>LPNX010193481.1:613909-744329 GCA_001517045.1 Pseudotsuga menziesii | reverse complement strand
AATTTTAAATATATACAATTTCTACGTCTCTCAGTTATTTCTATTCTAAATGAAGAGAGATCTTACTAAATGAATTTTCTCTACTTGCCATCATAAGGATAATATACTGTCTTCCATCAATATCTCGCTCAAAATCCTTTTCAAAATTTCAAAATTGTTTGCATTAACGTTTGCAATATATCATCATCATAACAACAAAAAATAAATGCATTTGCAATATATCATCATCAGAACATCACAAATATAAACATTTTTTCCAATTTCAACAAGCCATAGAGTAGCCAGTTTAGATAGATAATTGTAATAGCAATATTCAATGGTTTGGATAATATGAAGGGAAGAAACTGAAATCTTATTACATTGTTTGTAAATTATAGTTGAAAACACAAACAACAGATAATTGAGCCTGTATACATATATTATTATATATAATTTACTTATTATATATAATATAATTCACCAGGTGTCGGACACTTATGGGAAGGACAAAAATGACCCACTGTAATAGTTTTCTAGAGGAGAAAAAATAATAATTTCAAATTATAGTAAGTAGAGCAGAAACTTTGAATAATTTATACAGTCCAAAATCTTATTACATTGTTTCTAAATTAGAGTTTAAAACCTTTGCTATGAACATGATTGATCACGAAGGAATAATATGGGTAAATATTAAAATGATGACTACATGGGCCGTAGAATTGACCTGTCATTAACACTACAAATAAATGGTCATTAACATGGCCAATTTGTAAATGGTTGATGGCTTGTTAAATATAAAATAAATTTCTAGGATATTTTAGTTTTAGGTCAACATGTAATATTTTTATATTTAGGATCTCCCCTATATTGGGCTGGAGAGCGCCTCTTTGCGCAATAATTAATATTAACAATGCCTGCATATTTGAGAAATTATTAATTAATTAATATTTGAAAGTTTAATATTAATTAATTAATGTTAACTCTGAAGATAGGGTGTATATTAAATATGTTGGTTCATAAATTTAAATGATGCTATTGGATTTAAATTCATTATGAACATTTTTTCTAAATAATTTGTTATTTTTACTATATTAACCTACTAATTTCGTAAATAGATGGGTCGGCAGTTGGATTTCTTATGGGTTTCTTTGTGAACATTCTTCCGACCTACTAATCAAATTGTTGATCAGATTCTCAGTCTTCTTTTAGCATCTATTTTCTTTATGAGGACAATCGCAAAATTGTGTACCCATCAAAATTCTGTGGATAATGTATTTCATCGAGCTTTGACTTGGCATTTTGTTTACCGGACAGCATCCACCCGATGATCCATAAGTATAAAATTTCCAAAGCGAATTTCATGGCGTGTCAAAAGTTAGAAATCTACAGAAACCCTGACATGATAATCACTCTTCGCATCCTTTCACAATCACTTAGTTCATTAATTGATTGTCGGTTAGATTTATTATCAAAACTTATGTCATAATTTGATCTTGTGATTAATCTTAGCAATTTTTAACTTATGATTTTTTATTTTAAAATTTCAACTTGTTTTGAAAAAATAATCTAAAGTAAACACTAACGAGCCCGAGAAACTAGGTTTTTAGATTTTTCCATTTATGTGATCACTTATATCAAATTAAATATGGATGTCACTAGTACTAGTATATTTCACTTACACATCCAAAACTAATTAAATATAAATGATATACTTACATTTATTTGGTACGGATGTCATTTTATAATTTTTTATATTATTTTTTTATTTGGAAAATGGAAAAGTATCAAAACTAGATAAAATTTGTCATTTCAATATTTATAGCAAATAGAATGTTAGATAACTAGATTTATAATATAATTAAAAATTATCAAAAAATATTATTTTATTTATATTTCTTTCTTAAACTATCCAAATTTTATAATACAATTTTGTATTCATTAAACATCCAAATTGCCATCATAACTTAAATGTATATTAAGTTATATAAATGATTAATTTCCTTTTTAAGGTCAGATAGACCAAATTTTGGTCTCGGGGGACGTTAACCATCATCATCATCATCATCAAATAAAAAACTAAAATGTATTAGATAATGAAGAATAGTAAAATTTTCATAATAGACTACAATCTCATCATGCAAGGCTAAGAATGCTAGAATTTGGGCACAATGGACTTAAGAAAATAGTATTTAAAACCAGATGAAAGACAAAATCCAATGTATAGCATATTTTTCTTTTAAAAATATCTTTTTTTTATGTTAAGTTTCATGTTTTTTTCCCAACAAGTAGATATATGCATGTTATTTGATAACAATAGTTTATTTTGAACTATCTATAAATTATTCTTGGAAAATCCATTATTCAAAATATTTAACTAAAAAATATTTTTTTTCAATTTAAAATAATTAAATTTATTTTAAATTTAAATTATAAATTTATAATAAAATATAAATAAACTATTCTCACAACAATGCGATTAATTTATAGTCTTAGAAGCTATTATTTCTCATTTCCTATTTATGCTAGTCTATAAAAAAAACTTGCATATTTGTATAACATTATAAATTTATAATAAAATATAAATAAACTATTCTCACAACAATGGTATTAATTTATAGTCTTATAAGCTATTATTTCTCATTTCCTATTTGCGCTAGTCTATAAAGAAACTTGCATATTTTTATAACATAAGTCAAGAATATTACTAGAAGTATGTAAGGAAGCTTGAATATGTTTGTTTTATGCTACATTGCAATAACCTATATCGTTTTTAAATGGACATTTTTTAATTCATTTTTGTTTTAATTTCTTTCAAATTGTAATTATATTTGTTTTATCATATATTTTTATAGCAAAATTATCCTATTGCTATATATTTTCAATCTCTTCTTAGGAGGAAGGTACTAAGCAACTTTGTTGCTTATTCCACTTGTTTAGAAAATATTGTTGTTTTGGTGTAACACAACATTATCTTAATACATTGGGTGTCTAGCTAAAAGGGAGTGTTATTAAAAAAAGTTGCACACAAATTATAATATTTTTTTTAAAAATTAAATTACAATATCTCACTTATATACAAAGAATAATTATTATTTCACTTATATACGAAGAATAATTATTAAAAATTAGATACAAATTATGCATTCCGATGCAATTGACCAAACATTCATACTTATAGCTCTTAACCGAAAATTACTGAGGAACTTGTATAAATAAAGATTTTTATTATAGAATAAAGGAATACAAGGTCAAGTCATTTGTATAAATAAAGATTTTCATCTACAGATTAAGGTTGCTTGATAACTTTGCGCACAGCTGTAAGAAAATAATATAATACACCGTCAATCCATATGTTTATGATGAAAATTTGAAAAATGAAGATATATATATATATATAATTCAATGATAATACCTCTCTGTACAGCTCTGTATCGCCGGCAGATTTTCTGAACTCAACAACATGTAAACACGAGCCCACTTCGAACACCTAAGCACAAATACACGTCATCATGATTTGTGTTTTCCATTTTAACACGCTTACCATTCGATTTCAATTTCAAGAAAATCCACTCACCTCTGTGGCCACCAAGAGATGTCTATTTCCGTTCGTTTTCGGATTGACGTGGAGTAACGTAAGCTGAAATAACCCCGGCAAAATATACAGCTTTTTAGTAACAACTTAAAGAGATTTTAGTTTTTTAATTTGAATCTTTGCTGGAGGCGTGGCAGCCCTGGGTCTAATAGCTTAATATGGGAAAGTATATAGCTAAAAACCTTTCCATTCCTGTTTTAGACTCCGAATCCCATCCCTCTCACCGTTTCCTCGATTCTGAGAATAATATCTTTGGCAGGATACATAACCGTAAACCTCATTTTCCTTTCAGCAACATCCTGTGTAATCATATCACAATTTCCTTAGTGCTCTTATGATCTGAACGTACAATATAGCTCTTGAATTTATTCAAAATCAGAATAAACGGCCTCCCATACCTCTTCTTCAAAGAAGCCTGACAGATCAAGACTTTGTGACATCGCTATTAACTGAAAAGCATTCATCAGAATTGGCCCCTTTTCCTCAGTCAGCTGGTGATCCTATCAATTAATCACAATTTAAATAGCCCACAAAAATCAAGAAAGCTAGTTGCGAAATTCACTTATATAGTGGCCAAGCATTTGAGTCGTGTCGAAAGCAAACTAGCAGAAATTCACACGGTACAGGAAATGGAAATTTTCAGCTACACCCAAAAAGAAAAAAGTATGAATGAATGGCCATGAATCCCCGGATTTGATATATATATATATATATATATAAAAGAAGGGGAAAAATAGAAAGCATTGATAGACATATCCATTGAACAAATTGATCGTAGTGGACTCCTACCCCACAAAAACACATGACTAATATGGACCGAGATTAAAAACAATTTTTTTTGGGGGGCCACGGCGTTATGGCTGAAAAAATATTTTAAATTTAGGATTATGGAGACTGAATAGTAACTGAATAAACTATAAATTTTGCAAAGTATTGAATGTATTTGTTATTTTATTAATAAATACCTCCGCTTCTGTAGCAACAACATCAGCCAAACAATTATCCTCCCCCTCTTCCTCCACAAACTTCGCTGGGATATATCCTTGCTTAAACCACTTATCTTCCACTATTTCTGGTAGAGTGATCCGCTGCATAGTGAAGTTTGAACGCGTATATTAATGATGTTCTCTCAAATCAAATCTGCTCACGGTTGGTTCACTCACCATTTTCGGATTAGGATCGAGTATTCGTTTAACCAAATTACCAGCGCCAGCAGACAGCCAAACTGGACAGTTGAACTCGCTTTTGAAGATCTGCAGAGCGTATTGTGCAAAACAGTTCTGGGATTGATAAAATATTCTAATAGTATAATCTAACATAAATTATTGTGATGTTTCCTTAAATTACCTTATGATACAACACTACTAGATTCCTGTCCTCGAATGGCAACCAACCCGTTAAAAGAGCAAAAAGAATGACTCCGCAAGACCAAACATCCGCCGTAGCACCATGATATCCTCTGTCAGCAATGACCTGCACAAACAAATTAGCGAATTATAAGTTTCAATTTAAATTAAGTTGGGATCAATAGTACAAGCTCATGTGTGCGCCTGTACCTCGGTTGCCACGTAATTCGAACTTCCACAAGTCGTATGCAGCAACCCGTCTGCCTGACATCAGATACCTTGTCAATAATTATAAAAAAATTGCATCAAAATCATTTCCAGTTTCCAAATTTTATTTCAGAGTCAAGACATACCCTAAAGTGCTGAGGCAGAGCGCTGAGGCCAAAGTCAGATATCTTCATATTTCCCTTTGCATCCAGAAGAACGTTTTCAAGCTGAATCATCATGTGGTTTCAAGAATTAGGATTTTTTTAATGTTACCGGAAACACATACAGTTAATGTTTCTGCAAGATTCATCGCTGCTGCATATGTATACCTTCAAATCTCTGTGGTAAACGCCCCTGCTATGGCAATAACCTACGGCGTCAATAAGTTGCTGGAAATATTTCCTCGCTTCGCTTTCCTCCAGATGGCTGTCACACGACTGCACATGGCCGGAAAGGGAGATTAATATCATATGGCAGCAAAAACTGCAAACAATTATTGCTACGCCAGTGAAGATGACACTCACGATTTTGTGGAGCAATTCACCCCCGGTGACAAATTCAAGTACAATGTATATTTTCTTCTTATTTGCCAATACCTGTTTATTTCAAAGAAAAACCTATAGTTAAATTAAACGGTGTAGTTCCAAAATATACCACTGTAGATAAAAGTTTCGTAATCTGAAGTAGCCTACCTCGTATAATCTCACGATATGTGGATGCCTGATGAGCTTCAAAGCGCTTATTTCACGTTTGATCTGCATATGCATGGTAATGAAAACATCGGCCAAATTGGGAAGGATTGTAAGCAAAATAAAGAAAAGATTTTTCTGTTAGATGAGAAGAATCAACATATTCAGCTTTCTTACATGATCAACAATCTTGAACTGGAAAACCTTTTCCTTGTCAAAGATTTTCACGGCATAGCTCTGTCTTGTTTCCACGTTAATGGCGCGCTTGACTTTGCCGAAATTCCCCTCTCCCACAGTCCGTCCAAGCTCATACTTTCCGATCCGGTTCTTAAGCTTCATTCCCCCTATTTTTCACAATCAATATAGAACGCTCCGTTTCCCTATTCTCTGATCGCTTGGCAAGCGCTGCAAATGCAAGGTCCACACACCTGTACTTGATGGAAAAATATAAACTTTGCAAAGTCGATGCTCTTGCTGATTGAAAATATAAATCAAGAAGGTGTACATGTGATGGCTGTAATGCTTTAGGGAAGAAGCACCAAATAAAGCAGGAAGATTTGTATATTTTACATAGCTTGTTGAATTTTCATATACGAGATGTTTTAGATTCAAACAGCAAGGAGGAAGAGACGACCTTTGCAAACATTTTTTTGAAAATTGTGTTGCAATTTTTTACACTTTGCCTGCATAGATCCTGTGAGAACCTCAATAAAAATATTATGATCGATTCTATGAACGCAGTATCTTACGATAGAGATTTGCGGTACCTTACAGTCGAGATTCCTACTCAGATTCTCATACTCTCGCAGGCTTTGGCGATCCTTTCAAGGCAAACAAAGTTCAGAATGGCTGGGCGTTTTGAAGCAACTGGCTCCGATGGTACCACTTGCTATAACAGATGGCAATGAGATATAATTTTTATTTTTTTAATATTATTATTATGATGTCATTGTTGCCACATGTCAACTCAAATTCAGGTACCAAATTCCAAAGTTTACATCATCTTCTATCCACCAATAAGTTGTTTACAAAATAGTTTTTTAACAAAATTAAAAAAAATATTTTACAAATCCCTAAGTTATACTTTACAAAACAGATTATAATTTTTTTGATAGAGAGCAACTAATACAAAGTCAAAAGAGTTTGACTTGCAATCTATTACAATATACGTGCTGAGGCAGGTATAAAAATCATCTTGCGATTTCATAACGTCTCTATAACTTTGTTTTTATAGAAAAAATGTCTAAGAAATAGAAGCATATTAAATAGAGGAGACATAAGATAAAGAATTCGATGAAAGAAAGAACCCCAATTCTTCTTTCTACTCATATACGAGCCACAATACATGACACAAAGGCTGCATAGATTGTTAGAGAAATAATACACCTTAGTACCATGTTCATATAGCTTAGGAAGATTTCAGTTTCTTCCATGGAATGTTCTATGGTCTAGATTTAGGGAAATTGATAATTTACTGATAGTTCAGGCGCTCCTGGTTGATCGTTATGATAGTTTAGGTGCTTTAGGTTGATCATTCTGACAACCTAGATTCCCTCATTAATGAAATTCAACTAGCATGTGCTCCCCCATCCCCATATTCAGGGATTGTGTTTGACTTGAGGTGCTAGTACATGATTTAGGTGGTTTTTGGCCTTCCTTGGGAATTTATTGACTCCTTGGGCCAATCCCATTCACTCATGTGCTCACCTACTCCTGACATGCCTCACCCTCGTTCGCACATGCATTCATGACCGTTTGGGATGACTAAGAAGATGATTGGTCCACCTAGGGGGATTTGGGGGTCAAATAATGAGCTACCACTTGTGTGCATCCAGATGGCCTCCAGGGCCTCACAATTTTCCATATTGTAATATATATCTGTTCCAGGCACTCTTTCAACTATTTTGTGCATATTTTGTGAACAATATTGAATTGTGAGAGTTTCCTTGGCTCCTAGATCCAACTATGAATCAATTCTCACGTGGTATCAAAGCATAGGTCTTAGGTTCAATTCCCCTGAGCTACACTGGAGTGGGGGTGTAGGAGTATTAGTACAACTTCATGCTATTACTACCAAACCTCCAAGAATTCCTAATGACAAGGCCTTGTGCTTGGTTTCAAATGTTCATCAAAATATGCAGGTTTTGGTGTAACAAAAACCATCACATGCTATCAGAGCTCTTTGGAGATGAAAATCAAATCCATAGTGTTTGAGTTGTTTTTTGAGGGATTTTCCTAGTAGATTTGAGTGTTTGCATTGTAGGTACAATCGACATTTTGTCACCAAGAGCGCAAGCAGAAATGGAGCAAACCCATGTTTTTTTGACCCCATTCAACTATTTCGAATGGAAGGCCGAGATGGTGCTTCAACTAAGCTCAAAAGGCCTGTATAATATCACCATGGGGACTCAGGTTGAACCAAACTCTTCTATTGAGAAATCGAAGTTCTTCAACAAGATTGATGAAGCGTTTGGAATGCTTTGTCTCGGAATTTCGAGAGACTTACTCTTTCATGTAGACAATCTATCAATTCCCAACGAAGTATGGCTCAATCTTGAGGCATTGTTTGGGAATACTGATGAGATGAAAGGTCACCAACTTGAAAATGAGCTAATCTCATTGAGTCCAACTAATTTTGAGACAATCCAAGACTTCTTCATTAAGTTCAAATTGTTGGTGCTTCATCTCAAGAAATGTGGCATAGAGAAGAAGGAGGAACAACTCATATTGTCCATACTTTAGAAGCCAGGGCCATAGTACTTAGTGTTTGTAAAAACTTTCTACTCGAGCAATCTCACAGCTCAAAATTGGCGCATGCCTTCACTGGATGAATTCATGGAGTCACTGAATCAAGAGCAAGACAAGCTAGTGCAAATGGGCACCATCAAATCTAGTAAAGATAAAACTCTTTCTGTGGGAGTTTTGAATCCATTCGAAGGAAATTAGAAAGCCAAGGATTCGAAGCAGTAGGACAAGAAGAAGCGAGAAATACCCAAATATTCAGATGGGGGTTTGATACCTTGCAAGGACAAGGACAAGAAGAAGCAGGAGAATAACAAATCAACCTAATGTCACAAAGGGTGGCATCCAAAGAGTGCATGTATGAATAAGACCATAGAAATTATGGTGTAGCTTCTTGAGAAGAACAACATCCCACTTCCTGAGGGCACAAGGAAGAAGGATGGAGGTTCAGGATCAGACAACAAGGAGAGGTGCCATGCATTGGTTGCTGGTTATTTAGACTCTTCTTCCTTCATTATATATTTGGGAGCTTCTAGGCATATGGCCTCTGTAAAATATTTCTTCTCATCCATGTATTCTTATAGTGGTCCAACTTTTCACATGTGTGATGATTCATAGATCTAGGCCAAAGGGATTGAGAGGATCCATCTTGATGATGAGTATTTCAATAAGGTTTTGTTTGTACCAGACTTGGAAACAAACATACTCTCAATGTACCAATTGACTCACATTGGTGAATCCAAGAGAGTAACATATACTCCAGACACAATGGATATAGTAGAGATCTCTACAAACAAGGCAATGACATTGGGGTTTGTTGATCATCAAGAAAGAATGTACAAGTTCTCTCATTTCCTTCCCTACTCCAGAGGGAATGTGCTCCTGACTCATTCCAATGATACCAGCAAGTTGTGTAATGAGATATATGGCCATCTAAACTATAGGTACCTTCAATAATTGAGAAAAGAAGGCATGGTGGAAGAGATTCCTTCTATCAATATCTCCAATGGCACATGCATAGGATGTGTAGTGGGAAAGCAATCAGAGGACAACTATGAGAAAGGGAAATCAACGAGATCTATACAAGTACTTGATTTGGTACACTTAGATCTTATTGGGCCTCTTCCTACACCCTCATATGGAGGATAAAGGTATGTTTGAACCTTCATAGATGATTTCTCAAGGTTTTGTAGGGTATACTTTCTCAAACTCAAATCTGAAGTTTTTGAGACTCTAAAAGTTTGGAAAGCCCTAATTGAGAATGCATGTGGGAACAAGATAGAAGTCCTTAGGACTGACAATGGAATGGATCATGTTAAAAATAGTTTTCATAAGATCTATGAAGAATGTGGCATCCAAATGCAACATTCAGTCCCCTACACACGACATCAAAATGGTGTGGCAGAGCACAAAAAGAGGGATCTCAAGGAGATGGAAACCTGTATGATTGAAGCAAAGAATTTGAATCCTAAGATATGGTATGAATTCATTAACTGTGTTGCATATGTTCAAAACATATCTCCTCACAAATCACTGGATGGAAAAACACCATATGAGGCTCGGTTTGGTCACAAGCCAAATGTTTCTCACTTCAGCGTCTTTGGCACAAAGGCTTGGGATAGGATTCCTATGGAGAAGAGAAAGGCCTTGGAACCTCAAAGAAAGGAGTCGATCATGTTTGGATATGCTGAATATGAAAAGGTATACAATATTTTTTATCCCTAATATCAAAATACCTTCATTTAAAGGAGTATGCAATTCGAAGAAGAACTCATGTAGGAGATCGAATTTGCTCAAGAGGAATGCTCAAATCCTCCACTCCAAGATGATGTAAGTGATGATGATATTTCTGATATTTACGATTATCATATTGATTAATATGATGACTCATATCATGTATCACCCAATCGGCCCAAATGGTCTAAGAAAACCATTGAAGTAGTTGGTGATTTAGCTGGTAATCCACTAGATCCTAGAAAGACTAAATTACAATTTCACACTGCTTTCTCTGCAATTTCTTGGTTTGGAAATTGTGCAATATGAAGCAGGGATGAAGACCAGCCGAAAAAAGTATGTTGAAAACTTGTTATTTAAGTTTAAAATGGATTAATTTAAGGAATCCAAGTGCCCATTCCTTTCTGGTATCAAACTAGGTGAATTTGGTGAGTCTCCATTGGTGGACAACTCGTTGTATAGACAACTAGTCAGGAGTTTACTGTATCTTACACACTATCGACTTGATTTGGAATATTATGTAGGTTCTATAGATATATATATGCAGCATCCTAATGATATCCATTGGAATAAATCCAAGAGGATACTTCACTATGTGCAAGGAACCAAACACTTCGGGGTACACTATGATGTTGGCTCTCCACTATAACTAGTAGGTTTTTCTTATTCTAATTGGGATGGAGATCTCAATGACACAAAGTCCAATTCAGGTTATGTATTCATGCTAGAATAAGGTCACATATTATTTTCAATCAATAAACAACACACTATAAACTATCTTCAGCTGAGGCCGAGTACATAGGAGCAGTGTACACAACTACACAATGTGTGTGGTTGCAAGATATTCTTTATGAACTTGGAGGTGCATTTGATTCACCCACAATAATTTGGTGTGAAAATCAAAGTGAAATCAATATTTCCACTGATCCAGTGCAGAGACAGAGGAACAAACACATTGATATACACATTCACTACATCTAAAGCTTGGTGCATGATCAGGTGATATCCTAGCAGTATTTCCCATATGCAGAGCAAACTGCTGACATTTTCACCAAGAAAATCATAGAGAAGACATTCACCTATATGAGATCCATTATTAGAGTGGGTGATACATGGTGATGGATACCACTCACTTTCATATTTTTGGCTACATGTCCATTTTTTAGGGGAGGTTTTGTTCCCATGTGGTTTTCCTCTTTACCTTGTTTTTACGGACGAATAAAATTTTATGTTGTATGAGGTGAGTTGAGCCTTAGTTGCCAAGGAATCCATGATATTTTGGTTAATATGTAATAGGTTAGGCTTAATGGGGGGTGTTAGAGAAATAGTACACCTTATTACCATGGTAATATACCTTAGGTTCATTTCATTTGCTTCCATGCAATGTTCTATGGTGTAGACTTAGGGAAATTGATCATTTACTGATAGTTGAGGCACTCCTGGTTGATCATTATGATAGTTGAGGTGCTCCAGGCTGATCATTCTGACAACCCAGGTTCCCTCATTGATGATAGTGAACCAACATGCACTCCCCCATCCCCATATTCAGGGATTATGTTTGACCTGAGGCGCTAGTGCATGATTTAGGTGGTTTTTGGCCTTCCTTGGGCATTAAATACCTCCTTGGGACATGCCCACTCATCCATGTGCTCACCCACGCCTACCATGCATCGATTTGTGTTCCATCAATCCTCACCCTTATTCACACATGCATTTGTGACCGTTTAAGATGAGTAGGAAGCTGAATGGTCCACCTAGGGGGGGGGTGGGGATCAAATCATGAGCTGACACTTGTATGCATCCAGATGGCCTCCAAGGTATCATGCTTTTTCCCTATTGTAACATATATCTATTCCATACATAGTTACATGCTGGACAATCATAATAATATCTATTATTGTCTTCATGTATATATGTTATTTTCACTCTTTCAACTTTTTTGGGCATATTTTGTGAACAATATTGAATTGTGAGAGTTTCCTTGGCTCCTAGATCTAGTTGTGAATCAATTATCACATGGTATTAGAGCATAGGTATTAGGTTCAATTCCCCTGATCTATGTCATAGTGGGAGTGTTGGAGTATCGGTACAACCACATGTTATAACCACCACACCTCTGGGAGTTCTTGATGATAGGGCCTTGTGTTTGACTTGAGATGTTAATGCATGATTTAGGTGGATTTTGGCCTTCCTTGGGAATTTATTTCCTCCTTGGTCCATTCCCACTCACCCATGTGCTCACCCACGCCTGCCATGCCTCCATTTATTTTCTAGCATGCCTCACCCTTTTTCACACATGCATTTGTGACCGTTTGGGATGATTAGGAAGCTGATTGGTCTACTTAAGGGGGTTTGGGGGTCAAATCATGAGTGGAAACTTGTATGCATCCAGATGGCCTCCAAGGCATCATGATTTTCCCCTATTGTAATATATATATGTTCCAAACATAGTTACACATTGGAAAATCATAATAATATTTGTTATTGACTTCATGTGTGTATTCTATTTTCACTCTTTCAGCTATTTTGTGCATATTTTGTGAACAATATTGAATTGTGAGAGTTTCCTTGGCTCCTAGATCCATTTTTGAATCAATTATCACATATATTGGCATGAATTCATGAAATTTTTATAATTGAAAAATTCCCAAGAGATGATGCTAAATATAGAAAATAAATTTTGGATGTTAAAAGATCAACTCTCCTCCAAACAGTCACAAGACCAACTTCTTTCCTTTTATGATATGATACATTGTATCTATTCGCATGTTTATCTTAGAAATTATACAATAGTTAATGCATCTTGTCATATTTCATGCTCATTTATACCATAATATATATCATCTCTGTATAAAATAAGTATACCAAAAATAAATTTAAATAAGGATTTTTTAGGGGAATTTGTGGGTAATTTAAATCTCAAGACTTGGACATGGTTGACTTAGTAAGGGAATGGTGGTGTGATTTGACCTCATTCAAGGAAATATTAAACGCCTTATACCCTCTCCAAAGTCTCAAAGAAAACCATAAGTTGATAACCACAATGTTATGTAGACTTATTTTTTGAAAAAATGGAACTAAGAGTCAAATTGTCAAGGGTCAACTTGGTCTGGAACTAGAACTAGTAATGAACAAGAGCGGTTTGATTTTAATGAATTAGACTATTCAAAAATACAAAAAAATTTACAATTTTAATTGAATAAAATGTTTTGAACAGTCCAAGCTATTATTTCAAACCACTAAATACATAATATATACCAAAAACCATGTATGCGTCACAAAATGGCACCAAGTGCAATACATAGTACATAGTCTAGTCTCATAGCATACATCTTAGATTCTAAAAAAAATATATCAATGAGGAAATATCATTCTCATATTAGAGAAATACCATTCCCATGGCTGTAATTTAAAACAATAAGAAGAAAGGAGTTCCTTAATGGTACACTCTATCGCCAGTTGGTCTACACCCCTATGGGAAAGATGCAAGTTTAATATTATTGATATATTTGATTATATTTAAAGGAGAAAATATTAGTCAAACTTTTGAACTTAGAGAACCTTTAAATGTGATGGTTCAATTATATTTTCAAAAAATTACTTAGTCCATGTAACATTGTTGTGCATGTGCTAATGAAACACAAAGTAGCCCACGAACTACATCCAATCCAACAAAGATAACAATCCAAAGTATTTTTTATGCACAAAATTTGATCCATACTAATGGATGGAGGGGAAAAATTCATGAATTCATGTTATGAACAACCCAAAATAATAACCGGAGCAGTGAATCACTTCCATCACAATTTCAATGATTAGGGTTTTACAAGCATGACGACTTTCATTTATAAGAGAAACTTGAATGGTTTTTGTTGGGTTTAACTAGTTTAGACTAGTTTGGTACCATTCCAACCAGTTCAAGCACCTTTTCAGTCAATTTAGTACCGAACATATCCCCATATTTGTTTTTCTTATGGTTCAATTTCCTAGGTGGTCAGACTAATTAACTCGTCTGGTTTTGGTTTTGAGTTGATAGGTTTTTAAAACACTGTGTAGACTACATGGTGAGAAGGATGCCCAACATTTTAGATTATAATGAGTTCATATCATTTATAGGATCACAAAACAAGGTTCAAACTTCAATTGGGTTGAAATATTGTATTTAAGAATCCATCGAGATGTAAAGAAGTCATTAGACTCACCATAGGGTTCTGGAGAAGGATTTTTAAAGTATGCTTATTTAATTCATGTTCTTTATGCTAAAATTATTTTTCCTCTGTTGACATGGAATTGGACTGCTTCCCAAATAATTGTAAATGAATATTGTTTAATTATTCAGAGTAATAAGTACAAAACGTATATTTATGATATATGTAATGGTTTTATGGGTCATCTATATACATTTCTATTTAATCATCAAGCTCCCATATTTATTTTGGAACCCAAATATTTCATTAGTTAGATTATAGATTGGTTTCTACATGAACATTTCTCTTATATCATATTATATGGCTGTGCAAGAACCCCCCATTTGCTCCCGAAATATCTCCTAGACATATTAGTATTGAAAGAAATAACTTTCCAAACAATTGTCACATGAACAACTCTTACCTTGATGAAAAATGGGAAGATAGTGTGGCCTTCTTTTCCTAATTATCTTGGAAGTTATACTTTGTTGAATACCAAACATGCCCAAAAGGAGGCAAAACAAATTGAAGACATTTGGTTACACTATGCAAACTTCAAAATGTATGATCCAAATGAGATCATTAAAGAACACTATAAATTTATCAATTGAACCAAGTTATATCATCATTAAAAGTGTTAATTTGAATTTATATTTGAGGGAGTCAAGAAATTTGAATACGTTCAAAAATTAATTGAGGACATTCAACACAGTCAAGAAAAGGCCATTTTCTTGGATTTTCATAATGAAAGGTAGATTTCATTTGAGGAAGAGAATAAAACAATACATGGCACATAAATAATTTAATAAGAATCAACCTAGGGTAAGAAACATGATAAGAAAATTAAGGAATATTCTCTCCGAGACATTCAAGACAAAGAACAACACCAAGATAAGTTGGAGAATCCTTCTAAAGAAGAAATACTAACATGATTGTAGAATCACGAAGACAAAGAGAAAATTGTCATTGAAATCAATCAAATTCAAATTACTATGGATCAAGAGTCTTAGATTGTTCCAACAGGTACACCAAGCATTACAATAGCTTAAGATTCTCATATTTGTTTTTATCAAGCACATCAACCATTACAACCACACCAATTATTGTTATCATTAGTGAAGTAATAACTACAATGCTTGATTTAGATGATATAAAACTTGTAGAGGAAATAGTAGTATCCTTTGGTGAATACTTATTCATTAGTACTAAAAAGGAATTTTTTAAGGGAAAGCACAAGAAGATAAAACTAGACAATATTGAAAAGGAAGAATCAAAACAAGTTTTAATATGGAATGTTGCATAGCGGGACCTTGAAAAGGTTGTTGTCGAAACAAATTATTCTTTAGGAGATTTTTCAAATGCTAATGCATGGTTTGTCAATGATATTTCGGAAAAAATCACACATAATTTATTTGGAGGAAGATTTGAGGAATCAAAGGTCTTCAATGTAAGCATAATAGTTCCAACAAATTAATCATCTAAAAGAAAAACAAAATTTTTAGGTTTTCAGTTTACAAGATCAACATAAGCAAAAAAAATGGAGAAAATAAGAGAAGAACATTTAAATAATTGTCTACTATTCATGAGAAACATGAATTGCAACATAAAGTGGTTTCTGAGCAATTTTTGAAACAAATCGACTCCTTAGAAACATAGATAGAAGAGTCTACAAATGAACACAGCTATTCCCACTTCTTTAAGGATGAAACTTTGTCTATTAATTCCAAATTGAAAGACACTCAGGAAGAATTATACCAAAAACTAAGTTATATTCAATAAAAAAACACCATTTTACTTAAGTTTTATAATAAAGTGGAAATTCAGGAATATGAGCAAAATAATGCTTAAAGTTATTTTAATAAAGTAAAAATATGGGAGGTAAAAAATAGGATAAATCCTAAGAATATCCCAAGAATGATTGATAAAGAGAGTACTGGAATTCAAATATCATTGGATAGTTGTTTTATTTCTTGTACACAAACTAGGGAATTAATCGATGAAGCTAGTCATTGGTGGTTTATACTATGGGATTTAGCTTTGGATGTGACTGGAGATTTTGACATGCCACATGTTATATATCTAGGACGTTTAGCTCACAACCAATTAGCTATTGTATATTTAGAAAAACAGAGGGATTCAACTCAGATCAGATTGCTCAAATTAGTAAATGGGATATCGATGCAATAGAATAATTTATGACAAACCCTACCCGATGTTCAATGGAAATCTTTGTTTTATTTTCAAAACCTAAAAATAAGAATGCAAATATCACTAGGAAAGTCTATCAATGTGAATTAAGCTTGGAAAATTTAAATCCATCGCCTATTTCAAGTATGATAGAAATATTTTGACAATGGGAACTATATTTGAGACAAAAAGAGAAAAAAACAAAATGGAATATTGTTCTGAGGCATAAAAGGAATCAATTTACCATAGTTAGCATGTTGGTTGTAACATAAATTTTTAGATAAAGGAATTTTTTTGATGTATAAATAGGAAACTCCTCATTGGAAGGAGGGGTTGGAATTCTGTAACTTAGACTTTTATATTGCTATCAATTTGAATTTAATATGGAAGACTTGTATCATTATGGAAATATTAATTGAATAAATGTGTCATACGGTGCTATGGAATTTTAATTAGTTAGTGTAATTTTGTTATTTATTCTTGTTCATGTGAAATTATTTTATGTGATAAGTTCGAGTTTTTCCTATTTTGATGATAAATTATAATATATAGGGATGCATATGAACTTTTCTAATGATTTTTCATTTGAATATGATATATGCATATTTCTTTTAACATGTTATTGAATTTGTTAATTATTTCCTTAATTCAGTAACTCATTGCTCGATCTTAGATCTAATTTTTGTAGGCATGCTCCTAGCTAAGATAATAATAACTAAATTTTAATAACTATAAATCAGATGTATTTAGGCACTTTAGGTTAATTTATTAGAATTTATTAAAATCAATTTGATTTATTTTTTTGGGTGGCTAACCGAGCCCACATTTTGTTCAATAGTTTTTATACCAAATGAGAGTAGATCTAATTGGGATCTACCATAGGAAAACTATCCCCTTATTGTTTGAGGAATTTTTTCACATATCAACACCTATTATGTCAGTATCCACCTTAGGAACATAAACATTGACCACATCTATTTCCATAGGGGGAATATGGTATTCATTATCTTAGCCTTCATGATCCATAATAGCACACCCTGAATCCTGAGTTACGATTGAGGCATGAACATCTAGAATTTTCATGTAATTACTAGCCAAATCTAGCTAAGAAATAAAAGGAACTACACAATATTTACCATATTTTGAAAAAGAAGAATAAGCATCATGAATAGTAGCATTGTGCTCTTATTTCATTCTCCATACCTTTATCCCAGAATGTTTTTTCACCATCCCTTTGAATATGACCATAGATGTGGCATTTGGAACACCTAAAAGGCATGCTCACATAATCAATAAACTAAGAATAATAATTTTCACCCACAACCAACTCAACCTAATTAAATATGATAGTTTTATCATCGATATCAACCAACACCATATTCCAAATTATGATAGTTACAGGTCTTGAAGTGTTATGATATTATTAAAATTGCTCATAACTTAGGATAAAATAATTAATCAATTTTGATTAATTTCATACCCACTAGCCTAGATAGTTGGCATCCACTTGAAGTAAACACTTTCCATCTATACCCTAGGAATGATTTAATTCTGATTCTGGTTTTATATTGACCACTTTATGGACTCCCAGAATTAATAACTGCACTTTCCTACAGATTCTACCTTATTATGCGTTTATCCAACTTTTATGTGGATAAGGTAAATATAGTTAACTAAGAAAATAGTATATTTTGTTGCCAACCCATCCTCCATGATTTTCTCTCTATTTTCCAGGATTAACATGTTTATTCATAACTCTTGAAAAACCACTCATGCTTTTTCTAATTCGTGAGGTCCTTGAATGATTTGGGAAGTGCTTTAGCCACATATGGTGGTTTATCATATTTAGTAAGTATACCTTTTTGAGTTTTATGAGTTGTATCAATTACAATTCGATTTTACCTTGAGGGATGTACTATTTATGTACACTATTATTCATCATTATTTAATGGAAGGGTACACTCCAATATTCATCTCTTCATTCATGTGATTCAGTCTCTTTTCTTCTCTCTATTTTTCTTGTGTATGCTTGTGAGAATTATCTTAGTAGAAAGATCTATTTTCGATGCTTCTTTTTAGCATATTTTATCATAGAATTGGAGACAATATTTCTACATGGTATTAGAGCGCAAGTTTTCTCAATTTCTACCAAACTGAGGAGCGCATCCAGTCTCCTATCCCTCTATGAAGAAGAGCTTGATATAAGCTTATAATATTTTCTCTTAGTTTTTTTTGTAGGTTGCATAGAGTTTCTTCTTAAGTTCATCAAATAATTAATATGGATTCTTCCTCAATTATATTTCTTAATCCCTTCAACTATCACGAATTCACATCCAAAATTGGCATTCTATTGTGCAGTAAGGGACTATACAAAGTTACTCTAGCTTTGGAGAATGAGCCCGATGCTGTGATTGAGAAAGCTAAGTGGCATAATAAGTTGGATGAAGCCTATGGATTGCTTTGACTATCTATTTATCCTGATCTAATATTTCATATAGATGGTTTTACCACTCCAAACCAAGTGTGGACCCAACTGGAGTCTCTCTTTGGAGTTCAAGATGAGTTAAGAGCACATTATTTGGAGATTGAGTTATTCTCACTAAGTCCAATCAGTTTTGATTCTATTGAGGGTTTATTCACCAAATTAAAGTTACTTTTTCTAATTCTCAAAAATTGTGGGATTTCAAAGAAATATGATCAATTAATCCTTTCCATTCTTTCTAAATTGGGCCCTGATTACTTAGTTTTTGTGTCTACTTTTCATGCTACTAGGCTTGTTGTTTCTAAGTGGAAAATGGTGTCTTTGTGTACTTTATTTGATTCACTAACAAAGGAGCAAGAAAATTGATCCATATGGGTGCTCTTAAATATTCCAAGGGAAAGGATCATGATATCATGGTTTAAGGAATCAAGAATAAAAAATCCAAAGAAAAGAAAATTGTGAAAGAGAAGAAGCCAAAGTCAAAAATTGAAGATCAAAGTTCGAAGTCTACTTATCAAGAATCAGTAAAGAAGGGTAAGAAGAAAGGGAGCACATCCAAGTGTTCTTATTTCAGAAAGGGATTTCATACAGAGAAGAAATATTTCAAGAAGAATATGGACATAATGTCTCATCTTCTTGAGAAGCATAACATTCAAGTTCTAGATGAGCTAGAGAAGCCTGCTGATTGCTCAGGACACTGTCATAGTGTGTAGTCCCAAGGTAATATAACCTATTCCTTGAGCACCAGAGTTAAATCCTTTGCTCATGTCTCTGATACAGATTCATTTTATGATATACCAGAATCAGAAATATCATATATTTTTCTTGATAATCCACCTATCAGTCTCCTAGATTCATCTCTCAATAATTGTGATTTTTCACTAGATCTTGACTTGTCTTTAAGCAACTCTTCCTCACTCCACAATTATGATTTAGAAGATTTTTTTCAGGATGATATACATGTCATGACACAAATAATACCACCACCCATACCATCTACCATACCGTTTAATAATCTTAAGACTATACAAATCCCAAGTTCACTAGTTGATCCCTCATTGGTCTCTTATGCAGTGTTACTTATACTATATGGTTTGAAGTCTTACCTATATTTCACTAGTTGTTTATCCATGAACTTATTCATATTTAGAATTATATTACATGTGTTTTTATCTGTTATAAATACTTATGGTTCATATTTCAAGTCCATTCATCATTCATATTTTTACACTTATTAGTTTTCCCCAGTTGCGTATAGTTTTCCTAGTCTAGCCCTATATCCTCATGGAGTCACTGAAGCCTTTGTGTTTGTTGTTCCATATGATAATTTTTCTGATATATCATATTTTTACAATCCTAATATAATATCTAGGAAGGTGCTACATCATATTGGAAGAATGACATACTATTCCCATCACAATTTTGCAGCTATTCACAGAATTTAGTGTGTAACAAATAGTCTTAATTTTTGTACTCTTTGGGAAAGAGTATGCAAAAATATATTTTCCATTTCAGATTTTGTTTTCATATCAGAGTTTCTTAGCAGAAATAAGCATTCATATAATTATCCTACTTCATCAGTTGATGAGATACCAGGAGTCTCTCCTCTTCCTTCTTACAGATTCAACACTCTAGCACATGATCATCGAGTTCATGATTTCTTCATAAAGTATTTCAACAAGAAGAAGTTAGTTTATCTCATTCAATTGAAGCTAAAATACCTACTAAATGCATATTATTTCAAATTTTGTGCCTTTTCCTTTCTTGAGGGATTATTTTCCCCATGTGGTTTTGCCTCTTTCCTCAACTTTTTGGACATAATAATTGTTAAAGGGTGACCATAGCCTTGTTGTTGGGCCCTATATACACCTATATTTGACATAACATAATAAATTCAGACTCAAAGGAGTGTGTTTGGATATTATTAAACCCACTCATAACTTAGGATAAAATAATTAATCAATTTTGATTAATTTCCTACCGGCCACTAACCTAGATAGTTGGCATCCACTTGCACCTTAAATTCAACACTTTCGATCTATACCCTAGGAATTCTTTAATTCTGATTCTGGGTTGATCTTAACCACTTTATGGAATCCCATAATTAGTAACTACGCTTTCCTACATATTATTCCTTATTATGCTTTTATCCAGATTTTATGTGGATAACGTAAAGCTAGTTAACTAGGAAAATGGTATATTTTGTTGCCAACCCATCCTCCATGATTTTCTCTCCATTTTCCAAGACTAAAATGTTTATCCATCAATCTTTACAACTCACTCATTCATTTTCTAATTCATGAGGTGCTTGGCTTATTTGGGAAGTGCTTTAGCCACCTCTGGGGGTATATCATATTTAATAATTTTACCTTTCTGAGCTTTATGAGTTGTAGCCAATACAAATAGATTTTACCTTGAGGTATGTACTATTTATGTACTCTATTATTCATAGTTATTCAATGGAAGGATACACTCCAATATTCATCTCTTCATTCATGTGATTCAGTCTCTTTTCTTCTCTCTATTTTTCCTGTGTATGCTTGTGAGAATTATCTTAGTAGAAAGATCTATTTCTAGTGCTTATTCTTAGAATATTTGCTCATAGCATTGGAGCTAATATTTATACACGAAGGACTCATCCACTTTGATCAGAAATCCTAGGACCCAACCTATATCTTTAATTACTCTGACATCCATAACGCGAGAAGAAATACCAATAAATTAAGCCATACTAGTGTCATATACTCCCCCCTTTAACTAGGAGTTTAAAGTGGCATGCCAATATTTTAACACCAAATAAGAGCTAGCTTCAAACCAAGTTCCATAAAAAATCCTATTGGCATTTTCCTCAAAGAAAAAAATAAAACCCACCCAACCATGTAGGAGTATAAGGAAATCCAACCCTTAGCCACCAGGGGATCCTAATGAGTTTGCAACTAACTATTTATCATATCTAATTTAAATATTCACCTAATGAACTTCTCAATAAGGGCTATTCCTGCTTGGTTAAGTATATGGTCAACCCTGATATTGTTCTTGACCATGAAGCGAGGCTTACAATCCTTCACCCTTATAAACTTACTCCTATTCAAAATGTGATTCAACCCCGAGACTGACTATTTTTCCCTAATTATTTCATCCAAAATCAAACCCAACCTACAAAACTTATATCTCTTGATCTTGTAAATGCAGAGTGAACTGAATTCTCATTGTGAAAGAAACTGGCCTAGACACCACTGGAGTAAACATTTTTAAATACTTTTTTTTTAAATGAGGTGTACACGCTTGACAAGCCGAGGCCTAGAATTATTGAATGTCCCTCATGTTAGAACCACCCTCCATATCACACCATACATATATTCCATCGAGACTACCCCCTTCATTAACCAAATTATCCCACACACTCCCAAACCCACCATCCAAAGATGGACGTGATTCTTTAGATCCATCTTCAAAAATTGAAAAAAGTTCTCTTGAGATACAACCCTTGAGGAGACGATTTCATATCATTTAAAAAGATACGATATTCGATTAGACTACTATCAAAGTAATCTAATTGTTGTACTTCATAATCTATAGGAACATAAAGTCAAAGGTATGAGACCCATCCAAGGTGTCAAAGAGTACATACCTCCAACACACCTACCATAAACTAATCATAAAACCCTTCTCACTTCCTACAAAAACCCTACCACCAACACACTAATTCAAAAGCTGTATGAGGGTGGTGAAGCAATAATGATTAATAATTCAAAAAATCATTAATATGATGAATACAAATAAACTAGGAAATGAAAATTCAAAAATTAAGAATATTTTTTAAACTATTGTTTGTATGGATAATTGGAGAATTGAATAGTCATGGATCCTTAGGCTTACATAAGATGTGTTAGTGCTATATTTTTCAAGCAGCTCGAGAATAACCTTTTCCCTTCTCATAGTGCACAAATTGATCTTGGTCATACTATCAGGACCATGTCATGGACACAACCACATCCTAAAGAGTTGGATGATGGTGCATTGATATGCTACGAGTGAGAGGTGAATACGTACCATGTGACTATAGAAGGTTACATGTTCGTGGCTAAGATCATCCCCATTATAAAATCAATGGAAATGATCAAATCAGGGTCACCAACATGCACATTGTTTATTTTCACTCCATGATACTGAATAAATACCTCCTAAGACATGCAGCAGTGCCAAAAAGGTTCATTATTACTAAAGTAGTTTCAAAAATACCTTTTTCTCGTGATCTTGAAACCACTAAACAATCAATAATGTTCCCACATTTTTAAAGTTCATTAGGCTGACTAGTTAAATATGTTAATTTTTCTAAGTTAATTCACTTAGGATCTCTATCTGAAAGAATAAAAAGCACAAGAAGATATCAAAGATACACAAGATACATAAGACATAGATATTTTCATTAGGGAGACCATAAAGGATAAAACCCCACAAAATTCCTCAGAATAGTTCTGTCACAAAGACACAATCGTAAGATGGAATAAACCAAGAAAAATATGTCTTCTACAGCTCTGTCTCTTCCTCTTCATTGTTCCCTCTTTCCTAATGCACACATGAGAGAGTGAATGAGTGTGTGTGACAAATGAGGAGGGTGCCTCCTTATTTATAATCTTATTTTGAGTAACTAACTCAACTAAATAGGTCATCCAAGTAACCTATTGAGGCCAACCTACCTAGGAATACTCACAAATACATTTTCCTTTATTTAACTTGGGGACTATTGCCCCAAATTACAATGGAGGGATTACCTCAGTGACCACACACAATGATGACATCCCAAAAGGAGGGAAACACATATCCAATGGGGGTACAATAATACACAATAGTAATATACATCAGAATATCTTTCAAAGTTACAATTACAACAACACTCCCTCTTAACTAGGAATATATTCTCTCACCACAATCATCAACACATTTGATCATCGTCATTGAGTCATCATAGTCATTGCTTCCATTGTCGTCAACTTGTTGAAGTTGTCGCATCTATCTGTCATAGGAAGTTTTTAAAGATCCAACCCCCTTTTATGTTGGGTATAGGCCTAGTCCTAATCCATGTCTTCATCATATCAATGAGCAAGATATCGTGTAGGTACAACCCAAGACCATTGTTTACATTGCCACTGCAATAACCTATGTCTCATACCGTCATCTCATCGTATCCATATCATCTATTTTTCCTACACAAAACAAAAAACCACACAGAGCACTCAGAGAACAACCCCGATGTAGACCACCTATGTTCTACCAACATAGGATCATGCCAGTATATTTCAAATCACCAAGACAACCCGCATCTTCCACTATGCGAGAATCACCTAGGAGCACACCAAGTGCATTACATCTCTCTATGATCAACCTGTTTTCTATCAACATAGGAGCATGCCAAGATCTTTCATGTCACCAAGGAAACCTACATATACCACTACGTGAGAATTTCCCAAGTGCACACCAAGTGCCTTGTGACCTCATCATCTCCAACATGGGAACACAGACATACAAGGATTGATTATGACTGAATAACCGACGTACCACACTAATATCGTTTCCATTCCAGGTCAACCTAAAGGACTTATTACATCCAAACAACCTATGTCTAGGATATTTTATGTTCGGACAACTTTCGAGGACTTATTACGTCTGAGAAACCTACATGCCATGACAGGACCCTTTTACACTCCATACAAACCACATGACTCATTACATATGAACAACTTGCATCCTATAACTAGTACAAAATGAGGAATTAGCTACTAAGTGACTAAAAATTGTAGTCACCACAAGTTTTTCAAGTGATTTACTACTAAATATGAGCAATTTTGACTAACCCAACTATAAACAACTAAAATTAATGACTAATTTAGTCACCGGTTAATAAATATGAATAGATAATAAGTGACAGAGTTAAAAATGATTAGCTATAAGAATATGAATTAGTCATTTATGTTAATCATTTTTAATTGTGTCATGGAAAATTGCAATTTTGACAATGAAGTGTAAATTTTGTAAATTGTCTACCTTCTATTAGTAATATTGGTGCCATGCACCTTGATCTTCAAAGATTCAACAAAGAAATTGCATGGATTTTCTCATGACCATATTTATCCTTGCTACACCATTGAAGCAAACTCTTAAGCATGTGCCAAAGGAAAATTAGGTTCCTACGTCAATTACAAATTAGGTACTAGAACCAGTACCATATTGATACTTAGAAGCATCATAGATAGTTGTTGATCCTTCAATGTAAGAGTCCCAATTCCCATACTGAGGTTCTTTTCTAACTTCAATATAACTATCATGATATGTGACTGTCAAACTAACTGCACTAGTCGACGTAGCTTCACCAGGTTTAGTTCCTTTAAATGTTGTAGCAATTTATCCAATAATAATTGAATCGGTGGAAGCACCAAGAACAATATTTTAGCCATTCAAAGACTCAATTATAATAAAACTGGGGTGCTGACCCAGAACCAGTCTCAGATCCATATGCAGTAAAGGTAGAGGCTCGACCCCATCTCGAAGTTTCAGGTAAATATTTCAATTCCTCGACCTCTTACATGCTTGAGCTCGTAGAATATGATACGTATAATGCAGTGATGACCTCTCTTTATCACTATCAAGTTAAACCTCCTTTATGCATTAGTGGCCAGGTAAATTTTGCATCTGATGTCACCACCCACTTGATTCATGATGTGCACAACTCTTTTCGACCAACGTCCATGATCCAAGTTATTATATATACTTATACTATAACAAAAAATACCATTAAAACAAACATTATATAATAATAAAATAAATATTATATTTATATAAAACAAAAAATATTATATTTATATAAAACACAAATAAATTAAATTTTATATTAATCCTAATTTATAAAACTAAACAAGTTATAAAAAAATTATTAAAAAAATATAATATATAACAAATTAACATAATTTATATAATAATAAAATAGTAAAAATAAAACACATACATGAAAAATATATAACTAAAAAAAAAATCTATATGCAAATGCAGCTTCCAACCTAACAACTCTCAACCCACCTCTATTTGACAGCATCCATGGCCAATGGCGGATTTTCCTGAACCCATGGAGATTTCATCCTCTAATTCTGATTTTTTCAATGACTGCACAAACAACCTATTGGCACCAAATAACCTACCCAAATAGACCATTGGCGCCAAATATTTTGCGTTGGCTGGAGGCGAGAAGGGTTTGGTGGGTTATGAGGGGCAAGTAGTGTAAATTGGGTGGCATTTTTGGTCATTTATTAGGCCACCTTCGATATCGGTTGAGGATATTGTGATGGATATTCACCACTATTGAGGGTTTATAATTTTGGTATTTAATTGCCATCGCTTCCATGGATAAAAAAACACTGGAGAGAACCTAGAGGCTCTTGAAGAGGCGGGCCATGAATTCTGTAGCTCTAAAGTCAACATCACCTTATTCCCTTACAAAATCCTAGGTAAGTTTCTTGGTTACTGTGAATTGATAACTTTTCATTTTCATTTTGTGTTTCCCACCAGAAAATGAATTGGAATTTGGTACAACCCTATAATTGTCGTGGCTCCCTTATTTTCATAACCTAAGAAACCTTAAACCTTTTACTCTTTTGGCATCGAAAATACCATCCCTCCATTAGTAGTAAAACCTAGAAAACCTCAAACTCTTTACTCGGCATCAAAATTCCCGTGTCTCTTCGTTAGCTGTAGAACCTAGAAAACCTCAAACCCTTTACTTGACGTTGGAAGTGATATAGGTTGTAGTAGAGGAAAAGCTCATTTATTCATGAGCATTAATTTATTAAGCATAATTAGTGGTTGCATTACATCAATGGTTTGATTTTGGAGCCAAATTTTATAGATTTATTTGCAACAAATCTAATGTTTATCAAATTTTGTCATGGTTCTTCGACTTTTAAAGATTTATAAGGTTCTTTAGCATTTTTTCACATAACGCTTTGCATGACTTTTGATTTTCTCTAGTGTTTATGATTGAAGGTTTTTTGTAAATATTCTCTACTAATTAGAGTTTATATCTATAGAACAAGACTTGGTAATTCAATTTTACCCCAGAGGATGTGTTATATTTTTATCGTTTAATCAATATGATCTAGGATCTTATCTAAGAGAATAACATGCACAACAATAATCACAAGAGACAAGAGACACAAATATTTTTCCTCAGGGAAACCATAAAGGAGAAAACCCCGCAACTTCCTCAGAGATAGAATGAGCACCAATTGCAAAAGTAAAACCCAAGAGTACAAAGATGTTCTACGCCAACTGTTCTATCTCTCACTTGTGTGAGCTACTTCTCTCTCACTCATGCGCTATTGTTGAGTGTGTGTGTGTTGCAAATAGAAATTCTCACTCTCTATTTATACTTGTTTTCTACTTGACATTTACTCTGCAAGGACAAATTATCTAGGAGAGTCTAATAACCCTAATACAAATCAACTATGGGGATTATTTCCCTGACTTACAACGAAGGGTTTACCTCAATGAATTTACATGAATTAATTATATTAATGAATATCCCAATCAAAAGAAAAATCATCTCTGTTGGGGTACAATGAAATACAACAAGAAATATACAAGTGAATACATTATGAAGTTACAAATACATCAACACTCCCTCTTAACTAGGAAGGTATTCTCTTGACACATTTAATCAACACAAGTCTTCATCACTGGATCAACATCAACATCATTGTTGCTACTATCTCGAGCAATGGTGCTATCTCTCAAATCTACTCATCATAAGAATTTCTATAGAGCTAACCCTTTTCCATGCTGGATGTAGGCCTAGCCTCCATGTAGGTCTTCATCAATAGAGATTGCCCTTTTTCATGCTGGATGTAAGTATACAGTGCCAGCCCTTTTTGATGTTGGATGTAGGTATCCATCTATAGAGCCAACCCTTTTTCATGTTGGATGTAGGTATACAGTGCCATCCCTTTTTCATGCTGGATGCAGATCTCCATGCGCAGAGCCAACCCTTTTTCATGCTGGATGTAGGTCTACAATGCTAACCATTTTTCATGATGGATGTAGGTCTCCATCTACAGAGCTAGCCCTTTTTCTTGCTGGATTTAGGTCTATGGTTCCAACCCTTTTTCATGCTGGATGTAGGTCTTCATCTACAGAGCCAAACCTTTTTCATGCTGGATGTAGGCCTTGCCCTCTGCAAGGTATTTATCTACAGATCCAACACTTTTTCATGCTGGATGTAGGCCTCTCCATATGCAAGTTATTTATCTATAGAGCCAACCCCTTTTCATGATGGATGTATGCCTCTCCCTCTACAAGGTATTTATCTACATAGCCAACCCTTTTTCATGCTAGATGTAGGCCTCACCCTTTGCAAGGTATTTATCTATAGAGCCAACCCTTTTTCATGCTGGATGTAGGCCTATTCCTTTGCCAGGTATTTATCTTCATATCATCTCATTGTCACAAGGAGCACAACCCAGATACACATAACACAACATTTACATTCATCGGCATGGTAGGACACACATACTACCATCTGAGAAAGGCTTCATCACTTACATCCACCAACATGGTAGGAAACACCTACTACCATGCAAGAAGGGCTCATGTATATCGCTTCCCCTTGGAGGGAAACTTGATCTGAAGAACACCAAGCTTCTCTCTGAAGTACTCAAACTTCACTTTGGATAGTCCATCGCAACATACTAGAGCTTCACTACTCCTATTTGCACCATATCCATGATATAGTGATACTTGATCTCTATATGCTTCGACTTGTCATGGAGCACATGGTTCTATGACAACTTCACACAATTTTGGTTGTCACAATATATACAAGTAGAATCCAACTAGAGATCAAACATGTTAGATAGTATCTTCCTCAGCCACACTGCCTCACAAATAGCCGAACAAGCTGTGAAATACTCTGCTTCAGTTGTACTCAGTGCCACATAGGACTACTTCTTGCTAAACCAAGATGTTAACACTCCAGGAAACTCGTCTAGGTTGTAGCTCGAGGATGCATGGTAACTTAAAATGTTTTTAGGGTTTTTTGATATGGATCATGTCAGGTGACCTATATAACCTTCCACTCTCAATACATGCATGAAGCTCACTCAATTACAAGGCTTTTAGTTACAACTTGTTCAGTAGTTTGACAATAAGGTGTAGGGATGGAGAACACATCAAGCTGGCAGACTTACATACAAAACAAATGCATATAAATGGCTAAATCCTGATAAGGATGGTACTTATAAATCAAATCACATTAACATACCAATAGGATGACAACTATTGGTTGTTAATCAACTTGAAAATAACCTAAATATGCATTCAGGCATAAGTACAGTAAAGCCAGAGATGATGGCTGAACAAATCATAACAAAAGAGCATATATTCCAGAATGAACAAGATGAGAATCTGACAATAGTATAGGCTTATAAATCCCCGAAGTTGAACCATATTTATAAAAATAGTCTTAGGCTTTATAGCCTTTTACAAAAAATATATAGATCCTAAAACCTGGATCTATTTTACAAAATAAACAAAAGTAATAGTTTTTTGCAAATTAGGGTTTGAAACCCTACCTAACTACTTGTCTAACTCTAATAAACATCTAGTTCGCTACATGAATATTAAATAACTGAATTATTTGCTGGTGATCACTGCTATTTGTCTTCTGCTAGTTAGACCACTGATTTCTCTCTGACAACTAGGGTTGGTGTCCTTTGGCATGGTTATGTCATAGTGGATCTCACACATACATTTTTTGATGCGTACCTCAGCGCCTTCTATCTTTAGATCACGTCCATGAACCATCTTTACTTGCCCAAAACCAGTTCTATCTGCCAAAACTTGCTTTTAATCCTCTGTCCTCTTTCGGTGGCTAAGTGGCCAGTTTATCAGACCTGTTAGCTGTCGAAAGTGGCACTTTCGATGGCTAATGAACTGTTCCATCGTCCGTCTAAGCCACCGAAAGCCTTGTTTTACAATAATGATTAGTTTTCATCAAAACTATCTTTTCAGGCCTGCTGGATTATCTTTCCTCTTCTGTAGGCTTCATGCTAGGGGTGTTGACAATGCCTTGGCTAGCTTCAGGAGGCTGGAGACTGATGGCTACTTTAGCTAGGGTTGATAAGGTGAGGTGGCTGCTAGGGTTTGCTTTGGATTCCTCCAGCTACAACATTTGGAGCCTCACCATCCTTTATAACCTGGTATTGTCCCTTGCGTATCTCTTTTTCAGCCTTTTCAAGAAGATGTATATTTCTCTCTACTCCAAGTAGGACTTGTGCAGTAGCTTCTTTCTCTTAGTCAATGTCTCATTATTTCTCTTTAGTTCTCTTTCCAAGACCTCCATTTCATAAACCTACCTCAGTAGTAGATTGATCTTTTGACTTCTAGGCTTGCTGGAAGAAGCCATTTCTATTGGTTCCTCTTGCTCCTGTGGTGTGGGGGATGGAAATGCTTCAGACATTGGTACAATTTGTAGATCTAGGGCTGCATCCTCCTCTTGTTCTTCCTCATAATCTGAATAGGGTAGATTTAAGACATTTTCCTGGTGTGCTTCTGCTCCCCGACCTTTCTCACTCAAGTCCAAATTCCTTTTGGCCTTCTTGGTCTTGGAAGAAGAGGGAGGTTGTTCTATTGCTACTGCTGGGGAAATGGCCCTCCTCCTTCTTCTCCCACTCCTTGGGGTGTTGGATTTCTTGGCAAGAGGCTTCCCTTTCTCCTTTGGCTAAAGGCCTGTCTCAAAGCCATTCCAGAACAGAAAATAAGGCCAAGCCATGTTTATTCTCTTCAACAACTCCTGGACCAACAGCTACATAAGACCATGGTGGGAGATCCTACTAGCAATCTTGGATGGTTGGGATTTTACTTGATGGGCCATATTCCCTAGACTTTTGTGTAAATAAAAGGGTAGGTTGAGAGGGATTTTACCTGTGAAATGATTCATGAACTTGAAATGGTAGATCATTGATCTATTATACCTCCCTTCATAGGTCAAGTAGACCACAATGGCCTTCAGCAGCTATTTCTAGTTCTCTTCCAGCCATGATGATGGCACACTCTTCTTCCATATTATTCCTCTATGCTCAGGCTTAAGGTAAGAACTGAATTCCACCTCCTTTGGCATGGTGGTCTTGAACCATTTCTCCCCTGTGGAAGGGAGTTCTGTCACCTCAACGATTAGTGCTTCATCTATAAGAAACTCCTCTTTTCCTATGACTACTTTTGATCCATCAAAGGAGAGAGAAAAATATTCAGCTACCTGCTGATGGAAGCCTTGTATTTTTTCATAGAATTTGTAACAGACCACCTCTTGGAAAATTTTGTAGACCTCTGGATGTGCTTCTAGATAACCGATATCACCTAGCTCCTACCTGAGAGTTGGTCCACTCTTCTTCATATTGATGGGTGTATCTCTAGGGTACCTGCAAAACATTTTTCAGACTTGTATACCGTGTGCTTTAGCAGACTGCTCTTCCAGAGCTAGTTTTTTGGTGGAGAAAATGCTAATTTTGAAAATGAAATACGATGAAGTCTCTTAATGCTGGTTATGAGGGTTTTCTATCATTATGGAGGCTGAGGTCACAAAAATGATGACAGCATCCTGATCCTCTAGATCTCCTTTCCCACATAACCGTAACCTACTTCAGCCAGAGCATTCGGTGGTTATTTGATGATATTTTGGACAAGTGGAGGGGGACTGAGGGTTTGCTATCAGATCAGTCTTCTGCGAATTGCATAAAGGCCCTTTTCACTCATTTCCCTACGTAGTCATGCAGCTCCAATTCTTTTCAGTGGGTAATCATGCTCTTAAATGATCATTTATCCTGTTGACGGGGTTAGATGTGATAGTCCCCTAATCGTTTTCTTATTTTTCCCTTTTGGTGGTTAAGATCCTCTGATATTTTGTCAGCTAGTCACCGAAAAGCCGGATTTTGGTGGCTAACGGATTGTTGTATTTATTGCTTAAGCCGCCAAACCCTTTGCCCCATCATCATGTTGAATTTCTACTTTTAGTAGATAACGACCTCATTGGAAAACTTTTTTAACTATCGAAAACCTGTTCTTTCGGTGGTTAATAAAATTCCCTAGCTTTTGCCTAAACCGTCGAAAGGGTTTTTCACTCGATACTTATCTTCTTGCTTTTGGTGGTTAGCATATGCGTTGCACCTTTCTCTAATATACAGAAAGCGACCTTTTTCGGTGGCTAATGAGATGTTTCGAGCCTCGCCTAAGCCACCGAATGTACTTTTCCCAATGCTGCTTGCCACTTGCTTTCGGCGGTTAAAACCTTTCTTATTTCTCTCTCTTATCTGTTGAAAGCACCCCTTTCGGTGGCTAATGAGTTTTCTGTAATCTCGCCTAAGCCATCGAAAGTGTTACTTTGACTCTGCTTGCTCAGACCTCTTTGTGATTCGCCTTTGGCCCACGTTCAACTGTTTAGCCACCGAAACATAGCTTTTCGTTGGCTAATGATCTATAATAGTCCTCGCCTAAGCCACTGAAAGCTATAACTTGTAAAATTTTCATCCAAATAAAAAACACAGGCTTTCAAATTGTTAGTGATACTCATATATTTCATTACACAAGAATATTCTTCCTGCTTTCAAAATAAATTTATTTTGGGAGATAACATCTGGCTCCTACTTGGGGATGGGACCCTCCGAGTGAGGTCCCAAGAATCCCAGACCAAAATTCCTTTCCCTGCAAGCAACTAAACAACTTAACACTATCATTTACTATTCCATTGGGCATGGATTTTATTCTGTAAACAAAAACAACCTACTATCTACTAATTTACAATAATAAGGACTCAGAGCCTCAAATAAAGTAGAGTTTCAAAAGCCGCCCATTCACTGGGCCATCAAATACCTCTTACCCTACCAGATTCTACAATTGAAGGTGTTATTCTTATGTACTTGGGCTATCACAAAAGGACCAATCCACAAAGAGTCAAATTTTCCATGTTTTCCCTTGTCTTATCTGACAGCATCCCACTTGAGGACCCAATCTCCAACCTGGAACTTGTCTAATTTTTCTCTTTTGTCAAACATGCCCTTTATCTTCTGTTGATGGGCTTCTAATTTTCCTATAATTTGCTTCATGATTTGTTGTAACTCCACCAAGTCCATCATCCTTCTCACCATATCATTTGGTTCATCTTCTTCTTCCTGAAAGAACCTTGCCACTGGAAGAGTGAGTTGGATAGGAAAAATGGCCTCAGTTCCATAAACTAGCTTGAATGGAGAAGTCCCTATGGATATTTTTTCTATTACCCTATCAGCCCATAAAGAAAACTTAAGCTTTGAATCCCAGCTTTTCTAATTTGTCTCCAGCAGTTTCTTGATGATATTGACTAAACTTTTGTTGGATGACTCAGCCAGGCCATTTCCTTGTGGATAATAGGAGGTGGAATGCACCAGTTGAATTCCCATTGACTCACACACGTTAACTAATGCCCTAGATTTGAAATCTGGTGCATTATCAGTTACCAACCTTACTAGGCAACCAAACCTGCTGAAAATATTCTCATATAAAAATCTCATGATGACCTAATGAGTGGCATTCCTGGTGGGTACTACTTCTATCGATTTGGTAAAGTAGTCAGTGGCTACTAAGATCCATTTATGCTGTCCACTAGAAGATGGATTTATTTCACCTATGAAATCCAGATCCCATTGCTGGAAAGTCCCATTCACCACAATAGGCCTAAGGGGTAAGGATTTGAGTTGCTGCTTCCCTATAAATCTTTGGTATTGGTTGCAGGCCCTTACAAAAGTGCATACATCATCAAAGAGGACTGGCCAATAGTATCCTTCTCTTAAGATCTTGTGGGCTATGGTTTTCCAATAGTGGTGGCCTCCACATGTGCTGGAATGAAAGTGATGCATGACCTACTATGCTTCCTCTTTATCTAGACACCTTAGCAAAATTCCATACTGATCTTTCTAGTACAGCAGTTTGTCAATTATGCAAAACTTAGCAGATTTTAACTTAAGAGCTCGTGCTTGGTTAGGAGTGAGATCAGGAGAAACTTCTAATTTTTGCAAAAAATGAATAATACCTAAGTACCACTCACATGCAGATATGTTTTCAACTACTGATGGAATTCCCTTCTAATCTTGATTTACTTTTGCTGCCACCATAGTCTGCACCTTTGTTGATTTGACACATGTGAATTTTATTCCCATCAGTTCACAGTTTTCTTGGCCATGAGTTTGGCTAGACCTAGTCCCTTCACCATCTTAGTGGGTTTCACCTCTATATCAAACTCAATGAGCTTAGCAATCCACTTATCTCTCTTCCCATCAATGTCATGCTGAGTCAAAACATCCTTCACAATAGCTAAAGGGACATATGCAAGGACCTTGGCATGGAGAATATAAATTCTGAAAGTCTTCAAAGATTTTATGAGAGCATAAGCCTGCTTCTCAATTGGGTCATACTTCAGCTCAACATCTCTCAAGGTTTTACTGAATAATGCAATTGGATGATCAAGACCCTCATCATTATTTTGTAATAGTATAGCTACCACTGTGTCATAGGATGAAAAAGACAAGATATAAAAACTCTTGGTGTAATAAGAACTAATTAGGGTTGGGGCCTCCATGATAGCCTTCTTAATTTCTTCAAAAGAGTTTCTTTCTTGGTCAGTCCATTTTATTTCTACCTCTTTTTTCAGCATGACTGTTATATGCTTTACCAGCTCGGAGAAATTAGGGATGAACCTCGTGACAAAGTTTATCTTTCCTAAAAAGGACTGAATGTCTCTTTTTGACCTCAGTATTGATAGCTTCTGAATTGCTTCCACCCTTACAGGATCGATCTTTACACCTTCAGCTGAGACTATATGGCCTAGGATTTTTCCTTCACTGAGTGCAAACTAGGACTTCTTAGGGTTCAGTGATATTCCATACCTTCTGCACTTCAGAAATACCTTCCTTAAATGCTACAAGTGATCATGATGGCTGTGAGAGTAAACTGCTAGGTCATCCAAATATATCAACACAAATTTATCTTTCAACCCTACAAAAACTAGGTCCATGGCTCTCTGAAAAGTATCCCTAGCATTCATTAGTCCAAATGGAATTTTAGCATACATGAAGGTGCCCTAGGGGGTGGTAAAGGTAGTATTCTCTTGGTCATCAGGGTGCATAGAAACTTGGTTGTATCCAGAGAAGCCATATAGGAAGGACATAACCCTATCCCCTAATAATTTCTGTAGTAGGTGTTCCATCTTGGGTATTGGATAGTTATCTTTCTTGGAACACTTGTTCAGGTTTCTAAGATCCACACACAACCTGATTTCTCCATTTTTCTTTCTTACCACCACTAGGTTTACAATCCACTTGGAGTACCTGAGGGGGATTATGATCTTGGATTTGAGGAGATTATGGATTTCTTTTTCAATTACTGGTAATAGGAGAGGACTGATGGATCTCAGCTTCTGCTTGAAAGGGATGGTGTCCTTCTCCAAATAGATCCTGTGCTAGATGATATTGGTGTCATAGGTTTTCAAGTCACTATACTCCCAGGAAAAGACATCAGCAAACTCCTTTATCAGGCTGCAAAACTTTGACCTTTGATCAGTAGTCAATTTAGTAGACAGATTTATCAGTTTTGGATGGCTTTGGCTACCTATGTTTTTCTCTTGGACAACAGGATCTAGCTCCTTTTTGGCAGGCTTGAAAGCGATTTCATTGTGGTCAAACAACTCTTCCAGTGGTACTAGGCCTCAAGGTATGTAGTTGCTGGGAAATTGGACAATGTTTTGATCGGTCACTTTATCTTTCAACTTGAGCTGCTTAGATTCCTCCATGTTTAGGTTTTCCTGGTCTATGTGCATATCAGAGAACTCATCTACTAGTTGAAGGAATTTACCAAGCTTGTCATCATTTTCAAACACCCTCAAGAATTTGACATTGTCTGGCAAGGAAGGTTTGTATTTAACTTGAACATCATAGTTGAGCTTAGGAGGTAAAGGAGGAATGAACAAACTTGCAGTGATAGCCAGGGAATTAGCTAGATGATTCAAATCCCTAGGTATATATGACAGTTCAAAAAGCATAAAGGAGTCTCTTAGTTTCCATACCTCATCCCTGTAGGCCTTCAGTCTAATGTTTTTTGTCTGAAAAGTGTTTTTGACCTACTGTATAATGAGGTCTGCATCTTCAAAAATCCTCATGCACATGATCCCCATCTCCTTGGTAGATTTAACTCCTAGCAGCAAGGATTCATATTATGCTATATTGTTAGTGGTTTTAAAATCAAGCTTGTAAGAAAGATGAATGTTTTCCTTGGATGGGGAGATCAATACTACACCTGCACTTGCTGATCTTTGAGTTCTAGCCCCATCAAAATACATGTTCCAGACTGTTGTGGTCACTTCTTTGGGTTGCTGATAGGTGGGCTCAGTTAGTTGTACTGATGTTTGCTGAGAATCATCTATATGCAGAATGCATGACCCAAAATCAGTGTCCACTGCATAGATGGGGTGATTCACTGAATTGCTCTCCTTGCTTATGATGTAGGCCAACTGATTTTCCTGGTACAGCCTCTTAGTCTCTCCTCCAAACATGGGGATAGTGGCATATGTAAGATCCATCTAAAGGGTGCCACCTATCCTTTTTCTCAATGATCGAGACAGCAAGAGTCGAAATTTTAGAGGGATATCAGCCACTACAATGTCCATCATGATGCTTTTCGAAGGTAGTTGAGTTAGGTTCACAACTAGGTCTTTGATGAGGCCCAAGTACTTGAATTTTCTGGAGTCAAAGGAGAATAAATCATGGTAAGGCTTGGTGATGCTGAGACCAATCTCATCCATGACAGCCTTTGGCATTAGGTTATGAGAGGCTCCTGAATCCAGCAGGCATTTATGGAGGATTTTTATCATGGATATTCAGGGATATGTAGAAAGGAGGGCATGATTCCTTTAGGTCTTAGATCATGGGGCCCAGGGTTGCAACAGGCTTGTCATCTTACAGGTTAACAAAGTCAGTGTCAATATGCATCTTTGGCTGAAGGGAATTTAGAATGCAAGACTTGAATGCATCATTTCTCATTATCTCAATTAATGGGAAAGAGATCTTCAATTTTTGAATTTCTGACTCTAGGTTGAAAGAATAATGTAGCCTATCTGGAAACCTTACCTCATGCCCTGGAAATTTGATTTGGATTTGATCAGGAATGGCTAAATATGCTAGTTTCTGTAATGATTTGAATGTGATAGCCACCTTCTTTGATAAAACAATAACCTTTTTAGTTGGTGCAGCAGGCTGTTTGACAGGGACAACATTCTTCTTGAGAGGAGAAACCAACCTAGACCTTAGATTGTACCCTTCCTGACCATCAGCCTGATATACAATCTCTTTGGTGATATTCTCATCAATTAGGGCTTCCTCATATTCTACCTATGTGAGAAAATAATAGTCCACCTCATCCTCCATGCAATGGATGTTGTCTTTAGCCGTTCCTTCTTCTTCAATGAATTCTGGCTCTTCTTCTAGTACAAAATTTTGAAATGGAGTTCTTATTCTTTGATCTTCCCCTTGATTCCTCTCCCTTATGAGAATCTGCACTGGGGGGTTTCCTCTTTTATAAGGGACAAAATTAGGGTTTCGAGGAGAAAATTCACTTGGCCCTTTACCCCTCATAGGTGGCTGTCCTTGGCCCTTCAGTTTAGACATTTCAATAGTCAGGTTATATAATAGTTTGGTCATTTTGTTGATCTTGTTTTCTGATGAAGAATACCCAATAGGGTATGTTGTATGCTTCTTCATGTCTATCTTTCCTTTGACATTTTGAGATTCCAAAATGTTCGATTCTACCTCTATGGAAGCATCTTGCATGAGTGATAAGGAGGAAAACCTCCTTTTTTTGAGAAGTAAGCAGAAATCAAAGTCAAAGGAATTTTCATAAGTTATCCTAGCTGAGGAATCAATGGGTTTGATTTCAGTGGGGATCTTGCTGTACATATTGTTGAACATCTTGGTGATGTTGGAGATAGACTCCCCATTTTCTCTTTTCAGGTTGCTGAACCCTGTGATATAGTAGAGGTGGTCTCTCCTCTCTCCCTAATGCTTCAGGAAGATGTGATCTAGGGCCTCAATTCCTACCATTGATCCAGAAGGTAGTTCCTTAAACCATTTCCTAGCCTGACCATCTAGGATTTGCACAAAAACCCTAGTCCATACATCTTCTTGATCTATGTTAATATTCTCAGCATAGCTGTAAAATGCCTCTAGATGTTCTTCAACTATGAAATCCCCTTCTCCTATGAAATTAGGCATATACTTGAGGTAATCTCCAGTAGGCATGGTAGAGAGGGGATTTGGCAAATTTAGGGGGGCATACCTAGCTACCAGGATCCTTTCCATTTTGGTCAATTGAGGGGTAGGCATTTTGACAATGGGTATGGAAAGGGTTGAGGAAGGTAGCATTGATGAAGGTACTTGCTGAGAAGGTGGGGGTGGGATACTTATCCTAGTGGAGTCACCTAGGATTGGATCTTCACAAGTAGTAGTGCTTGAAGATTCCCAAACCCTAGTATTTTTTGATGTATTTATAAATTCCTGAGAATTAAGTACTTCAGCAGAAGAAATAATAGCATAAAAATTTCTTGAAATACTTGATGTGTCTTCTTGTGTGGCACTGCTGGTCTAACTTAGTAAAGCCCTAGCTCTTCTCAAAATTTCTTTTGGATCTGAAACAGGTGTTTCTGGTGGCCCATTAAGGTTTTCTCTGGTACTTGGTCTTCTTGAAGCCACCTTATTTCAATGGAGTCACCAAATAGATTATTACAACCAGAATAGTGTCTGAGATTTGTCTATCATCAAAGCAAGGATCTATGTCATCTCCTAGGGAATCTAAGCTTCAGTCTCCTCTCCCCGGCAACGGCGGCAATTTGTTAACACTCCAAGAAACTCCTCTAGGTTGTAGCTCGAGGATTCCTGGTAACTTAAAATGTTTTTAGGGTTTTTTGATATGGATCAAGTCAGGTGACCTATATAACCTTCCACTCTCAAGACATGCATGAAGCTCACTCAATTACAAGGCTTTTAGTTACAAATTGTTCAGTAGTTTGACAATAAGGTGCAGGGATGGAGAACTCATCAAGCTAGCAGACTTACATACAAAACAGATGCATATAAATGGCTAAATATTGATAAGGATGGTCCTTATAAATCAAATCACATCAACACACCAATATGATGACAGCTATTGGTTATTAATCAACTTGAAAATAACCTAAATACACATTCAGGCATAAGTACAGTAAAGCCAGAGATGATGGCTGAACAAATCATAACAAAAGAGCTTATATTCTAGAATGAACAAGATGAGAAGCTGGCAATAGTATAGGATTATAAATCCCTGAAGTTGAACCATTTTTATAAAAATAGTCTTAGGCTTTATAGCCTTTTACAAAAATATACAGATCCTAAAACCTGGATCTGGTTTTTACAAAATAAACAAAAGTAATAGTTTTTTGTAAATCAGGGTTTGAAACCCTACCTAACTACTTGTATAACTCTAATAAAGATTTAGTTCACTGCATGAATATTAAATAACTGAAGTATTTGCTGGTGATCACTACTGTTGGTCTTCTGCCAGTTAGACCACTAATTTCTCTTTGGCAACTAGGGTTGGTGTCCTTTGGCATGGTTATGTCATAGTGGATCTCACACGGAGCTTTTCTGATGTGTACCTCAACACCTTCTATCTTCAGATCACGTCCATGAACAATTTGTAGTTGCCCAAAACTAGTTATGTCTGTCAAAAATTGCTTTTAAGCCTCTGTCCTCTTTCGGTGGTTATGCGGCCAATCTATTGGACCTGTTAGCTACCAAAAGTGGCACTTTCAGTGGCTAATGAACTGCTCCATCATCTACCTAAGACAACGAAAGCCCTATTTTACAAAAAATATTAGGTTTTCATCAAAAATTTCTTTTCACACCTATTAGATCAGCTTTTCTCTTCTGCAGGCTTCATGCTAGGGGTGTTAACAGCGCCTTGGCTAGATTTAGGAGGTTGGAGACTGATGGTTGCTTCATCTAGGGTTGATAAGGTGAGGTGGATACTAGGGTTTTCTTTGGCTTCCTTCAGCTGCAGGCTTTGGATCATGACCATCCTTTATAACCTAGTATTGTCCATTAGTTATCTCTTGTTTAGCCTTTTCAAGAAGATGTATCTTTCTCTCTACTCCAGGTAGGAATTGTGCAGTAGCTTGTTTCTCCTAGTCAATGTCTCATTATTTCTCTTTAGTTTTCTTTCCAAGACCTCCATTTCATAAACCTACCTCAGTAGCAGATTGATCTTTTTACTTCTAGGCCTACTGGAAGAATCCCTTTCTGTTGGTTCCTCCTGCTCCTGTGGTGTGGGGGATGGAAATGCTTCAAACACCGGTACAATTTGCAGAGCAAGGGCTTCATCCTCTTCTTGTTCTTCCCTAGAATCTGAAGAGGGTATATTTAAGACATTTTCCTGGTGTGCTTCTGCTCCGTGGCATTTCTCACTAAAGTCCAAATTACTTTTTTCCTTCTTGGTATTGGAAGAGGAGGGAGGTTGTTCTGTTGCTGCTACTAGGGAAATGGCCCTCCTCCTTCTTCTCCCACTCCTTGGGGTGTTGGATTTTTTGGTAGGAGACTTCCCTTTATCCTCTGGCTAAAGGCCTATCTCAAAGCCATTATAGAACGGAAAATAAGTCCAATCCATGTTTCTTCTCTTCAATAACTCTTGGACCAATAGATGGATAAGACCATGGTGGGAGAGCCTACCAGCAATCTTGGATGGCTGGAATTTTACTTGATGGGCCATCTTCCCTAGATTTTTGTGTAAATAAAAGGGAAGGTTGAGAGGAATTTTACTTGTGAAATGATTCATGAGCTTGAAATGGTAGATCATTGCTCTATTATACCTCCCTTCATAGGTCAAGTATATCACAATGGCCTTCAATATCTGTTTCTAGTTCTCTTCCAGCCATGATGATGGCACAATTTTATTCCATATTAATCCTCTATTCTCAGGCTTAAGGTAAGACCTGAATTCCACCTCCTTTGGTATGGTGGTCTTCAACCATTTCTTCCCTGTGGAAGGGAGTTCTGTCACCTTAGCGATTAGTGCTTCATCTATGAGAAAATCCTCTTTTCCTATGACTTATTTTGATCCATCAAAGGAGAGGGAAAAAGCTTTAGCTACCAGTTGATGGAAGCCCTGTATTTTTTCACAGAATTTGTAACAGCCCACCTCTTGGAAAAGTCTGCAAACCTTTGGATGTGTTTCTAGATAACTGATATAACCTAGCTCTTTCTTGAGAGCTGGTCCACTCTTCTTCATCTTGATGGGTGTATCTCTAGGGTACCTGCAAAACAATTTTTAGACTTGTATACTGTGTGCTTTAGCAGGCTACTCTTCCAGAGCTAGTTTTCTAGTGGAGAAAATGCTAATTTCGAAAATGAAATACAATGAAGTCTCCTTGTGCTGGTTATGAGGATTTTCTGTCATTATGGAGGCTAAGGTCACAAAAATGATGACAGCAACCCGATCCTCTAGATCTCCTTTCGCACATAACCGTAACCTACTTCAACCAGAGCATTCAGTGGTTATTTGATGATATTTTAGATAGTTGTAGGGAGATTGAGGGTTTGTTGTCAGATCAGTCTTTTGCAAATTACATAACAACCCTTTCCACTCATTTCCCCATGCATTCATGCAGCTCCATGTCTTTTTGGTGGGTAATCACACTCTTAAATGATCATTTATCCTGCTGACGGGGTCAGATGTGACAGTCCCCTAATCGTTTTCTTATTTTTCCCTTTCGGTGGTTAAGCTCCTCTAATATTTTGTCAGCTAGCCACCGAAAAGCTGGCTTTTGGTGGCTAATGGAGTGTTTTATTTCTTGCTTATGACATCAAACCCTTTGCCCCGTTGTCGTGTTGAATTTCTACTTTCGGTAGATAACAACCTCATCGGAAAAAAATTTTAACTGCCGAAAACCTGTTCTTTCGATGGTTAATGAAATGCCCTAGCTTTCGCCTAAACCACCGAAACGGTCTTTCATCTGATACTTATCTTCCTGCTTTCGTTGGTTAACATATGCATTGCAACTTTCTCTAATATACCGAAAGCAACCTTTTTCGGTGGCTAATGAGATGTTTCGATCCTCGCCTAAGCCACCGAATGTACTTTCCCCAATGTTGCTCACCAGTCGCTTTCAACAGTTAAAACCTTTCTTGTTTCTCTCTCTTATCTGCCGAAAGCACCCCTTTTCTGTGGCTAATGGGTTTTCTGTAATTTCACCTAAGCCACTGGAAGTGTTACTTTGATTTTTCTTGCTCATACCTCTTTCGGTGGTTCGCCTTTGGACGACGTTCAACTGTTTAGCTGCTGAAACATAGCTTTGTGGTGGCTAATGAGCTATAATAGTCCTCGCCTAAGCCACCGAAAGCTATAACTTGTAAAATTTTCATCCAAATAAAAAACAGAGGCTTTCAAATTGCCAGTGATACTCATATCTTTCATTACAGAAGAAGATTTTTCCTACTTTCAAAATAAATTTATTTTGGGAGATAACATAAGAGATCACACCTGATCCCATATTGAAGCAACATCCAAAGTTATCTTCCTATCGATGGAATTTCCTGCCCAATACAAATCCACATAATTATCCGGGTTAATCTTTTGATTCGCCTCACACTTGAGCCCATAATCAACTATACCCTTCAGGTACCTCAGAATATTCTTTTTAGCAATCAAGTGAACATGTATCCGATCCATCAGGAACTATCTCAATGTGTTCATGGAAAAGAAAATATCTGGTCTCGTATTCGTCAGGTACATCAAGGGCCCAATGATATGATGATACATCTTGGCATCAACTGAATCTGATGAAGCATCACTCAATAGCTTCATGTTTGATACCATAGGTGTGGCCATCTCCTTGCAGTCCATCATCTTGAACCTCTTCAAGATATCCACTACATACTTCCCTTGTTCGAGGGAGATTCCATCTGCACTCTGCCACACCTCCATGTCTAGAAAGTAGTGCATCATACCCAAGTCCTTGATCTCGAAATCGAAAGAAAGATTCCTCTTTGTGTCAGCAATCAACCCATCCTCACCTGTCACAAACAGGTCATCTACATACAGTAGGAGTATCACTGGGTTCCTGTCCTCAACCTTGTAGTAAAGGTTGGAGTCCACTTTACTCTTGGTAAATACCAAACTAGTCAGGAAGCTGTCAATCCTGTCGTACCATGTCCTGAGTGCCTGTTTCAAACCATACAGGGCCTTCTTCAATTTGAACACATGAGTCTCCCTATCACGTGTTTCAAATCCGAGTGGCTGCTCCATGTAAAATTCCTCTTCCACTACACCATTCAAGAACGTGGTCTTGACATCCATCTGGTGTATCTTCCATTTCATCACTACAGCGAGAGCAAGTACTGGTCTGATGGAAGTGTATCTAGATACAGGTGCAAAAGTTTCTTCATAATCTATGCCTTCCTTCTGGGAGTATCCACGTGCCACAAATCTCATTTTATATTTCTCTATGCTGCCATATGCATCATGCTTGATCTTGTAGATACACTTGGAATTCATGACAGACTTCCCTTTTGGTCTTGGGACCACATCCCATACATCATTCTTCATTATCGACTGGTACTCCTCGATCATGGCATCATTCCATTCTTTCTTTTCTGCTGCTTGTTCATAGTTGGAATGTTCCTTATCAATGATGTCACACAGTAGGGCTACATAACTGGAATAGGACCTAGTTCTCTTCCTTTCTCTGTGCATTTATTCTATAGCGCCATACCTTTCTGCACCTTGGATAGCCTCACGTACCCATGCTAGTTTTCTCTTGTAAGAATTCTTCTCATGGGGTGGATATATTGGTTCCCTAGGTTCTTTCATTTCTTGATCTTCTTCTGCAGTTGCTTCAATCATTGTTGTATCTTGGATCCTGGGTACTTATGTTTCTTCAAGATCTTCAACAAGTCTCTTTTTGGATTTGTTGTAAGCTGAGTCTTCGTCAAATGTCACATCCCTACTGATGTTGATATTCTTGAATCCTGGGAAATATATTATGTAATCCTTAGAGATTTCACTATATCCCACAAATATACCCTTATTTCATGAAGGATATAACTTCGTCCTCTTTTCTTTCAGGATTTGTATGTATAGCGGGAAACCAAATATTCTGAGATGGCTGTTGCATTTGGAAATATCACATTGCTTAGCAGCCTCCATGAGAATTTCACTTTGCCCTTTAACCTCCCAGAAATCCTGGCATGAGTCAAATTGGTCACTTTTTTCCTTTACCTAGAGGGGACTACGCTTTTTGGTGTTTTGCACAGAGCGTCATCAATGCCTAACCCAGTTGAGCAAAAGGCACTATTTTCCCTCTTCTTTGGAAAAAAACCGTAGGTCGGTGCTCCTGACAGTTCTTCTAAAAGTTTTGGTGGTCAGTAAAATGGAAAAAAAGATGTTTCTAGAAGCTTTCGTATGGAATCCTTAATGGAATTAGTTCCTATATTCTTGGGAGAGGTGGCATTCGCCTCCCTCACCTACAGGGATCTCATCTCTTGAGTTCTAGGCCTATAAATGGAGCCTTCATGAAGAGAGTGAGGGAGGCTAGAAAAATAATCCTTATGTTGCTAGTTTGAAGTCTGAATCAGGGGCAAAGTAGAGGTAGCTTGTGTTTGGAGAGGTCTTCGTAGTCATAGGAGATTGTAGACATTCTTGATTGAGACAGAAGCCATCGACATCAAGGATTTTGGTTGTACTTCTTTCTCATCCATATATTAATACAAAGACATTTCCCTTTCCTATATTTGATCGTAGTGTTTGTAATTAAATATTATTGGATTCCTTGATCACCTAATAACAAAATTGGTGACTCCAATGGGGATCTAGCCTAACTCAGTTAGATCTAGTGTAGATCCAGTCAGATATACAAAATTCTATAGCCATTCCATATATGAAGGTTATTTCTCTCTCCTTTCAGTTGTTTCAGTTAACAAGGTGAGTTATCCATATTATGCTTCTGATATTTTGCCTCTGTTCTAAGTAGGTTTTTGCACTTTTTCAGTTAGCTCAGTATTTCTGGTTTCCCGTGCAATATTTTATCTTCTCAGTCCACTGTTCCATGGCTCTTTTCCCTTTTGCTGATAGAGCGTTGGTTCATCCTAGGGTGCATTTTCTCTTCTTGACCAAAGCACCAACACCGCCTTCTCCTTTTCTTGATAGAGCATCTACGACGCCTTTGTACAAAAATCTAGGAGCGTCATAGCAGCCTGGGATGCCCTGGTGCAGTGCCCTTCAGCGGGCCAAGGTAGGTCTTCAAAAACTGTCTGTTTACAAATTTTTTGTTCAAAATTGTAATTTGTCCTGTCCTCTGAGATTTTTTAGTTTGGTCTGCTTGCTTGCTTGCTGTCTAGATCACTGGTTTTTGTGAGTCTGATTCTTTGTTTGAGATTAGACCCAATTTTTTTTATCTTTTGCATTGTCATAGACGAAAGTAAAAACATAGTTCAGTTTTGGTTTTTAGTGAAGTATCTGAAATGTTTCTTTTGAAAAGAGAACCTATAGCCTCTTCCTAGAAGATTAGTTTCCTTTGAAAAATACTGCTTTGTGTGCCTCATATTTTCTAGAAAAATACAAAAATAATCATTTTATTTTTCTCTTGTTTATGCTTGCAAAAATTTTCCATTTCCATTTTGCTTGTGTGATTCAAAAAAATAGGTCTTTTTGACATTGTAGCAGAATTTAGCTTTGCATGCACGTCAGAGGCTTAGTTTTCTTTCTTGCATTTTCAGAAACTTTAGAGTGCTTGTTTGAAAGAGTTTTTTGTGTTTGAAAAGACTTTCTTTGCATTTTTCCTTGATCTTGTTTTGATTGTTGAAATCACCTTTTTTTTTAGTATATTGTTGAAAAGAAAAGAAAAAGGTTTATTCCTTACCCTAGTTAGTTCTCATCAAAGTCAAAAAGTGCATCTACATTTAGATTAATTTGCATCATTGGAGATAACATTCCACAAACATTCACCTAATCATCCAGATAAAATTAACGGTAGCTGTAGGTATAAAAATTGTATAGAAAATTGAGTGATAGGTTAGTGACGTGTTCGGGCGTCGTTAAGTGTAGGTGCTGTCGTTACTTGTCCGCACTACAAATTGAGACTTGCGTGGTTCTTCCACGTACCATCGGTATATCAAACAGAATTTCATGTACCCTTGAGGTATATAGAAAGGTACTTCACGTACTCGATTGTATATCGGAAGGCCCCTTGTGAACAGTTCTACATTAGACATCACTATAACTATCGATTTGAGCTCCCACATACCTTGTGTATATCGGAAGACCCTATTAGGATACCCTAACCATCTGAGAAAATCCCTTTGGCCATCTTGTGTGGAGAAATACACCAAAAAAAACATTTAGGGAGACTACTATGCACGTACCCCTGAGGTATATTGCGACTTGCACCTACTTGAAAATCCTGTTGAGAGACCAACTATTCTGAACCCATCCTATCACTTAAGAATGCTTGTGAACTTTAGCTCTGTGTAGGTTTTGCTTGTGTGTTTTTCTCCCTTTTTGACCTAGATTAGGTAACTTTAGCCACCACCATGGCTGAGCAATTTGCGAGATGTAAATATCATAGATTGCAAGGTTTATCTGCTGACTCTCCTCCTACTGTGAAGGACAAGAAGGGGTAACCATGGAACAACCAGCTTCTGCTAATGTTCCTATAGGAACTGCCCTAGCTAGTGAAACCAGAGAATTTTTCACTATATTTACAAATCCTTTGGTTCAACTCCCTCCTGCAGCTGATGATTTTGTGCATCCGCCATTGGAAGGCTGTGTTGATAGTCCTATTCCACCAGATTATGGACCCGATTCTCCTTTTTGGAGGAATTCTATGGGCCAATATATTGTTGAATTCAGGGTTATTAGACCTTCACTAGGGAACCCTCCTTTGGGAGAGGAGGAATAGAGAAGAATCAATGCATCTCTCGATCAAGCTCGTAACTTTTTAGAGAGAGTAGAAAGAATCATTCCTTCACCTGTGTCTCATTATGAAACCATGTTGGCTCACTTACCCTATAATACAGATCCTTGGCCTTTATCTAAAATCAAACCTTCTCCTGAAGGTCATCCAACCTATGGTGAGACTTCCCAAAATGCATGGCTTGAGGGGTATCATTCACTAGCTCAAGTGTTAGGTCCTATTGAATAAGTTCCATTTCAAGGTAATCCAGGTCCAAATGGAAATCCTACAATCTCTCATCCTGGCCCTGTTACTAGGACTTCGACACCAATAATGGTTGGGGGGGAATCTACAAATCAAGTTATTTCAGCACACTCTTACGCCGGGGGGCAACCCCCTGCATGAGTTACGTCATCTGTTAGTGGAATTATTGCTAATTCAGGACAAGTTACAGCTGTAGCAAAACTTGTAGTAGTCTTCCCTCCTAACAACAATGGTGTTCCCCCCCATCCAGTTTAGGCCAACCATTTGGGGTGCAACCTGTCAATAATCCAGCTTCTTGGGGATATACTTATCCAAGAACTCAGCCACCTATGGTCAATCAAGTGTATCAAAAACCACCACTAGTAGCTATTTATCCTGGAATGCCCTACCCTGGGAATGATTTTGTACCTTGGGGACAACCCAATTGGTCAAATGTTTCATCATATGGAGGATCTTTTTTTAATACTACTGGAGGATATGGTGGATCCCCCCTAGAGGACCACTGTGTGGACCTGGAGGACCCAGAGAGCCTGGCAGTCCTAGAGGACCTGGTGGGCCATTTGGAGGGCCACCACCTGGAGGCCCACCACCATTGCCTAGAGGTGGAGGACAACCACCTGGAGGACCACCACCACCACCACCACAACCACCTTCCAGAGGACCCCCTCTCTTGGGTGGCCCAGCTCCTCATGGAAATTCTGGAAATCAACAACATTTTCAACAAACTTTAGGGGAATCATCCATACCCATCTATTAATATGCATATGGTCCTATTGGCTAGCAAATGCCATACCAGTACTACCAGTATCCGCAACCAAATCAACAACTATTATTTCTATCTACTTTAGATCTTCCATACTTTTCAATATTAATAAATGACCCAATCCATCATGACCCCTCTTGGCCTGCCATTCCTGTAAATATGCCTTTCGATATACCCAAGTTCGATGGAAAACCCAATGAAAATCCAAAAAACCATGTGATGACATTTCACTTATGGTGTTTATCCAATTCTTTGATGGACGACTCAATCTGTCTAAGGCTTTTTCAAAGAACCCTTACTGGTATTGCTGCAAAGTGGTACATCGAGTTACCACAACACTCTTTTTAAAATTCAATTCCTTAGCAATGGTGTTTTTAACACACTTTCAATTTCCAATCTGATATGATACAGGTACAGACCTTTTGACTTCACTTTGACAAACCACATCCACTCACATCTCCGATCATATCTGTTAACCTAAAAATCCCCCACATAGCTCTCTATGGCCTACACCACCCAAGGACACCATCTTACAACACTAATTTCACTCCATAAGACCTTCCATTTGACCCCCACACCTTTAAAAGAGCCCAAGGATGAAGAAAAGGGCTAAAACCCCAAAAAGGAGCCCAAAATATCCCCCTAGGAGCTAAAGCCCTAAAAAAGGGGATAAAACCCTAAAAGGAGCTAAAGTTAGGGAGAAAGGGGCTAAAACCCTGACCAAGGGCTTAAAACCCTAAAACCCCTTGGAAAAGCTATAAAAGGAGGGTGGGGGGTCACCCTCAAAACACTCCTCCCTTGCTTATTGTTATGCTGCCCATGGATGCTTTGAGACCTTTGCCTCTCAAACCACCCACATTCCCTCTCCTCCACATCCATTCCCACTTAAGCCATTGCTCCCCCAACCAAGAGAGAGAGGCTTCTAGGAGCTAGGCCATGGTGGCCTATTTCCACCCAACAGAGGTATAATGTTTCTTTACATGTTTGTTTAGTTATTTTTTTTGGTTTCTAACCTTGTTTTCTAGTTGCAGGTTTTATTATTGACATTGTTTGTGGGTTTCTCCATGGTAGCTTAGGTTTGTTTTGCAGGGTTAAGGAGGTGGAACCCTAACCCATTTTCTGTAGAGGGGTTCACAAAGCTTCATCACCACTTCTTATTTCTGCTCGTGCTATTAGATCTAGTTTACAGTTGTTGCCATTTGCTTATTCTTGTTTATATTAGCTTAGTTTAATTTTTTTTTCTATTTATACTATCTCCATTTCATTTTTTCCTGTTTTCAAAGAGTAGGAACCTACCCTTGTGCCCTATAGGCACAAGGGAGCCATTCTTGCTCTTGCAGTGAGGATAAATCCTCACTACAGCTTTGGCGACCATACCAGGTCGATCCCACAGGATCCTTGGTCCAAAAATATCAAGTTTTTTTCAATTTTACCCTAGTTTTTAGAAATCTTATGTTAGATCTATCTTAAATATTGTTTATTTCCTATTTTAGTTAGTGCCGAAGCCTTTGCTAGGCCAAGCTGAGTCAGACTGACCCTGCCTCACCAGAAACCCCTTTCTGGAGAAGGGCGCTCTTATTAGGGCAAAAGGTGAGACTGGGGTGCTCTTAATGAGTAAACAGGTGCACCCAGGGTGCACTTAATCCCCAGACAGGTGTGACTTCAGCCTAGAAACTTAGGTTTTGACTATTTTTGCATTCTGTGTGACCCCCTCGCTCATTTCTGGAAAAATCTCACGGCCCCCTCGCTAGATTTGGTCAGAAATGTGTGGCCTGTCACACATAAGTTGAATTTAAGTTTAATTGATAGTAATTTTTAGTTTCAGAGGACTGTTAGTGCAGCCCAGCCACCTTTGTCCACCATTACAGGTCTTTTTCAGTTCCAGTTTTTATTTTCTACAAATCAATCCATGAACAATGTGTAAATGTTAAATCAATCATTAAGGCTTAATAAAATCAACTAGTCTAACTAAAAGTAACTTAAAAATAACCATATTACTACCCCCTTCCTCCTCTACCCAGTCATCACCCTCCGAGGTATTCTGGGATACAACAAAGGGTAAGCTCATATAGATCTAGGCACTCTATGGTATTTTTCCCAAACCACTAAAACCGAGTGACTTGGAAGGTAGAGGGGGTAGAGAAGGAGGGCTTCTCATGGCGCTAAGCGTCCTCCCTGTTGACCAACCTAGGATTTGAGAGGTGACCTGAGGATCTACAGATGGGCTTACTCCCATTGTGTTGATAGCCCAACACCGTCTCTTGGTTTGAAGAAGAATATCACTAAGAGGTAGACATTTAGTTAGGCTAGCAATCCAAGGTTAATCACTGTACTGGCTTACAAATTTATGTTTATGTTTGCATACAAAACCATGATATGAGCTCTACCATGAATTCATAAACCATATTGCAACAACCAAATACCAGAACAAACAAGCAAACCAACACACCATACCAAATAATTAACCCAACTCATTTCATGACGCTGAGTAAGCCTTAAAATTCACCAAATTTACACTAAGTTCAATCAATTCTGCAGTCTTTGAGGACATAAGTCCCTGAATAATTCAACTGTGGGAATTACTTGGGATTTTCCCTGAAACTCATTGTGAGGAGTACCATAGGAACCCCAAAGTAGCTGGCCGCTGAGAGGAATTGCCAAGCGAAATGGGCAACGACCCCTTCCGATTGAGTAGAAGCACCCATGAGGAACAAGCCAAGCGTTGTCTTCTGGCAGTCTTGGTGTCCGAGAGACCACCTTCGGCCAATAGGAAGCCATTGAAACTGGGGTCCAAATCTCATACCCACCAGTTTCATACACAAAAGAAAACACAATTGATCCTCCATGATATTCCTCATGCCTAAGAGGCAAACCACCACCGTTTGGAACACTTGATCGACACCGTCGAATCCTCTCTCAGTGATCTCCCACACCATTAGAGGGCCACACAACCTTTGGTTCTGATTCATACCCATATCAGTCTGAACCAGACCTCCACACCGCACCATCAAGCCCCATGGTTAGTGCAAACCCGAATCCATTTTTTGGCCTAACCTTAGCAAGTGGACCCATGTCCACATCACAACCTATCACCCACAACTTGGCAAGCGGTCCAAGCACAGTCATGCAAAATGTCATTAGCCAATTGCCACCACCCATAGTGACCAGCCAAGCTGGCCCAATGGTAACAAATGGGGGAAGTGGCCCCTCCACACACACTGCCCCTCCAGCCACATAGGGGGGCAGTGCACCATCCACTTACATTGCCCCTACTGTCTTACATAAGGGAAATGCTCTTTCCACCCATACCTCCCCCCACACAGCACTTGGGGGAATTGGCCCATCCGCAATGGTGCCACCACAAGCACCCCCAGCCATGCAGATGCATTATGCACGTGCAAACCCCACCCCCATTGCATCCCCATCCCACATAAACTTGGGGTCAAATATTCCCTTCATGGCTCGTCTGAACTTGCCTGACTTGGATAGATTAATGAATGACCCCATTTTCCACCAAGATTTCTGGCCACCCATGACAACTAAGATTCCATCAGACATCCCAAAGTTTGAAGGCAAAGTTGGGGAATGTCCCCAAAATCACATAATGACATTCCATCTATGGTGCTCATCCAACAACATTGTAGATGACTCCATCAGGCTGAGGCTATTCCAACGCACCCTTACAGGTGCCGCGGCCAAATGGTACATTGAGATGCCACAAGACAAGTACCCCAACTTCAACTCCCTAGCCTTCATGTTCCTACAGTATTTTCAACTCCCTGTTAGATATGATGAAGGGGTGGAGATCCTGTTATCCTGTTGCCAAAGCACCGCCACCCACATAACTGACCATATCCATGAGTGGCGGTGACATCGTAGCTTATGCAAAATCCAACTAGACGACAGGATATTCTTGGATTGGTTCCTTAAGACTTTGCTCCCACCCATTGCAAAGGACGTCACATCTGAATGTCCCCAATATGAAGAAGAGGCCATATTGAAGGCCCAACAATTTGACTTGATCTACTCTCAGTCTAGATACTTGTACACTGTCATTCCAGACACTCCCCGTCCGAGTACCTCCTACCACGATGCACCGCGGGAATCCCACACTGCGGACGACATCATAGGGTGAGTATCCCAACAACCACAGCCTCGACTGACACCACCTACCATTGCACCGCAACCAAGAAATACTGCTAATGTTGCTTATGAAAACCAAGCTAGGGACTATGCTAGACTGATGTCCCAGTTCGGAGCAACAACCTCTTATGCACAACCTGTGCCACCGCAGCGGGCTTAGGCCATGGATTAGCCAACACAACAGTATGTGGGGAAAATGCCCAGATTTGTGGCACCACCACCCCCACAAATATACTATGCACCACCAATGCAACAAGTTCAAGCCCCCGCCCCCACTCCACCTGCTCCGTTGGGACAAGTGTTCTCACAACAAAACCATCCCAACCAGCCTACCCCCAACAATCAACAAGGGAAAGCTAGAAACAACCAGCCCTGCAACCAAGGCAATAACCAACTGCAAGGAGGCGGTCAGCAACCGAACCCTCCCAATAATGTCGCACCTAACTGGCTAGCCCAAAACCCCCCACGACAAAATGCACCAAGAGACAATGCTCTGTTGAGCACAAACCAACCTTGTACACTCTGTGATGTTTATGGGAATTACACATTTGAGTGTCCCCTCATGGCTTGCGCTAAGCAGGCCATTCAAAATGAGGCCCAACAGGCCACCAATGCTCCTAATCAAGCCCAACCCAACCAGGCACCAAAAGGACCTCCTCCCATGGTGCTTCAAAACCCACTAATAGTCTAAGGATTGGTGGCAACCGATCCCCCTTCCCAGGATAATCCCAACGCTCTGGGGGCACCACCCATGGCCGAAACAAGTGTTCACCACCTTCTAGCCATGACCACTGAAGTGTTCAACTTACAGACTAGACGAAATCAGTACGGTACCACCACCAAACCTGCCAACTCATTAGTAGCATCCATTTCCAAGACAACCAACCTACCTCTCTAGTTACCCCTATTCTTGTGCCCCCCCATACGCAGAATTGCCAATAATGCCACAGCTAGAGCTGCAGTTAGCTATAGCATTGTGGATGATTTGGCCCAAATGCCAACCGCCATGTCCGCTCTTGAGGTACTTAAAACGTTCCCAATGCAGCGGAAAGCCTTACTAGCTGCTCTAGGTGTAGTAGACCCCTCCGACTCCAAGTTAATCATGTTTGTCACAGAGAATGGAGAGTCGCGCATGCCCTCCACTATCGCCTTCCAAATCCCATTGTCCATCCAGAACTTGGTTGTGCATTGATGCATAGTGGATGAGGGGGCATCCACGTGTGTCATGTCTACCTTGGTTTGGCAGAAGCTTGGATCACCAATTCTACAACCATCCTCCATGACTCTGCAGGCTTATGATGGACATCCCACTAAAGACCAAGGAATCCTCCCCCATGTCCCCATCACGTTAGTCAGGAAGATAGTCCTGATTGACATCGAAGTCGTCAACGCTCAACTGGACTACAACCTCCTCCTTGGAAGGAGTTACATGTACACCATGCGAGCCATCGCATCAACTATATTTCACGTCATGATGTCCCCTCATGAAGGGAATATTGTGATGGTTAACCAACTCACCTACCATGATCCACAAGGGTTAACAATTCCTGCCAACGTTATCCATACCATCACCACCATTGAGCTGCAAGGGGCGACCGCACATGCTAGTGTCATCCTTGCAACCAAAACTGTGGTTAAAAACACACCAGCATGCCCACCATTGAATGTGGGCCCTGGGTTGTTTACCGATCCCACCATGATAGCTCCTTTCCCATTGGTATCACCACAAATGAAACAAAAGCAAACTGCAGACTTGTGCATGGTCTCATCAAGCACCACTGCACCCAAACAACAACTGCAGTCGTATCCCCAACCATAACCACAACATCATTCGCAGCTGCAACATCATCCATAGCCACAACACTACGCACAGCCGCAACCACAACCGCACCCCCACATGCAACCAGCTGGGAGTTATGTGGGCTCATCTCCAGTACATACAATTCCCTTCCTCTTTCCCCCACTTGGTTTCATGAGCAAGCTGGTCATGGACACCTTAAGCCTACCCAAATTTACGTTGGGAATCCTGGTGTGGTATCTAGATCCACCAGCTCAACCAGCAATGCCCCAAGTTGTGTTAAATCCAGTGCAACCTATTGCAGTTGAGTCTCACCCCCCACCTAGTCCGTATAAGCCAACCGCCACACCCGCACCTGCATCACCCCAACCCAAAAGGGCTAGGGGAAAGAACACCAAAGCCACCGCAGAACAATGATAAGTCCCACCTTGTGCTATCTGCGAACAATAGGGCCATCCAACTCAGAATTGCCCTAAAATTCCACTAATCCGTGTGCATCTGCATGCCATGGATACAAATGAAAACATCCCTGTGGTTGAACTCCCAACTGCGCCACTAATCAGGAACAAGGCATTGAGGACAAAGCATGCTTGCGCCCTTTGCGGCTTGTATGGAAATTACTCCCACCATTGCCAAGACCTACCCAAATTTTGAATGGCTCTTGCTGACCTCCGTCACCATTCCCTTGAGTCTGAGATCACCTTGATCGAAGAAGTTCACCCACCACCACCTTCTTCAGACACCATGTCCATCTACATGATGTCCAGTTCCATTGACCCGCTCATCTCCATTGACGATCCATTAGACCTATCACTTTGTTGCTTCAACAATGATGAGGAGATACTTGAAGCTCTGACTGCCCTGGAATACCCATGGGATGATATGCACCATCTCTCGTTCTTCCTTTCAGAAGATCTTGTGTCACAATCTGACCAATTTTCCATGGAGACCAAAGATTTCATCCATGGGAAGGTTGACTAGTTCAAGAACCCAATCCCAGCACCTGATGCCTTCGAAGAAGGGAACATGGAAAACATTTCACCAACAATTAAAATCAACATCTCAACCAACTTTGAGATCGTTGAAGAAATCATGCTGGGGGCATCTTGCTCCCTGGAAGAGGTCGATGCTTACACCGCTCTCTTCCAAGAATTCCGCGACATCTTCACCTGGTCATACACTGAAATGCCCGGCTCAGATCCATCCATCGTGGAACACCACATCGACACATGGCCTAATGTGGCACCCATCCACTAAAAGCAATGACCCATCCATCCATCCAAAGTGGCTGCGGTGAAAGCCGAGATAGAGAAGCTATACACAACCAGCTTCATTTATCCCATTGCATACACAACTTGGGTTTCTAATCCTGTTCCTGTGAAAAACAAATAGGGTACCATTCATGTTTGCACAAACTTCTATGATCTTAATGGGGCATGTCCCAAAGACAACTTCCCCACCCCATTCATCGACCAAATCATCGATGCATGTGCTGGACATGAGGCCTTCTCCTTCATGGACGGATTTTTTGGCTACAACCAAATCCAAATCTGGAAAGAAGACCATTAAAAAATGGAATTCACAACCCCATGGGGCACATTCGCCTACCGAGTCATGCCCTTTGGCCTCAAAAATGCTGGAGCCACCTTCCAGCATGCCATGACATATTTTTTCCATGATTTAATCCACATCATCTTGGTCTACTTGGACGATCTCACCGCTTGACGACTTGCGACAAGTATTTTTACGTTGCTGCAAGTACAACATATGCCTAAACCCCCTCAAGTGCATTTTCTGTGTCCCAGCAGTTCGTTTACTTGGATTTATTGTCTCCCACAAAGGGATAATGGTAGATCCCCTCAAAGTTCAGGCCATCCTTGATCTTCCTTCCCCAAGAAATCGACACCAACTACAAAGCCTACAAGGCAAGGCCAACTTCCTTCACTACTTTGTGCCAGAGTATGCAACAAAATCCTATGGATTCATCCTCCTGCTCTGTACAAAAATCCCCTTTGTTTGGGATAAGCAAGCACAATAATTGTTTGAGGCACTCAAACAAGCCTTGGCTTTTACACCATTACTATCACCACCAGATTTCACTCAAGACTTCATCCTTTATGTGTTGGCCTCACAAAACACCATTGCTGGAGTCTTGGTCCAAGAAGACAATGCTCGCCATGAGCACGTGGTTTACTACATCAGTCAGAAGCTAACAAGACCCCCATTACGATACTCACCTGAGGAGAAATTGGCCTCCGCCGTCATATTCTCGGCTCAAAAATTGCGCCACTACATCATTGCCAACCATACTAGTGTAGTGGCTGATTCAAACCCAATGCAGTACCTCTTAAGCCGTCACCTTCTACAAGGTCGAGCAGCCAAGTGGGTAGTCATCCTCCAAGAGCTTGACCTAGAATTTGTGTCTCCCAAAAGCATAAAGGCACTCACACTAGCCACACTCATGACCGATCTACCCCCATTAACTACATCATCACCCCCCAAGGATGATCTCCCTGATGATTTCCTATTCGTCATATCTACAAATGACCCACGGTATGGGGACATCCTTCTCTATTTACGAATGCAAAAGTTCCCAGCACACTTCAACCGTGAGGATAGGTGACACATCTGACATCAAGGCATTCTCCACTTGCTGATTGGAGATGTTCTGTATCATCAAGGCATTGATACCATCCTACATTGTTGCCTCACTCATGACGAGGCCGAGACCATCCTCAACGATAGTCATAGTGGAGCCTGTGGTGGTCACCTTTCAGGCCTAGCAACCACCCAAAAGATTCTACACGCTGGCAATTTTTGGCCCTCCATCTTTGCTGATTGCATAGAGGTAGTCAAACATTGCCGCAGCTGTCAGCGTTTTGCACCAAAGGCAAGAACCCCCCCCCCCCCCACACCATTACACCCCATAGTCATAGTCGGGCCTTTCTACAAATGGGAAATCGACTTCATGACAATCAACCCCATTTTAGCTAATGGTCACAAACACATCATCGTGGCAGTCGATTACTTCACCAAGTGGACCGAGGCCATGCCCACTTTCGATTGCAAAGCAGAAACCGTAGCACATTTCTTCTTCAACCATGGAATTACATGGTTTGGTGTCCCTAAATAGTTAGTATCAGACCATGGGGCACACTTCCAAGATTTCATGTGGGATGAAGTGACAACCATGTTGAAGTTCAAACACCAGTACTCATCATCCTACTATCCCCAAGGTAATGGCCAAGTTGAAGCGGTCAACAAAATTATCAAACAATGCTCCAACGGATGGTAGGAAATCACAAAACCAACTGGTATCACATGCTATTCTCTACCCTATGGGCTTATCGCACATCCACAAAAAACACAATCAGTTTCACCCCTTTCCGCCTAGTACATGGCGTTGAATTAGTTCTCCCTATAGAGTGCCAAATCCCGTCTCTTCGCCTTGTGGTGGAACTCCTTCTTGATAATTCACCTTTAGAAGAACGACTCCTCCAACTCGAGCAAACCATAGAAGACCGTCAAGCTTCCCTCCAAGCCATTGAAGTAGCAAAAACATGATCAAAGATCCAATATGACTCCCATGTCCACCCTCGCACCTTTAGCGAAGGTGATATGGTTCTAGTCTATGACCAACCCAATGATAAATTGGGCAAAGGAAAGTTTGAATCAATGTGATATGGCCCATACATTGTCCACCATTACCTCGAAAAAGGGGCATACACCCTCATTGACTCTGATGGACAACTCTTGGAGAACCCCCGCAATGGGCTCTACCTCAAGAAATTTTACGCATAACATCACCAATGAGTCACTTCATTTTCTTTTTCTTGTTTTTCAATGTTTTTTAGCAAAAATCAAAGGCAGCACCATCAGATGCTAGTCAAAAGTCACCTGAAACTTGTTCGAGACACCTCTCACACCTCCAGGATCAAATTTCCATTTCCTTATGAGACCATCATCTCATGTTGAATTAGTCAAATTTGGGACCATTTCCCACAAGTCACCTTGATTCACAAGCCATGACATGATGATGCGAGTGTCTATGGACCGGTAGTCGTATCACACTTCCCGACCGCTACTCATGCAAGCTGTCGGGCTGCTGCCCATTAAGGACTGTAATTTTACTTTTATTTTTTGTATTTATAATTATCTATTTTCACCACACCTTACGCGGACCTCTAGACCACTGTCCACAAAATGATTTCTTTTCTTGCACGTATTTGGCATATAAGTGTCCCCGGACTTGCACTCACATCGCATGTAGTCAAGTTTGTCCACCCCAACACACACACATGCTCTCCTAACCTCTGTTTGAGAGCCACCTCAGTTTGCGTGCCTCTACTGCACCGACTCGCAAGCCTCTGCCGCAATCTATCCCATGCATGTATTCGTATGTTTGAGAGCCTTCTGCTTCGTCCATACTGCACGTATGACCTTTGGACCTCTATCCACCGTCCCGACATGAGGCACCACTCGTGCCACCGCAATCGGTTGACCACACTGGAGTTGCATTTAAGCTCTTTTCTGACTCCTTAAAACAATAAAAAGATAGCCGAGCATAGCTGCTTCCTTTCCCGCTCACTAAAGTATAGGAAAGGGCATCTACATCACCTTTTTTACCTCCTTTTGCGGACCATGTAGACCATTTCATGAAAAGGACCTCCTTGGCACACTCAATCCAAGACCGTTTCCCTCTACATACTTTTATGCTTTCTCGGGAAGAGGGGCCACACTTTATGAAAAAGCTCACAATTGGTTGTTGTTATGCTCTTTTCTAGCCATTTCATCAAGAAAATATCGTCGAGCAAACTTGGTTTCATTCGTGCTCATAAAATTATTTGAATGACCGTCCAGTTAGTATAGGTTTAACCTTTTTCGGCCTGATTGGACTACCAACGGTAAAGAAGTCTCTCATCCTCTACAGGATGGGCGAGCTCTCCTATGTATATTTTTATCCTTTTTTGGGCACAAGAGACTACCAACGAAAAAGAGCCCCCACTGGAGTCTTCTTCATGCTTCTAGATTCTCTAAAATTAAAAGCACCAGCGAGCATTTACCTTCTCGAGCTCGCCAAAAATCCATGAGATCGTACCACAATAGTGTCCCTAGACACCACCCCACAGTAAATAGTTTGGCAGCCTTTCCACATTGGGTCGCCTTTGTTCAGATTACTATGCAATGTGTCTTCCTTGGATCCCATTAGTATCAAAAGTGTCCACCTCTTCCAAGTATTTCCCATTTGCAATGACATTCCCGGTATTACAGCTATGATCCCATTCCCATGAGTCAGTTTCATTTGCTTCCTGGTCCGCCCTGCCATCATACTCTGAACAAAGGAAGTTTGAGTCTCCTACTCACCCCCTACCCCTGTTTAGTTCTTTCCCTTCCCTCCCCTCCCCCCCAGTTCAGTGAGACAGTCCGCAGATTGCTCCACACCTTTCGGTTATCTCCCTCATGCTCCTGGTCAAGGAAACATCATTACCTTAAATAGGGGTAGGTCTCTCTCTGTCGACACCAACACACATATTCCAGAGGATAGATCTAGAGTTCCTTGTACCTTGGTTTCATTAACATCATTGATGAGTTCCTTGGACCACTGGAGAGGAGTCCTTAGTGCCTCTTGGGATGGTTGTTTCTCACGTGCTCGACTTCAACTCCATCATCACACTGTTGAGATTCGTACAGGGTTTGTTCCACACAGTACAGGGTCGAAGACCCCGGATGTCACTTGACTCTAGCACATTGGTGAGTTCACTCAAGGGACTTAAATAGGTTATGTCCCTTGTGATTTCTAGGTTGCATTGGAGATAGTGATGAGAAGCGCCAACAGTGCTTTGATATACCTTTATGATTGATGCAGCATACTTGTACCACAGAGACTCTGACTCTCAATCAGCGAGTCCACACAGCTATGTACCAGATCCAACAAACCATCAGTCATGAAAATATAGCATTCCATGAAAATTCCATGGGTCCAATGTACCATATCAGCATTGTATTCAGCCTCACATGGAGGCAACCATTATTGTAACATTAGTTGTATATGATCAGCTCTTGTATTTTAGAGCATAGATCAAATTATTCTTTTGACATTGTCACGAGCATGGGGATGCCAGCCTCATCCATATACATGTCACACATTTGTATCTCACCCATTGATGGGAACCAAATTAATACAAAAACCAAAAGCCACCATGCCCCAGCCCCGAAAGCACCACCTCTACACAGCAAATCCTATGATGTCCATCAGCCATACGTTGAGCTCCTACCCTCACACATCAATCTGTTAACCTAAAAATCCCCCATATAGATCTATATGGCCTACGCCACCCAAGGACACCATCTCACAACACTCATTTCACTCCATAAGACCTTCCATTTGACCCCCACACCTCCAAAAGAGCCCAAGGATGAAGAAAAGGGCTTAAAAACCCAAAAAGGAGCCCAAAATAGCCCCCTAGGAGCTAAATCCCTCAAAAAAGGGGATAAAACCCTAAAAGGGTCTAAAGTTAGGGAGGAAGGGGCTAAAGGCCCAAAAAAGGGGCTAAAACCCTGACCAAGGGCTTAAAACCCTAAAACCCCTTGGAAAAGCTATAAAAGGAGGGTGGGGGGTCACTCTGAAAACACTCCTCCCTTGCCTATTATTATGCTACCTGTGGATGCTTTAAGACCTTTGCCTCTCAAACCATCCACATTCCCTCTCCTCCACATCCATTCCCACTTGAGCCATTTGTCCCCCAACCAAGAGAGAGAGGCTTCCAGGAGCTAGGGCATGGTGGCCCATTTCCACCCAATAGAGGTATAATGTTTCTTTACATGTTTGTTTAGTTATTTTTTTTGCTTTCTAACCTTGTTTTCTAGTTGCAGGTTTTATTATTGACATTGTTTGTAGGTTTCTCCATGGTATCTTAGGTTTGTTTTGCAGGGTTAAGGAGGCGGAACCCTAACTTGTTTTCTGTAGAGGGGTTCACAAAGCTTCATCCCCACTTATTCTTTCTACTCGTGCTATTAGATCTAGTTTACAGTTGTTGCCATTTGCTTATTCTTGTTTAGATTAACTTAGTTTAATTTTTTGTTTGTTTATACTATTTCCATTTCATTTTTTCCTATTTTCAAAGAGTAGGAACCTACCCTTGTGCCCTATAGGCACAAGGGATCCATTCTTTCTCCTGCATTGAGGAGAAATCCTCACTACAATATCCATGAAAGGAGAAGAAGACGAAGGTTGATTAAGGCCCCTATTCCTGATCAGTTGCTCTCTGATTGGTTCACAAAGTATTTACTTCCACCTATTGCTACTGATGTTTCCATGGGAGGCGCTATTACTGAGGATCAAACTATTAGTCATGCTCAGTACTTAGACTTGGTCTATTCCCAGTTAGGTACTTTGTATGATCTGATTCCCCATGCTCCTTGACCTACGATAGATCCAGCAAGACCCACAACTAAACCACCTGCTGGTGGCATACTTGGTTCAGTTCAAACACATACGGTGGAAAAATATTCTAAGAAACAAAATCAAACCACCACTTCGTCAAATCAACCAGCACCATCTACCAAACATGCACCCTCTCTTGTTTCTTCCACTGAAGTAAATGTGATCCAATCAATTGAATCTTCCAGCAGAAAGAAGAAAGGAAAAAATAAATCTAAAAAACCTGATAATCAACAGGAAGGAAACAAAACACAGAACTCAGATGTGGATTCAAAAGGTAAGCAAAAGGTAAAATTTCCTTGTTTAATCTATGGAGGTGACCATTTTACAAAATAATGCCCTTGTCATGAGGAAATTAGTAGGTTTTTGAAAACTTCACCCACCCCAGTAGTGCTGAAAGATCCTTTCCTTTCCCAACAACATTTAATTGATCATAAGTCCTTAAACAAAACTTCTTTGTTCACGGATGAAGTTCAAATGATGTCTAGTGAAATGGTTAATTTAAACACAAGATAACACAGTTATGACCCTCCTCCGGAAAGGAAACCCGATGATGTTCCATCTAAAAAACCCTCAACTTCCACACCTCGTCCTAATAATCGTATTCATATTGAAAAACCTATTCCAGAAGCAATTTTTCATCCACCATAGGGTACTCTATGTAAGTCCATAATCGATCCTAACACTCGTGTAGACCAATATTCTAATATTGTCAAAGATTTGGCCCAAGCAACCTGCACTATGTTGGCTTTAGAGGTACTTCAGACCTGCCCAACGTAATGGAAAAACTTTCTTACTACCCTTGGAGCTATGGATCTTGAGAATAGTATTATCATCACTTTCAAATAGGATGATTTCAAGACGAGACTCTCACATCAGTTAGCTTTCCAGATTCCTACAAAGATTTCTGGAAAGACTATCTGTCGTACTGTTTTGGACAAGGATGTCTCTACATTAGTTATGTCTTTATATTGCTAGAGAGCCATTGGTTCTCCTGAACTAAACCGTTCATCTACCACCCTTAAGTCTTTTGATGGTCACGGCTTTCAACCTTATGGATTACTACCTACCATCCATGTTGAACTGGGGGGGGGAAGTCAGTCTCCATTCATATTGAATTCATCGACACTCCTTTGGATTACAACTTACTCCTAGGTCGTAACTAGTTGTATGCTATGTAAGTTGTAGCATCGACTATTTTTCGGATCGTCCAGTTTCCATTCCAAGGAAATATTGTTACTGTTGATTAGTTAGATTTCATCACACCTAGTTCCATTACAAATGATGAAAATAACATTCTGCTCCTGAACACCCCACAATATAAGGACATTGGAGTAGGTCTTACCAAAGATTCTTCACTAATGGGAGTCTTTCCCTCATATGATCCTCCTCTTGCTTTGAAAACTGCATCTATTAACATGATTTCTACCTCTCATGCAGACAAAGGAAAATCAATTGCTAATGAATCAACATCCTTTTCCCCTTTCGAATAAATTTACAATGCAATAAAAGCTACTAGTGATTCCCCCATCAATGACCATTTGTTGGTGGCCTCAGACTGCTATCACATGCCATACTAGCTCGAAAACCCCTCCCCATATCTAGATTATATTTTACACACACTTCCCACAGATGAATCTATTATGGAAGTTATGTCGTTAGAGGAGATGCCTTGGGAAGATTATCATCACAGATCTTCTTTTCTTCCCCCCTTATCATATGGTAGACGACCACTTCACCTCTATGGTTTCATCTGATATAGTCCTGAACCCTCAGTCTCTGATCCTCACTTGTAGTGTCGATTCTAAAGGAAATTTATGTAACATTACAAAAACTATGCCTATAGACATATCAATGAAACCTGGTGTTTCCAAGAACATTTTCATAGGACACAACTCTTCACCTGAAGAGGTTCGAACATACACGACCCTTTTCAAGGAAATTAGAGATGTATTCGCATGGAAATATGAATAAATTCCATGGATTTATCCCTCTATCATTGTTCATGAGATCAAAACTTACCCTGATGCCAAGCCTGTTCGTCAGAAACTACGACAGGTTCATCCAAGAAAAACAACCGATATTAAAGAAGAAGTTGAGAAACTTTTGAAGGCGGGTTTCATTTACCCCATACCACTAACTGAATGGGTGTCCAACATAGTCCTTGTAAATAAAAAACAAGGTATTATTAGGGTTTGTATCAATTTTAGGGATTTGAACCGTGCTTGTCCAAAAGACAACTTTCCCACTCTCTATATCGATCAAATAGTTGATAACTATGCTAGGAGTGTTATTTTTTCCTTTATGGATGGCTTTTCTGGCTATAATCAGATTGAGATTCTCTCGTCAGACCAACACAAGACATAATTCATTTTCCCTTGGGGGAATTTTGCTTATCGTAAAATTCCTTTTGGTTTAAAGAATGCTGGTGCGACATTCCAATGTGCCATGTCATATGCTTTTCATGACATTAAACATGTTGTGGAACCTTATCTTGATGACATTCCTGCTCACTCTAAGCAGTGGGATATTCATGTCGATTATATAAGAGTTGTGTTTCTTCGATTTCATCATTTTAATATTCATTTAAATACCCATAAATGTGTTTTTTGTGTAGAATCTGGCTGACTTCTTGGTTTTATTGTTTCAAAAGATGGAATCCAAATAGATCCCTTGAAAATTGAAGCTATCTTGTCCCTACTTGCTCTCACAAATATCACTAAACTCCAAAGTTTGCAAGGGGAGGAAACTTTCTACGTCATTTCATATGCAATTATGTAGAAAGGACACATGGTTTCATGAGGATGCTTAAGAAAGATACCCCTTTTGTCTGGGATGATTTCGTGCAACGCGCGTTTGATAATATTAAACATCTTAAACATGCACTTACCCACGCACTAGTGTTGCAACCACCAAATTATGCTAAGGATTATTCCTTTTATGTGGCTGCATCCTTGTCTACTATAGGAATGTTCCTTGTTCAAATAGATGAACACAACCAAGAACATGTGATTTATTATTCTAGTAAGAGTCTTTGTGACTCTGAAACTCGATACTCACATGTGGAGAAGCTTGATCTGGCCATGGTCATCGTGGTCCAAAAGTTTCGTCATTATATTCTGCTCCACACCACCACTGTTTACGCAGATTCCAACCCCATGTACTACGTTCTTACATGTCAAGTGCTTGGGGGCAAATACTCACGTTGGATTATGATTATCCAAGAGTTTGAGCTAGAATTCACCAAAAGTACTTCCAAGAAGTCCCTTTTTTTTGTAGAGCTTATATGTGACCTTCCTCGTACTATTGAGACTATAGAGCCCTTTGATTCATTGCACGATGAATAATTGTTTCTCATTAGTATGAGTGATCCATGCTACAGAGATATCATTTTATATCTCTAGACCTTACGATACCAGCCTCCTACCTCTCGAGACAAACTTCGTCGCATTCGCCACCAAGCCAAAACCTATCTTATTTTGAATGATACCCTATATCACCATGGTGTTGACTCTATATTACGACATTGCCTTACACATGAAGAGGCTAATATTGTTCTGAATGATTGCCATGCTGGAGCTTGTGGCGGTCATCTCTCTAGGTTGGCTACTACCCAGAAAATCTTGCTTGCAGGGTACTTATGGCCTTCTATTTTCAAATATTGTATTGAAACAGTTAAGAAATTCCCACCATGTCAAATGTTTACTTCCAAAAATCACACACATCCAACTCCGCTCCATCTTGTTTTAGCAGTTGGCCCCTTTGCAAAATCGGGCATAGAATTTGTGCACTGTAGACCTACCTCAACCGAGGGGCATGACTACATTATCGGGGCTATGGAATATTTTACAAAATGGGCTGAGTCAATTCCCACATACGCCGAAGACAGTAAGACTATTGCATTATTATTATTCAACCATATCATTGTGAGATTCGAGATTCATAGGGCCATCATGACCGATCATGGATCACATTTTAAAAACAAAATGATGGCAGATCTCAGTGTAAAATTAGGGTTTTGTCATGATAACTCTACACCATACTATCCTTAGGCCAATGGCCGGGTTGAGGCTATAAACAAAGTATTAAAAACAATGCTTCAGTGGATGGTAGGGAAATCCAAGTCAAACTAGAATTTACAACTCTTCTTTGCACTCTGGGCCTATACAACTACTGTCAAAACTTCCACTGATTTTACAACCTTCCAATTAGTATACGGGCTGGAAGCCACTCTCCCGATAGAGTGTGAAATCCCTTCTTTAAAGCTTGCTGTGTAACTATTTCCCAACACTACTATAGACGAAGAAAGATTCATGTACCTAAACAAACTTGATGAAACTCGACGTGATGTTGTCTTAGCTAATGAGGCATATAAAAGAAGAATGAAAGTTCAGTATAACAAGACTGTCCAACTTCGTTCCTTCAATGAAGGAGATTTGGTTTTGACTTATGACCAGAAGCATGACAAGCTCAGGGTAGGAAAATTTGAGTCTATGTGGCATGGGCCCTATGTTATCAGTTGCATTTTAGATAAGGGCACATATGAATTGGTTTATTATGATGGGATACCTTTGGGAGAGCCCCGAAACAGGATTTACCTCAAAAGATACTATGCCTGGGTTATCTAGCATAGGGTCTTTGTAAATATTGTTTATAGTTTTCTATGTGTCTTAAGCTTTGATAGGTGTGTCTTTTGTGTGATTTAAAATGTGTTTTTTCATAAAACCCTACTTATGGATGTCTTTTTCCTGATGGACAGATGACTTCATTCATTGGTTTTGCTGATGGTGCTCATCGATATACACTTAACCTTATATCAACAGCTTGGGCACTGTACTCTCCTACAAGTGATCTGGTGAGTTCAGGGGGTATTCTTTTAGGTCCCTCCACCAACAATCTGGAGGAATATCAAGCCGTGATCGGATTGTTGACGGAATCCCTAGCTAATGATGTAAGGGAAATTAGGGTTTACCTAGACTCTGAACTAGTTTTTCAATAGATTAACTAAGTCTACACCATTCGAAATCCCATGCTTCTTCGTACTTTCTGGAGAGTTAGGTTTTTAGAGAGGTATTTTGAGCAAGTTACATATCATCACATTCCGAGATATTTAAATGTTGTGGCAGATTCCCTAGCTAACTATGTCTTGGATTGGCATATTGCTCATACTTAAAAGTCCATTTGAAGCATAAAAACACATGTAAATTCATAAGTAGATAAATCATTCCACAAATCACATTTTCCCACACACAACTGTAAATATAAAAGTTTTTCATATATATATATATATATATATATATAAATTTGTAGCACCGAGATACAAAATTTGGGTTGAAGCATCTCTAGCTTTCAGTGCCTGTTTAGGACCATAAAAAGTTTAGAATACATATACATAGGGAAAAATATGAATCTTTGAATCTTTCAGTAATACATATACAAAAAGTGAAAATCAAGGTATACTAATCCTCTTGATGCTCATGGTAGCATGCAATGGCTTGGGCCATTCTTTGGAGTAGCCTAGAGAATCGTCTAGAGACAACTGCTGTATGGTACTGATAACACCTAGGTACCTCATCAGTAGTCATGTCTGGGATTCCCACAGTCAAGTTTTGTAGGTTTTCCTTGAGATCTCTGAGCTCTTCATCATCTTCAGAGCAGTATAGCATTATACCCCTGGTACCTGCTCGCCTAGCAATAGGCGGCATCCCTACTAAATGGATAGATCCAATGTCTGCATGAAAACATTTTTATCTCAGTACTACAAAAAATAAAAATGAAATAAATATAAAATTTCAAAAAACATAAGTGGATAATGTATTATTACCTTGATCATCCCACACTTCCCCCTCAAGTAAGACTAGCTCCGGGTCATTTCGAAAGTCTTCCCCCTTGTAGGCATAGTCCTCCACCATAAGTAACTGGTTTCTCAACCAGTGAAAGAAGCCAGAACTGTAAATGACTTTAGGTCCTCCGCCTCCAAGGCGAGGCATGGCTGTCACCGATGCAAACATCCTCAGATACTCAGGATCAAGTCTAGTAATGGTCACTTGGGGCCTCATGTGAGGTACCTGCTGTAAGATAAAGGACACTATCATTGCTCTGTAACGAAACTACTTCAACGTTCCTCTTTTGCACTTGTTTAGTTGATTCTTTAGAAATGCCAACATTCCTTCACATCAGTTGAAGACAGTAGGATCCATGCACTACAAAGCATATAACATATGTGATATACTAGTAAGGTGAGCAACCCTAGTACCTGCCACCTTGCTAATGGTATACACTACTGTCCTCAAGGGGAGATCCACTAGTGACTTGATTCGTAGCTTTCCTGATTGGGATTATGTACCTAATGAGCAATGCTGATTAATAATATCATCCCAGGAGCCTTCTCCCCCTCATGCTCTAGATAGAACCACAGGGCTTCCCCGCATAGACAAACCAATAAAAAAATAAATATCCTCAATCTCTATAGGTAGGATGTGGAATCCTACCACAAAATGCTCTTGGTCAGGATTCCACATGTCTATGATGTATTCTAGTAGTAGGACATGTTCTTTCATTCCAGGTATCTAGAAATACTTAAGAATCCTGCAGTTCCATAAATCCTGGATGGTGGATGGATCATTCACAGCCTAGTTGTATGGGACTTCATGATCCCTTTCCTTCCAAATTACCATGGTATACCTGCAACATGCCAATTTTGTAGTCAGAAAATATGTCATGGTTAAAAGGAAGAAAAATAAATAAAATGATAAATTACAAAGAAAGAAGGAAAATATGAAAAAATCTTTTTTAGATGGTTAGGGTTTTTATTTTTTCTTCTCTTTCCCCCTGTGGCACTATTTTCCTTCGTCCACAGAGCACTGTGGTGCTTCTTCTTGTGGTGTGCAGAGTGTCAGGTGCCTGTTTGCTATGGACAAAGCAGCTATGGTGCTTCTATCCCAGCTTGACAGAGCGCCGTCGAGGGCACTGACTGATGACCAAAATCCTTAAAAAGAAGAAACTTTTGCCTTCTAATATGGTTCAAAACTCCTATTAGGACGGTTAATCCTCTATCCTATCATTGCCAAAGGAGAATCTATCATCTATCTTGGTTTTTAACCATGAAAACATTTTAGGAACTTGAATTTAAACAATGAAAAAGAAGCAAAATGAAAATTATTGAACATGGAAAGAGAAAAGGATCAAATGCTTACCTATTCTATGGAGAATGAAGCAACAATGACGTGGAATACCCTTGCAAAATCACCAAAAGAACTCTTGCTATCAAAACCAAACTTCCAAAACCCACCAAATGGTAAAAAATAAGTGGTAAAAATAACTTACCTACCCCTTCTATTTATAGAATATTTGGAGTTTTCAAAAATGCATTGTAATTTATTTAGTTTTGAAATCCAAATTATTTTGGTAAAAGTGGGTTTTTATTCTTTACTTTCTATAGTTTTGAAAAAAATGGCTTTTAATGGTGTTTTTTTGAGTTTTTTCAAGTGAATATTGGGTCATGCTTACGATTTAAGCTATTTTTGTCTTTTTCGAGCCTAGAGAAGAACTAAAAAGTACTGAGTGTCATTTACACTTATTACATGCTCATTAAAATTCTAGTAGAAAGGTGTCGAGTATACTTTTTCTCTTTTTCATACTCATAAAAAGTGGATTATGAAAAAGGAACCTAGTTCGGGAGTTATATTTAAGCTCTTTTCATTCTCCTCAAAAAACAAAAAGATTGCCAAGTGAACTTGTTGCGTTCACACTTGTAAAAGAATCATAACGGTCGACTAGTCAAGGGTAGGTTATCTCTTTTTCAGACCGACTGGCCTTATTTACGAAAAAGGACCTTTTCGAGTCTTCTTAGTCATATCAGACTCTCTAAACATGAAACTACAAATGATTTTCTTTCATCGGACTCATAAAATTACACGATGAAATACCCTATTTGGGAACGAACCCCTCCTTTCTTAGGTTCGTGAAAAATATGAGAATGGACTCATCGCTTGATGAGCTTCGATGAGTGTTTGTTACCCTCTTTAGACTCGTAAAAAAGAAAAGAGGCACTCACCTTTTGAGGTGGGGAAATTAAAGGAAAGGGGAATGGTTTTCATTTGTTTATATGGAAGTACTCTACAATCCACCTTTGAACATGGCACCTGTCTCCATTTGCATATATGAACAGTTGGGTTTTTCAGCTTGTCTCTGACTCAATCCACTTTTGTGAGTCACCTGACTCCTTTGAGTCAATTCAAAGAATGCTTTGTAAAATTCCTTGCATTACACCTAGTTCTATTCTCGTTTAAGTCAAATCTTCCAAGTCATGTGTCATGCCATCAAATTGTTCAAAGGATGTCTCTCCCAAAATCATAACTCATCAGTAACTTCACTTGTCCTTAAGAGTCAGTCATTGTTTGAGTTAGCCCATTAATTTAAATCAACTTTTGTTCCTAGTTTCATGTCACTGATGTGGGAATCATCATGGCCTTTCTGTGACAAGTCTATTCCTATCGAATTCAAATCATTATCTAGGAATTATACCTAGAAACCTAGATAGTACCTTGGGCCTGCATGCCTCAATGGTAGGTTACCTCGCTTTTGACATGAGTTTACATCATTGACTCTGGATTGAAATATCTCATTGAGTGTTTGACTTCAAGTCCTTTATTCACATTCGATGGTATGTACTGAGATACATTGGGGATCATTGACATCAATGATGATTACCCTCGCACTTGTTAACAGTTTACATTATTGACTGGTAATCAAGTGGTTTATACCATGTTCAACGTTAAGACATTGTAATCACATGGTTAGATTCATATCGTTTGGGAATTGGGATGAAGACCCTGAGTGGTTAGGATTTCTCATCATCATTTCCTATGCTCAGGTTGCATTTGGAGATCATTTACAGTCATGACACAGATCCAAATTTTATGTTTGGTGGCTATATTCTATATTTGAGATTGAGAGACATAGATCTAATTTGTATATCTCGTAGCTATGTCCTACTTCTTGTATTAGTTATTCATGGATCTACAATGTATCATTAGTATCCATGACATCGTCATCATCATAGATCTATAGTGTATTGGTTCACAACTATGATTGGGTTGGATAAAGTCAGTTACTGGTCCTATATGAGTCTATCTCTCTTTGCCTTTATATCAGATAAAAAACCTGCAAAGTATTTCACCTATCACTTTCTTCTAGTTTCATACTTTGGGGGGAATTCTATTGCATTTGGAAATCTCACATTGCTTAGTAGCCTCCATGAGAATTTCACTTTGCCCTTTAACCTCCCAGAAAGCTTGGCATGAGTCACCTTGGTCACTTTTTTCCTTGACCTAGAGGGGACAGCGCTTTTTGGTGTTTTGCACAGAGCGCCACCGACACTTGACCCAGTTGAGAAAAAGGTGTCATTTTCCCTATTCTTTGGAAAAAAACCCTAGGTCAATGCTCCTGACAGTTCTGGTAAAAGCGCCGGTGGTCATTAAAAAGGAAAAAAAAAGATGTTTCTAGAAGATTTCATATGGAATCCTTTGTGGAATTAGTTCCTATATGCCTGGGAGAGGTGGCATTCGCCTACCTCACCTATAGGGATCTCATCCTATCCTTTTGCCAAGTCATCTATTGATTTCTAGGCCTATAAATGGAGCCTTCATGAAGAGAGTGAGGGAGGCCAAAAAAAACATCCTTATGCTATTAGTTTGAAGTCTTTATCAGAGGCAAAGTAGAGGTAGCTTGTGTTTGGAGAGGTCTTCATAGTCATAGGATATTGTAGACATTCTTGATTGAGACAGAATCCATCGACATCAAGGCTTTTGGTTGTACTTCTTTCTCATCCATATATTAATCCAAAGGCATTTCCCTTTCCTATATTTGATTGTAGTGTTTGTAATTAAATATTATTGGATTCCTTGATCACCAATATGAATAGTCAATTATCATGATGCTCTCATCCCTTTTGTCTATGTTGTGATCTATTTTGTAGATATTGGACCATTGCAAGGACTTTCTGGAGAGAACATAAGCAGATCCAAGGTTGAGTTATAATGTGTTTTATGTTAATTGATCTGATTATTTAAGGAAAGGTTATGTTGATGTGTCTTTTTGTTCTATAGTTGTGGTTTTACATTGCAGAGGAAAAAATAGTGTCAGTACTGGTTGAGAATTCCTGATAACAATGGCTGACTTCTAGTTTCTTTCCAGAGAATAATTCTTTTGGTGTCTTGTTCTCAAGTACTCTATGCAGAGTACGATTCTGTACATACACAGCTGTGCTAGAAGCTTCTTCCCATAGATGCATAGGAAGATCTTGATCATGAAGCATTTCCTTTGTTGCTTCCATAATCATTCTATTCTTCCTTTCTGCAACTCCATTCTGTTGTGGATTATAAGTATTGGTCAACTCCCTCTTAATCCCTGACTCTCTGCATAATTCCTTGAATTCATCTGATGTGAATTCTCCGCCATTGTCTGATTGAAAGGTATTGATTTTATTTTCTACGTGGTTCTCGATCAAGGCTTTGAATTCCTTGAACTTACTGAATACTTCATCCTTGTTTTTCAAGAAATATATCCATGTCTTCCTAGAAATGTCATCAATTAAAGAAACATAATATACATACACACTCAATGAACTAGATGACATCGGAGTAGATGATTTCCAAGATTCCTTTTGCCTTGCTCTCACTACTTGGAAATGTATTCTTTGTGTTCTTTCCCTTCGCACATCCTTTGTAAATGGCTTCATTATTTTCCTGTATTTATGGAATACCTTCAACATATTTTCTTGCAAGTGGTAGTTCCCTATAGTGCACATGTGTAAGCCTTCTATGCCAAAGTTCACTTGGTTCTAGTGAGTCATGGACTAAAGCTTGTTCTAGTTGGCCCTTTAATTTGTATAAGCCTCCCTCTTGCTCTACAATCATTACTACATCATCTATGGTCTTTCCCTTTGACCTCATAAGGACTTAGACATCTATAAATGAAACCCTGATACCTTTTGCATACAATGCAGATATGGAGATAAGATTATTCTTTAGTCTTGGTAAAAAAAAGACATCCTTCATATTCATAGATTTTCCAGAGTCTAGCTTATAGGAATATTCAGCACTTCCTTTTATGGGACACTGGTAGTCATCCACAAGTTTCACTTTATGGGGTGACTCATGTTCAGATAGATTCAGAAAGGATTCTTTGAATCCCATCATATGCTTGGAATTCCCACTATCTATGACCCAATCATTGATTCCATGTGTAACAGTTCCCGTGAGGGAAGAAATCAAAAGATACTCTTCATCACTTGAATAATATTCACTTTCTTCGTTGACTCTCTTCCTAGGAGGTTCATCATCCTCTGCACTGTGAGCATGATGTCTTCTTTTGTTGTACTTATTCTTGTTAGAGCCACCTTTATTTCTAGGACAATATTTGGTGAAGTGTCCTTTCTCATCACATGTATAAAATCCAAATTTAGATAGATCTATGCTAGATCTTCTCGGGTTATCTTTCTGATTCTGTTAAGAATGCTTACCTTTGAGATGATGGCAGTCCCTTATGATTTTCTTGGTGTGTGTTGTGGGATATTGATATTCATTTCCCATATTTTCTTCTTGAGATGCTATTCGAACTTATTCTTGTGATCAATCCTCCCACATCCTACTAAAAGTGATTAAATTTATTCTAACATAAATCCCTTGAATAAAGGAGTCCCATGACCTAGGGAGACAATTCAAGGTGGCAATCACAATTTATCCATTCTCTACTTCTTATTCTATAGCTTCAAGTTGTTCTTTGATTTGAGAGACCCTTGTAAAGTATGACTGTATGGTCTCCACATTCTAGATATTTAAATTCTTCAAATGATTTCATAAAGTCATCTTCCAATTTATATTCTTCCCTTCACATAGCTTGGTCAAAGAATCAAGCATCTCTTTAGGTGTCTTTAGGGAAGACACATGTGGTATAATGTGATCCTTGATAGAATCAGCAATTATCCTCTTGGCCTTGACCAAGTTCTTCTTGTGTAAGGCTTAAGCCTCATCTCCCTCTAGAACTTTAAACTCTCCACTTATGTAGGTGTGTAATTCATTTTCTTCAAGAACAAGTGAAATCCTATACTTCCATGCTCAGAAGTTATCATCTCCTTCAATTTTTTCATCAAGCTTGGTGTGATGAGACATCTTTAATGAGAACCTCAAATGTAAATACATGAGATTTATATCTTACCAATTTGAGATGCCCAAACTGGATCTGAAGCTGATCTTTTGCAGTGCTGATTTTATGGTCCAGGGTCAAACTAGGGTTTGACTTTCCTGGAGTCATTCCCAACCAAAAAATTAGATCTTGGTCTCTAAATTTTGATTTTTGAGGAGGAGAGCAATCCTATGATGGCCTCACTCCAAAATTCCATTTTTGTGAAAATCCCTAATTTCCTGCTGTAGTGACAGGTAAAAAATGCCCGGAATTAGATTGTACTTCAACAAGAAGATGCTCCCTTCAATGGAGAGTTATCCTAACCTCCTTTTGCTGACGATCTACAGAGAGAAACCCAAACATTAAGAAGCCCTTGCTTCTGTAGCTGCATAGTTTCTTCTTCTTAGGTTACCTCTGATATCATGTTATATTTTTATCATTTAATCAATATGATCTAGGATCTTATCTGAGATAATAACAGTGGGTTTTTATTTTTTACTTTCTATAGTTTTGAAAAAAAATGGCTTTTAATGGTGTTTTTTGAGATTTTTCAGGTGAATACTAGGTCATGGTTACGATTTAAGCTATTTTTGTATTTTTTGAGCTTAGAGTAGAACTAAAAAGTACTGAGCGTCGTTTACACTTTTTACATGCTCATTAAAATTCTAGTAGAAAGGTGTCGAGTATACTTTTTGTCTTTTTGAGACTCATAAATAGTGGATTATGAAAAAGGAACCTAGTTCAGGAGTTATATTTAAGCTCTTTTCAGTCTCGTGAAAACACAAAAGATTGCCAAGCGAACTTGTCACGTTCACGCTTGTAAAATAATCAGAACGGTTGACTAGTTGAGGGTAGGTTATCTCTTTTTTGGACCAACTGGCCTTATTTACTAAAAAGGACCTTGTAGAGTCTGCTTAGTCATTTGAGACTCTCTAAACATGAAATGGAAAATGATTTTTCTTTCATCAGACTCGTAAAATTAGACGATGAAAGACCCTATTTGGGAATGAACCCCTTCTTTCTCAAGTTCATGAAAAATATGAGATTAGACTCATTGCTTGATGAGCTTCAACGAGTGTTTTTTACCCTCTTTGGACTCGTAAAAAATAAAATAGGCACTCACCTTTCGAGGTGGGGAAATTAAAGGAAAGGGGAATGGTTTTCATTTGTTTATATGGCAGTACTCTATAGTCCACCTTTGAAAATGGCACATGTCTTCATTTGCATATCTAAACAATTGGATTTTTCAGCTTGTCTCTGATTCGATCCACTTTTGTGAGTCACTTGAATCCTTTGAGTCAATTCAAAGAATGCTTTGTAAAATTCCTTGGATTACACATAGTTCTATTCTCATTTAAGTCAAAGCTTCCAAGTCATGTGTCATGCCATCAAATTGTTCAAAGGATGTCTCTCCTAGAATCATAACTCATCAATAACTTCACTTGTCCTTAAGAGTCATTCATTGTCTGAGTTAGTCCATTACTTCAAATCAAATTTTGTTCCTAGTTTCTTGTCACTAATGTGGGAATCATCATGGCCCTCCTATGACAAGTATATTCCTGTTGAATTCAGATCATTATCTAGGAATTAGACCTAGAAACCTAGACAGTACCTTGGGCCTGCATGCCTTAATGACAGGTTACCTCGCTTTCAACATGAGTTTACATCATTGTCTCTTGATTGAAAGATCTGATCAAGTGTTTGACTTCAAGTCCTTTATTCACATTCGATGGTATGTAGTGAGATACCTTGGGGATCATTGACATCAATGATTATTACCCTCACACTTGTTAACAATTTACATTATTGACTGGTAATCAAGTGGTTTCTACCATGTTCGACATCAAGACATTTTAATCATATGGTTAGATTCGTATCGATTGGGAATCAGGATGAATACCTTGAGTGGTTAGGATTTCTCATCATCATTGCCTATTCTTAGGTTGTGTTTGGAGATCATTTACAGTCATGACATAGATCCACATTGTATGTTTGGTGGCTATGTTCTATATCTAAGATTGAGAGGCATAGATCTACTTTGTATATCTCGTAGCTATGTCCTACTTCTTGTAGCAGTTATTCATGGGTCTACAGTGTATCATTAGTAGCCATGGCATGGTCATCATCATAGATCTACAGTGTATTGGTCCACAACTATGATTGGGTTGGATAAAGTCAATTACTCGTCCTATATGAGTCTATATATCTTTGCCTTTATATCAGACAAAAAACCTGCAAAGTATTTCACCTATCACTTTCTTCTAGCTTCATACTTTGGGGGGCATTCTATTGCATCTAGAAATATCCCATTTCTTAGCAGCCTCCATGAGAATTTCACTTTCCTCTTTAACCTCCCAGAAATCCTGGCATGAGTCACCTTGGTCACTTTTTTCCTTGACCTAGAGGGGACAACGCTTTTTGTTGTTTTGCACAAAGCGTCACTGACACCTGAAATAGTTGAGAAAAAGGCATCGTTTTCCCTCTTCTTTGGCAAAAAAACCTAGGTCGGTGCTCCTGACAATTTTTCTAAAAGCATTGGTGGTCAGTAAAAAGGAAAAAAAAGATGTTTCTAGAAGCTTCCATATGGAAGCCTTCGTGGAATTAGTTCCTATATGCCTGGGAGAGGTGGCATTCACCTCCCTCACCTCTAAGGATCTTATCCTATCGTTTTTCCAAGTCATCTCTTGAGTTCTAGGCCTATAAATGGAGCCTTCATGAAGAGAGTGAGGGAGGCTAGAAAAAAGCATCCTTATGCTACTAGTTTGAAGTTTGAATTAGAGGCAAAGTAGAGGTAGCTTGTGTTTGGATAGGTCTTCATAGTCATAGGAGATTGTAGACATTCTTGATTGAGTTAGAATCCATCGACATCAATGCTTTTGGTTGTACTTATTTCTCATCCATATATTAATGCAAAGGATTTTCCGTTTCCTATATTTGATTGTAGTGTTTGTAATTAAATATTATTGGATTCCTTGATCACCAATATGAATAGTCAATTATCATGATACTCTCATCCCTTTTGTCTGTGTTGTGATCTATTTTGCAGATATTGGAATGTTGCAAGGAATTTCGGGAGAGAAGATAAGCATATCTAAGGTTGAGTTTTCAAGAAGATCTAAGGTTGAGTTATAATGTGTTTTATGTTACTTTATTTGATTATTTAAGGAAAGGTTATGTTGCTGTGTCTTTTTGTTCTGTAGTTGTGTTTTTACATTGCAGAGGAACAAGCAGTGTCAACGCTAGTTCAGAATTCCTGATAACAATGGATGACATCTAGTTTCTTTCTAGAGAATACTTCTTATGGTGTCTTGTTATCAAGTACTCTATGCGGAGTACGATTCTGTACATACACAGCTGTGCTAGAAGCTTCTTCCCATAGATGCATAGGAAGATCCTAATCATGAAGCATTTCCTTTGCGGCTTCCATAATTGTTCTATTCTTCCTTTCTACAACTCCATTCTGTTGTGTATTATATGGAGTGGTCAACTCCCTCTTAATCCTTGACTCTCTGCATAATTCCTTGAATTCTCTGCCATTGTCTAATCGAAAGGTATTGATTTTATTTTCTGTGTGGTTATCGATCAAGGCTTTGAATTTATTGAACTTACTGAATACTTCATCCTTGTTTTCAAGAAATATATCCATGTCTTCCTATAAATGTCATAAATTAAAGAAACATAATATACATACCCATTCAATGAACTAAATGACATCAGCTCGTATACATCGGAGTGGATGATTTCCAAGATTCCTTTTGCCTTGCTCTCTCTACTTGGAAATGTATTCTTTGTGTTCTTTCCCTTTGCACATCCTTTGCAAACACCTTCATGATTTTCCTGTATTTATGGAAGACCTTCAACATATTTTCTTGCAAGTGGTAGTTCCCTATAGTGCACATGTGCAAGACTTATATGCCAAAGTTCACTTGGTTCTAGTCAGTCATGGACTAAAGCTTGTTCTGGTTGGCCCTTTAATTTGTATAAGCCTCCCTCTTTCTCTCCAATCACTACTGCATCATCTATGGTCTTTCCCTTTGACCTCATAAGGACTTACAAATCTATAAATGAAACCCTCATACCTTTTGTATACAATGCAGATATGGATAGAAGATTATTCTTTAGTCCTGGTACAAACAAGATTTCCTTCATCTTCATAGATTTTCCAGAGTCTAGCTTATAGGAAGATTCACCACTTCTTTTTATGGGATACTGGTAGTCATCCCCAAGTTTCACTTTATGGGGTGACTCATGTTTGGATAGATTCACAAAGGATTATTTGAATCCTATCATATTCTTGGAATCCCCACTATCTATGAGCCAATCATTGCTTCCATGTGTAACAATTCCCATGAGGGAAGAAATCAAAAGATACTCTTCATCACTTGAATAATCTTCACTTTCTTCTTTGACTCTCTTCCTGATAGGTTCATCATCCTCTGTAGTGTGAGCATGATGTCTTATTTTGTTGTACTTCTTCTTGTGAGAGCCACCTTTATTTCTAGGACAATCTCTAGTGAAGTGTCCTTTCTCGTCACATGTATAGCATCTGAATTTAGATAGATCTATGCTAGATATTCTAGGGTTATCTTTCTGATTCTGGTGAGAATGATTACCTTTGAGATGATGGTGGTCCCTTCTGATTTTCTTGGTGTGTGTTGTGAGAGCTTGATATTCATTTCCCATCTTTTCTTCTCGAGATTCTATTCAAGCTTATTCTTGTGAGCAATCCTCCCACAACCTACTAAAAGTGATTAAATTTATTCTAACATAAATCCATTGAATAAAGGAGTCCCATGACCTAGGGAGACAATTCAAGGTGGCCATCACAATTTCTCCATTCTCTACTTCTTATTCTATAGCTTCAAGTTGTTCTTTGATTTGAGAGACCCTTGTAAAGTATGACTGTATGGTCTCTACGTTCTGGATCTTTACATTCTTCAAATGATTTCATAAAGTCATCTTCCTATTTATATTCTTCTCTTCAAATATCTTGGTCAAAGAATCAAACATCTCTTTAGGTGTCTTTAGGGAAGACACATGTGGTATAAGGTGATCCTTGATAGAATCAACAATTATCCTCTTGGCCTTGACCAAGTTCTTCTTGTGTAAGGCCTTAGCCTCATCTCCCTCTAGAACTAGAAACTCTCCACTTATGTAGGTGTCCAATTCATTTTCCTCAAGAACAAGTGAAATCCTATACTTCCATGCTCAGAAGTTATCATCTCCTTCAGGTTTTTCATAAAGCTTGGTGTGATGAGACATCTTTAATGAGAAACTTAAATGGAAATACATGAGATTTATATCTTACCAATTTGAGATGCCCAAACTGGATCTGAGGCTGATCTTTTGCAGTGTTGATTTTTTGGTCCAGTTTCAAACTAGGGTTTGAATTTGTCGTAGTTATTCCCAACCAAAAAATTAGATCTTGGTATCTAAATTTTGATTTTTGAGGAGGAGAGAAATCCTATGCTGGGCTCACTCCAAAATTCCACTTCTGTGAAAAGCCCTAATTTCCTACTATAGTGACAGGTAAAAAATGCCCGGAATCAGATTCTGCTTTGACAAGAAGATGCTCCCTTCAATGGAGAGTTATCCTAGCCTCCTTTTACTGATGATCTGTGGAGAGAAACCCAAACATTAAGAATCCCTATCTTCTACAGCTGCACCGTTTCTTCTTCTCAGGTTACCTCTAATACCATGTTATATTTTTATCATTTAATCAATATGATCTAGGATATTATATGAGATAATAACATGCACAATAATAATCACAAGAGACAAGAGACACAAAGATTTTTCCTTAGGGAAACCATAAAGGAGAAAACCCTGCAACTTCCTCAATTGAAAAAGTAAAACCCAAGAGTACAAAGATGATCTCCGACATTTGTTCTCTCCATCACTTGTGCGAGCTAATTCTCTCTCACTCATGCACTATTGTTGAGTGAGTGTGTGTTGCAAATAGAGAGTCTCACTCTCTATTTATACGTGTTTTCCACTTGACATTTTCTCTATAGGGACGACTTCTCTAGGAGAGTCTAATAACCCTAATACAACTCAACTGTGCGGACTATTTCCCTGATTTACAATGGAGGGTTAAACTCAATGAATTTACATGACTTAATTATATTAATGATTCTCCTGATTGGAGGAACAAACATCTCCGTTGGGGTATAATGAAATACAATAATAAATATACAAGTGAACACATTCTGAAGTTACAATTACATCAACAGGATGAAGGTTCTATATGTTCACTAAATGAGGATTTTTCAACACTCATTGGACAAGGATGGATTTATAGGCAAGATATATGATGGATTTATCATGGCTTTGGTCCCCCTATCTTGTCTCCTATTAGTCAGAGAGGGGTAAAAATTTAATTATGAGGTACTATTCACGGTAAGGTTCACCTCAACTCTCCTTTGGTCAAAGCATCTAATGTCCTTTAATGAATTAAACAGAAGAAGAAAAACCACATGATTGATATCGATGAAAATGATGTAGGGCCTTCAACCATGATCCAACTCTATGTAACAAGTCCCTTCTACATCCGGTATACAAGAAATACTAGAATACATACTCAATTGTGCCCAAAAGATGAGAAGCGGTGAAAATTATTATAATTAGGTCAAAGATCAAACTAAGGTAACCATAATTATGTTTTGGTCATAGGTATTATACTTGTGTGTGTACAAATCCATTTTTGATGAAATTAGATTTCATGCCATATTTTGTTTTTGTGAGTTTAGAAACTATTCTATTGAAGAAAAATAATAGTAGTACAAAAAATGGTATAGAGCATAAAGTCTGTCCTGTTGAGAGGAAAAAGTGATAAAATAGGTTTAGTCTTCCTTAGAGCCAAAATTGTCTATAGAATCCTCCCTTAGTGAGGGAAAATAGATCCAAAAAAGAGAAGATTTAACTCTTTTACAAAAAACCATCTTAAACAATCTAATTTTTTTAACCTGAGATATCCAAAGTTCCCAAGACATTGAAAAACAAAAAACCAGAGGAAAGAAACCTGGCTAAGGTTTGTTGTACGAATCCTCAGTGATGGGAGACCCAAATCAAGAGATGATTTGATTTCCTAGGTCATCCTTGTCATGGGCTTCACTACTGGATGCATCTTCATCGATGTTGCTTTGATGCTTCTTCCTTACTAGATGTTGGACCTTTAACCAGGAGGGACTCAGTTTTCCTGAAAACAGCCATAGTGAAATTTCTTTTGTCAGCTGAGGTGGTCTTCATACGGTGTTGCGGAGGGATAGAAGAGGGTTCAAATTCCATGGGAACCACAGGGGATTCAGCCAGGGGAATGGACGTAGAGGTGGACACAGGGAAGGCCAATGGAATCAGGAACATTGTGGGAGCTAGAGGTGAAGAGGGGACAACGTCAAGTAGGGTATGGGTAGAGAAATGGATAAGAAGATGAACCATAATATTTTTGTCAACCAAATAATTTATTTGGTGTTCTATGGTTCAAACGATTACTAAGAGGGAGCTTGTGAGTTCATCCTCCCAGTCATTGATCATGAGGTGAAGGGAGTCCGAAATTTCAAGGTCAGACCCTTCACTACTAGATTGGGGATTGAAAGGAGTAGGGCGTTGTGAATGAGCTCCTCTCATAGCTCATTCATGGCATGTCATACCTCTCTACCATTGCGGCATGGAATAGATAATATCCATAGGAGTAGAGATTAGAGAAATCATAGAGATATTCGGTAGGGGAAATGCAGGGGAGGAGGAAACAAGGTGACGAAATGTCGTTTTCCTTGGGAATTTAGTGCAACAATGCATAAATATATGCACATTAAGGATGGCCAGCTGAGAAATGACATCGATGTACCTTCTATGATCTATGAGGTCGCCAAGTACAACTGAGTAACTAAGGGACAAAACCATGAGGTGAAGGATGACCAGCTCCAAGTGGACAAAGTGATGACATCAGGACGGTGACATGGAGGCATAGTTGTGTGCCTTGCCACCTTAAACAATAATGGTCATGGTGGCACCCACAATTGGGGGATCTCATGCCATATTGTGTATGTGGATGACTTTGTATTGATGATGGAATGGTTCTAGTATCTGTATGAATCAAATAATTATTATGCACTGGGTAAAAATTTCAGATTGAGAGATTGTTTTTTGTAACTTGAATTCATAATTTTGAATGGTGTTGAGTGAGCCATATGGTCTAAATCGATGGAATTGAGTGATATTTTCTTATGAAATTCAATTCCTAAATTAATTAAAGCTAGTGGATTTGAACCCAAATCAATTGCATTTGTAGCATCCTTCAATGGTTGATAATAGGGATTGGGAATTTAATGCCACATCTGCATCATATAAAATATCTAAATATATTGGAAAACAACACTGCATGCTTTGTATTTCCATCTGCATCATATGATGTTCTTTCTATTTCATGTGCAATTAGGATGAACACATTATGTCTGACAAAATGCTTTGATTCAATTCTAAATTTCCTAAGAAGTTATAAATCAATGCAATGCAAGCCATTTGACAAAATCACCCAACCAACATTAACAACCAAGCCACAACAATTTTACAATCCACTTGAGTCCGATACATTACATACAATCACAAGAGTTTGTTCCTTATCCAAATAAGGAAGGTAAGCATATTTGACTTTGTAGCAAGGTTGGATAATATGAAATATATTCCTAAGAGTATGAAGCGTGGTATAAATTTTACTAAGTCATCCATAAAACAATGAACATCTACATTACAGTAACCAGAAGCTCCAAGCTGCCTTCTTACAAAGGCATACATTTCCAAATAGAGCTGCTCTGCTATCAACAATTATACCTTATTTTACAACAATTTCCACTGCAATCTATCAAGCCTGTTAACCAATCCTTGTCAGAGGACCAATAAAAATACCCTATGACTCTACTTGTAGGATTTCAGTGACCAAAAATTATTGTACTTGGTGAGTTTAATTAAATTTCTTTAGACTTTTTGCTTGAAAAATTTGAACCTCTTGATTGAAATTTCTACATGTTAATGCTAGTGATCTATCCAAGACATTCCCCCTGACATATCTTTTGATTTTTGTGCCTCTTTAAGAATAATTTCTGCATTTTTCTGTCCATAGATTTCTGTTCCCTTAACTAAAATGTAGGCTTAGTGTCTTGCCTTTATTATGAAAGAAACCAAGAGAAGGCTTCAAAATCTAGGGTTGAAAAAAGCTTCTCATCAGCCTGTTTATATCTGAGAGCTTGAATAGATTGTTTTCAGTCATGAAATAGAAATACATATTATTCCTTGCTAATGATCCTTAATGTTAGCTTGTTTTTATTTTGTAGAGAATATTGTTAGATAATTTTCATCAAAATGGCCTTCTGTTTACTACAATATATGTGGACTCTATCTCCTGAACCAATTGTGGGGCCTTTCAAAAATCTTGAGCAAAAGCTTCCAAGATGTCTCTGTTGTTTTTCAGTGTGCAATTGTTTTTCTAAGAGGTTCTTTGATGTTAGTTGTATATGATTTTACAAATTATTTCCTGTATCACTAACCAAAATTGACTATAAAGATCTTCTGGTGGTTCAAAACTAGCAACACTATTGTGGATATTTGTAGTTCCCTGTTCAGCTACTCTGTTTCATGTAGTCAAATTTTTTATTGCATCCAATAAATGGATTGGTTTTCAGGTCACGTTATTTTGATTCAATCACTCTCCAAAAATGCTTTAGATATGGAGAGAGCATGCTGATTTTATCTTTAGGTGTTGAAATGGTTTCTCTAGTTAATTATATCCTAGCCCATCATTGACAATTGATTAGTGAAGAGTTGGCTTGAAATGGAAAATATTTCTCTATTCATCTGTGTGAGTCTTAAAGTGGACCCTAAGGATAGTATTTTTCTCATACAATAGACAATGTGGTTTATTTTGCTCTTCAAACATCAGATAATTTGGTTCTCAGTCTAATTCTTTAGGTGTTGTAATGTTTTCTCTAGTTAATTATAAATTACACTAAAATTAACAATTGATTAGAGAATAGCTTGTTTAAAATGGGAAATATTTCTTAGTTATATGCATGTGTCTTAATGTGGACATGAGGGTAGATTTTTTCTTGTACATAGAAAATATGGTTTCTTTTTCTCTTCAAACATAAGACAGGTCTGGTTCTGATTATAACTTTAGTGATAAGGGTCCATATGAGATTTGGACCCCGCCTTCATTTCTTCAGGACATGTTAATAATGAATTTTCCAGTCTCCTAATTATCTTAGTGGTATTCATTTATAATTATTTATACTAGGGATTCATTTCCAAACTAATAAATATCGATACCTGAAGCAGTTAGAGTGTCAGACACTTTCTTGTGATGTAGTATAATGTCTTGAATACACTTTATCCAAAAAAATGTTACATCAATCTAGGTGTATTATCCAATGGAATGTCACAAATAGGGACATTGAATCAAAAGTTACAACAATAGAGGAGTTTATCTGATGGAATCCTTAAAACTTTATATTGAATCTAATAAATACCTTTCTGAAAGTCGTATTTAATAAGAAGCATCAAAGTAAATTTCAAAGTATTTTGTGGAAGAGGATGCTAACTGAAAATATCATTAAACATGAAAGAATGGCTAATATAGAATTTGAATAGCTTCCTTCTCCACCCAACTTCCCCCTTTAGGAGACCGAGTGATCTCATCGAGACTAGTTGGGGATTTTCAAACCACACATCAGTCTATTCATTCTTAGAGAATTAGAGGGATCATGCCCGATCATATCCAGAGGAAGGTGCCTCCCGCCCACCAGATCCCCTCATAGGCCTAGCGAAGTTTCCATTGATATATACAAAGTTTCTTTCCTTTGGGATTGGATTCTAGGAGTATTCCTTGCTTCTACATTCCCCCAAGTTCATACATATGGGCATCCTAATGGCTTCATAAAGCCCCGACAGTCAGCAGGTGCCTCATTTTCCACCCTCTCCCTTAACCATCAGACACAAGAGGTCTCGACATCATTGGAATCATCTCTAGCTCTCTCACCCGATATTCCATTGACAAGGTCTTGAGGATCCTGAGTTGTTTGAATTTTCTAGTCTTGGACAAAATCACTATATATATATATATTGCATTTCTGTATTCTGTACATTTGATATAGATATATACATGTTTAGGAGGCTATGCTACTGCTTGTATATTTATTTTATTTTATCTTAGTTTTGGAATTTTCTAGGAGTTGTATCTTTCTTTATTTTATTTTTATCTTAGTTTTTAGAAGAAGGTTGTAAACAAGCAGATTCATAAAGGAACCAAGCAGGAGGTAGGTCAAACTATTATTCTTGAAACTAGAGAGCAAACATTGTCTACGACATAAGATACTTCCCAAAGAAAAATAACATCCACTTATGTTAGAATAGAAAAGTTATCCCAAAGTTGACTAATTCTTATGGAGGATGAGCTTAATAGAGAGATCCATGTTGCATATGGAAATATCACATTGATTAGCAGCTTCCATGATAATTTCACTTAACCCTTTAACCTCCCAGAAATCCTGGCATGAGTCACCTTGGTCACTTTTTTTCTTGAACTAGAGGGGATGGCTCTTTTTGTTGTTTTGCATAGAGCATCACCGATTCCTGACCCAGTTGAGATAAAGGCATCGTTTTCCCTCTCCTTTGAAAAAAACCCTAGGTCGACGCTCCTGACAATTTTGCTAAGAGCACCGGTGGTCAATAAATGAGAAAAAATATGTTTCTATAAGCTTCCATGTAGAAACCTCCTTGGGGTTAGTTCTTATATTCCTGGGAGAGGTGGCATTCTCCTCCCTCACCTATAGGGATCTCATCCTATCTTTTTTCCAAGTCATCTCTTGAGTTCTAGGCCTATAAATGGAGCCTTCATGAAGAGAGTGGAGGAGGCCAGAAAAAGCATCCTTATGCTGCTAGTTTGAATTTTGAATCAGAGGCAAAGTAGAGATAGCTTATGTTTGGAGAGGTCTTCATAGTCATAGGAAAGTGTATACATTCTTGATTGAGACAGAAGCCATCGACATCAAGGATTTTGGTTGTACTTATTTCTCATCCATATATTAATACAAAGACATTTCCCTTTCCTATATTTGATTCTAGTGTTTGTAATTAAATATTATTGGATTCCTTGATCACTAATATGAATAGTCAATTATCATGATGCTCTCATTCCTTTTGTCTGTCTTATGATCTATTTTGCAGATATTGGACCGTTGCAAGTAATTTATGGAGAGAAGACAAGAAGATCCAAGGTTGAGGTGTAATCTATTTTTTGTTAATTGATTTGAATATTTAAGGAAAGGTTATGTTGCTATGTGTTTTTGTTATGTAGTTGTGTTTTACATTGCAAAGGAACAAGCAATGTCAGCACTGGTTAATAATTCCTGATAACAAAATTGGCGACTCTCCTAGGGATCTATCCTAATCAAGTCAGACTTGGGGAAGATCCAGTCAGATCTGGTGCATATCCAGTCAGATCTACAAACTTCGATAACCATTCCATCTATGAAGGTTATTTCTCTATCCTTTTGGTTGTTTCAGTTAACAAGGTGAGTTATCCATCTTATGATTCTGATCTTTTTCCTCTGTTCTAAGTAATTTTTTGCACTTTTTCAGTCAGCTTAGTCTTTCTGGTTTCTCCTGCAGTTTTTTAGTTTTTTTAGTTCACTATTCCACGGTTCTTTTCCCTTTGGTTGATAGAGCATTATTTCATCCTAGGATGCCTTTTCACTTCTCGACCAAAGCACCGACACCTCCTTCTCCTTTGCTTGACATAGTGTCGATGACGCCTTTGTGCAGAAATCTAGGAGCGTCGTAGCATCCTGGGACACCCTGGTGCAGTGCCCTTTAGCGCGCCAAGTTAGGTATTCAAAAACCATCTATTTACAAATTTTTTGTTCAAAATTGTAATTTGTCCTGTCCTCTGAGTTTTTTCAGTTTGGTCTGCTTGCTTGCTTGCTGTCTGGTTCACTAGTTTTTGTGAGTCCAATTCTCTGTCTGAGCTCAGATCCAATTTTTTTTATATTTTGCATTGTCATAGATGAAAGAGAATACATATTTCATATTTGGTCTTTTAGTGAAGTCTCTGAAAATTTCCTTTTGAAAAGAGAACCTATAGCCTCTTCCTAGAAGATTAGTTTCTTTTTTAGAAAAAACTGCTTTGTGTGCCTCATATTTTCCAAGAAAATACAAAAAGAATGATTTTATTTTTCTCTTGTTTATGCTTGAGAAACTTTCCATTTCCATTTTTCATGTGTGATTCAGAAAAATAGGTCTTTTAACATTGTAGCAAAAGTTAGTTTTGCATCCTTTTTTGACCTAGATTAGGTAACTTCGGCCACCACCATGGCTGAGCAACTTGCAAGACGTCAATATAGCATATTGCATGGTTTATCTCCTGACTCTCCTCCTACCGAGGAAGGATAAGAGAGGGTAACCATGCAACAACCAACTTCTACTAATGTTCCTATAGGAACTTCCCTAGCTAGTGAAACTAGAGAAGATTTCACTATTTACACAAATCCTTTGGTTCAGTTGCCTCCTGTAGCCGATGTTTCTATACATTCACCATTGGAAGGCCGTGTCAATACTCCTTATCCACCATATTATGGCCCAGATGCTCCTTTTTGGAGGACTTCTATGGGCCAAGCTATTTCTGAATTTGGGGTTATTAGAACTTCACCAAGGAATCCTCCTTTGGGAGAGGAGGAACATAGAAGAATTAATGCATCTCTCGATCGAACTCATAAATTTCCATAGAGAGTAGAAAGAATCATTCCTCCACCTGTGGCTCGTTATGAAACTATGTCAGCTCATTTACCCCATAATACAGATCCTTGGCCTTTATTTGAAATTAAGCCTTATTCTCAAGGGAATCCAACCTATGGTGAGACTTCCCGTAGCCCATCACCTGAAGGATCTCATTCACCAGCTCAAGTGTTAGTTCCTATTGAAGAAATTCCATTTCAAGGTAATCTAGGTCCAAATGACAATCCTACAGTCTCACATACTGGCCCCATTACTAGGCCTTCCATACCAGTCATGGTTGGGGGGGAATCCACAAATCAAGTTATGTCAGCACACTCTAACGCTGAGGGGAAACCACCAGTGTGAGTTACATCATCTGTTAGTCAAATTATTTCTAGTTCATGACAAGTTGAAGTCGTAGCTCAGCTCACAGTCCTTATCCCTCCTACCAATATCAATGTTGTACCCCTCCCGTCTAGTACAGGACAAGCCTTAGGGGAAAAACCTATAAATAATACAACTTCTTGGGGATATACTTATCTAGGAAATAAACCACGTATGGTTAATCAAGTTTAACAACAACCATCATTGGCAGCTATTTATCCTAGAATTCCCTACCTTGGGAATGATTTTGTACCTTGGGGACAACCAAATTGGTCAAATGTCCCTTCATTTGGAGGAGATTTTGTTAACACTGTTGGAGGCTATGACATAACACCATGAGGACCTGGAGGAATCGGAGGAATTGGAATTCCTGGAGGTCCTAGAGGACCTGGTGGACCATTTGGAGGACCACCACCTGGAGGCCCACCACCACCACTTGGAAATGGAGGACCACCCCCTAGAGGAACACCAACACCACCCCCTGGAGTACCACCACCAACACCACCGTAGCTTTCCAGAGGACCCCTTCCCTCAGGTGGCCCACCTCCTTATGGAAATTCTGGAAATCAACAACCTTTTCAACAAACTTTGGGGGCATCATCCATACCCATATATCAATTAGCATATGGTCCTACTGGTTAGCAAATTCCATATCAGTACTACCAGTATCCACAACCAAATCAACAACTACCATTTTTGGCTACTTTAGATCTACCAAACTTGTCAAGATTGATAAATTACCTGATCCATCATGACCCCTCTTAGCCTGCCATTCCTGTAAAGTTGCCTTCAGATATACCCAAGTTTGATGGTAAACCCGGTGAAGATACAAAAAACCATGTGATGACATTACACTTATGGTGTTCATCCAATTCTTTTATGGACAATTGAGTCTATCTAAGGATTTTTCAAAGAACCCTCACTGGTATTGCCACAAAGTTGTACATTGAGTTACCACAACACTCCTTTTGGGACTTCAATGGTTTAGCAATGGATTTTTTAACACACTTTCAATTGCGAATCCGATATGAAATAGGTACAGACCTTTTGAATTTGCTTCAACAAACCACATTGACTCACATATCCGATCATATCCATGAATTGAGATGAAGATGAAGGTTAATTAAGGCCCTCATTCCTGATCAGTTGCTCACTGATTGGTTTACAAAGTATTTACTTCCACCTATTGCTAGAGATATTTCCATGAGAGGCGCTGTTATTGAGGAGCAAGCTATTAGTCACGCTCAGTACCTGGAATTGGTTTACTCCTAGTCAGGTACTCTATATGATCTGATTCCCCATGCTCCTTGAGCTACAACCGATCCATCAAGACCTACAAATGAACCACCTGTTAATGGAATACTTGGTTCAGTTCAGACGCAAATGGTGGCTAAATCTTCTAAGAAACAAAATCAAATTGCCACTCCGTCAAATCAACCAGCACCATCTACCAAACTTGCACCCTCTCCTATAATTGCTTCTGCTGAAGTAAATGCAATCCAATCAAATGAATCTTCCTACAGAAAGAATAAAGGCAAAAATAAATCTAAAAAACCTGATAATCAACAAGAAGGAAACAAAGCACATAACTCAGATGCTAATTCAAAAGGTAAGTGAAAGGTAAAATTTCCTTGTTTAATCTACGGAGGTGACCATTTTAAAAAAGAATGTCCTTGTCATGAGGAAGTTAGTAAGTTTTTAAAAAATTCACCCACCCCAGCAGTGTTGAAATATCCTTTCCCTTCCCAACAACAATTAATTGATTATAAGTCCTTAAACGAAACTTCTTCATCCATGGATGAAGTTCGAATGATGTCTAGTGAAATGGTTAATTTAAATACAAAATCACACAATTATGACCCTCCTCCAGAAAAGAAACCTGATGATGTTCCAGCTAAAAAACCCTCAACTTCCACACCTTCTCCCAATAATGGTCTTCATATTGAAAAACCTATTCCAGAAGCAATTTTCCGTCCACCAAAGGGTACTCTACGTAAGTCCATAATCAATCCTAACGCTTGTGCCACCCAATATTATAATATTGTCGAAGATTTGGCCCAAGAACCCTGTGCTATGTCGGCTTTAGAGGTACTTCGAACTTGCCCAAATCAACAAAAAAAATTGCTTACTGCCCTTGGAGATATGGATACTAAGAATAGTAATATCACCACTTTCAAACTGGATGATTTCAAGACGAGACTCTCACATCAGTTAGATTTCCATATTGCTACCAAGATTGCTGGAAATACTATCCATCGTATTGTTTTGGATGATGGTACCTCTACATCAGTTATGTCTTTATCCTACTAGAGAACCATCGGTTCTCTAGAAATCAACCATTCACCTACCACCCTCAAGGCTTTTGATGGTCACGTCTTTCAACCCTATCGATTACTACCTCCCATCCCTATTGAACTAAGGGGAAAGTTTTTCTCTATTCATATTGAAGTCATCGACACTCCTTTGGATTACAACTTACTCCTAGGTTGTAACTGGTTTTATCCTATGCAAGCTGTAGCATCGACTATTTTTCGGATCATCCAGTTCCCATTCCAAGGAAAGATTGTTACTGTTGATCAGTTAGATTTCATTACACCTAGTGCAATTAAAAATGATGCAAATAGCATTCCACTCCCGAATACCCCACAGTATAAGGACATTGGAGTACGTCTTATCAAACATTCTTCATTAATGGGAGTCTTTCCCTCATTTGATCCTCCTCCCGCTTCACAAACTGCATCTATTAACATGATTTCTACCTATCATACAAACAAAGGAAAATAAATTGCTAATGAATCAACATCCTTTTCCCCTTTCAAGGAAATTTACAATGCAATCCAAGCTACCAGTGATTCCCCCATCAATGACCATTTGTTGGTGGCCTCAAACTGCTATCACATGCCATACTGGCTCAAACCCCCCCATCTCTAGATTATCTTTCACACACACTTCCTACAGATGAATCTATTATGGAATTTATGTCGTTAGAAGAGATGCCTTGGGAAGATTATCATCATAGATCTTCTTTCCTTCCCCCTTACCATATGGTAGAAGACCACTTCACCTCTACGGTTTCATCTAATATAGTCCTCAACCCTCAACCTTCAATCCTCACTTGTAGTGTCGATTCTGAAGGAAATTTATGCAACATTACAAAAACAATGCCTGTAGACATATTAGTGAAGCCTGGTGTTTTTGAGAACATTTTCATAGGATAGAACTCTTCACCTGAAGAGGTTCGAACATACATGACCCTTTTCAAGGAATTTATATATGTCTTTGCATGGACATATGAAGAAATTCCAGAGATTGATCCCTCTATTGTTGTTCATGAGATCAAAACTTACCTTGATGCCTAGCTTGTCCGTCAAAAACTATGATAGGTCCATCCAAGAAAAGCAACTGCTATTAAAGAAGAAGTTGAGAAACTTCTAAAGGCTGAATTCATTTACCCCATACCACTAACTAAATAGGTGTCCAACATAGTCCCTATGAAAAAAAAATAGGGTACTATTAGGGTTTGTATCAATTTTAGGGATTTGAATCAAGCTTGTCCAAAAGACAACTTTCCCACTCCCCTATATCGATCAAATAATCGATAACTGTGTCAAAAGTGTTATTTTTTCCTTTATGGATGGATTTTATGGCTATAATCAGATTGAGATTCTCTCGTCAGACCAACACAAGACGACATTCATTTTCCCTTGGGGGACTTTTGCTTATCGTAAAAAGCCTTTCGGTTTAAAGAATGTTGGCGAGAGATTCCAACGTGCCATGTCATATGCTTTTCATGACATTAAACATGTTGTGGAACCCTATCTTGACGACCTGCCTGCTCACTCTAAGCAGCGGGATATTCATGTCGCTCATTTGAGAGCTGTGTTTCTTCGATGTCGTCATTTTAATATTCGTCTAAATCCCCATAAGTGTGTTTTTTGTGTAGAATCTGGTTGAATTCTTGGTTTTATTATTTCAAAATATGGCATCTGAATATATCCCTTGAAAATTGAAGCTATCTTGTCCCTACCTACTCCCACGAATATCATTGAACTCTAAATTTTGCAAGGGAAGGAAAATTTTCTATGTCGTTTTGTCTGCAATTATGCAGAAAGGACACATGGTTTCATGAGGTTGCTCAAGAAACATACCCCTTTTGTCTGGGATGATTTCACGCAACATGCATTTGATAATCTTAAACATGCACTTACCCATGCACCAGTGTTGCAACCACCAAATTATGCTAAGGATTATTCCTTGTATGTGGCTGCATCCTTGTCTACTATAGGAATGGTCCTTGTTCAAATAGATGAACACTGTAGTAGGGATTTCACCCTAGCTATAGGAAGGAACAACTCCCTTTCGTCTATAGGACGGAAGGGTAGGGTTCCTATTGGTTGAAGAAACCTGCAAAAAAAGGTTAGGGCCAAGAGAAAAAAATCCTGGAAACAAAATAAGTTAGAAAACCAGAATTAAAATGACACAAAACAAAGTTATACCTTTTGTTTGGGTGGAAATGGGCCACCATGCCCTAACTGTGGAAGCACCTCTCTCTTTGGGATGGAAGCTTGGCTTGTGAAGCAATGGAGAAGAGGGAGGGTGAATGGTTTGAGAGGAAAAGGGTCTCAAGGCACTCACACGGGCATCATAATGATAGGGAGAGAAGGAGTGTTTTGAGAGTGACCCCCCACCCCTCTATTTATAGCTTTTTTTCTAAAGGTTTAGGGTTTTAAGCCCCTGGTTAGGGCTTTAGCCCCTTTTCTGGGATTTTAGCCCCTTTCACCCAATTCTTAGCTCCTTTGAGGGGTTTTAGCCCCTTTTTGGAGGTTTTATCCCCTATGAGAGCTATTTTGTCTCTTTTTAGGGGTTTTTAAGCACTTTTTCATATTTTTGATCCTTTCTAAGGGTGTGGGGGTCAAATGAGGGTCATGCATGGATGTATTTAGGTGGTGTAGGTCATGTAGAGCTCCTTGGGGGATTTTTTGGGTTAACAAATTCCCCCCTAATGTGTGAGGGAAGGAGCTCATCATATGGCCGACAGACATCATAGGATTGTTTGGGGGGAGGTGGTGCTTCCTGGGCTGGGGCATGGTGGCTTTTGGTTTTTGTATTAATATGGTTCCCATTAATGGATGAGATACAAATAATGTGTTACATGTATATGGATGAGGTGGACATCCCCATGCTCATAACGATGTCAAAAGAATAATGTGATCTAAGCTCTATAATGTAAGAGATGATCATGTACAACTGATGATACATAGTGGTTGCCTCAATGAGAGGCTGAATACAATACTGATATGAATAACTATTACATTGGACCCATGGAATTCTCATGGAATTCTATATATTGACGACTGATGGCCTGCTGGATCTGGAACGGTACATAGTTGGATGGACTCAATGATGAAGAGTTAGAGTCTTTGTGGTACAAATATGTTGTATCAATCATAAATATATATAGAAGCATTGCTGGGGATTCTAAACACTATATACAATGCAACCCAAAAATCATAAGGGACATGATCCTATTGGGGTCCCTCAAATACACTCATCAATGTGCTAGAGTCAGGTGACATGCAGGGTTTACGACCAAATATTGCACAAACCAATACCCTGTATGAATCTTAATGGTGCGATGATGTAGCTGGAGTCAAGCACGTGAGAAACAACCATCCCAAGAGGAACTAAGGACTCCTCTCAAGTGGTTCAAGGAACTCATCAATGAGGTCAATGAAACAAAGATACAAGGAACTCTGGGTCTACCCTCTAGAATACATGTGTTGTCATCGACAGAGGGAGACCCACCACTGGTCAAGGAAATGGTACTTCCTTGACCAGAAGCGCGAGGGAGATAATCGAACGATGTGAGGCAATATGAGGACTAACCCATTGAATGGGGGGTGGAGGAGGAAGAACAGGGGCATGGAATCATGAGGGAATCAAACTTCCTTTGTTCAGAGTATGACGATAGGGAATACTAGGAATCAAATGAAATTGACTCATGGGAAAGGGATCATAGTTTTAATACCGTGTATGTAAAAGTAGATGGGAGATACTTGGAGGAGGTAGACACTTGTGGTATTGATGGGATCCAAGGAAGACACATCACAGAGTACTCTAACCAAAGGTGACCCAAAGTGGGAATGCTGTCGAGGGGAACGGTCTCGGTTTGAATGTGCCAAGGTGGTACTTTTCATATGGTATTTTACATGGTTCACAAAAGGAGATAAACGAGACGATGTAGACACTCTTTCTGATAATTTAAAGAGCGAGAAAGGAAGCATTTGCGCTTGGAAATATTTTCATTCTTTTAAGAGTCAGAAAAGAGCTTAACAAAACTCCAGTATGGTTAACCGATTGAGGGGGCATTGATGGTGCCCCATGTCGAGACAATGGAAAGTGGTATAAAGGTCATCCGTGCAGTATGGATGGAGAAGGTGGCTCTTGAACATACCAATACATGCATGGGATATATTGTGGGAGAGGCACACAAGTCAGTCCAACAAAGGCACGCAAACCGAGGTGGCTCTTGGAATGAGGTCATGAGAGTTGTGTGTGAGTTGTGGTGGATGGAATTGACTACATATGATGTGAGTGCAAGTCCGAAGGTAGTTATATGCCAAATGCATGCAAACTAAATGATGGTCCGAAGACCCATGCAAGGTGTGGTGGGAAGATTAACTAGTTATATGTTGAAATAAAATGATGTACCTTCTAGGGAGGTGGTCTGGATTCCCGCACAAGTTGTGGTAGGTAAGTGTGATGCAAGCACAGGTCTGGAGACACTTACATCACAATGTGGTACGTACACCGAGGTAACTTCCAAGAAGTGGTCCCAAAAATTACTTGTTAAACATGAGATGATGGTATCATTAGAAGAAGACGAAAATTTGAGCCCGAAGGTGTGAGAGGTGTCTCGAATAGGCTCCGGGTGGCCCTGAATAGCAGCTAATGGTGCTGCCCCTAATGGGGGTCTTTGATTTGTGGTAAAAACTTTGCAAAACAAAAAAGGAAAAAACTACGCTATAAGGGACTCATAGTGTTGGTATCAGGAATAGACTCTCTTGGGGTAGAGCCCGTTACACGGCTTCTTCAAGAGGCGACCATCTGAGTCAGCAAAGAGGTATGCCCCCTTTCTAAGATGAAGGTCGTTGGCAAGGTGGGGTGAAAGAATCTAGTGTTTTCTTGGAAGAACCGATTCTGCACTATGGTTTAAAGGGAATGGGGTAAAACCAGAGGCGGTCTTACAGATCTCTCCGTCATCGCTTAAGTGGTGTCAAGATAGATCAGGTGGATCTTTCATGGCCGATGAGATGGAAGGGCAACTGGTGCTAGTGATCATGTAAATGGTTTTGGTTGTGGTTTTGGTGGCCTTGCCCCCAATCTCTGTTGGAGGAAGAGGGGTAGGCCTGGAGATGGGAGGATTCTTTGATGGACCCAAAGGTAGGTGCAACATCATCTCAATTGGTTGGACATGAGTCAACACATATTGGGGCCTCAAAGGTATAGTAGGTGGTTCAAGTACCACACAAGAACTCTTAGTGTAAAATCCTATAGATTGCGGGTTTCCAAGACAGACTTACTCACAATCCTGGATGGTAGGAAAAGGAAAAGGATCGTGTTGAGTGGGAATGAACCCCACTGTTTCCCTAGTAACTGAGTTTGAGGTTGTGACTGAGGTTGCAACTATGGTTGGGGTTGTAGGTGTGGATGGAGCTGTGGATGTGGATAGAGCTACAACTACGGATGGAGTTGCGACTGCGGATGGAGTTGCGACTGCGGTTGGTGTTGTTGTTGCGGTTGGTGTTGCAGCCTCGGTTGGGGTTTAGGTGCAGCAGTGCTGGATGAGAGCATGCACAAATCTGCAGTATCACTTGGTGTCGGTTGAGGTGACACGAAGGGGAAGGGATCCATCATAGAGGTGTTGGTGAACAACCCAGGGCTTATATTCAATAATGGTGGGGCAGCTGTGCTGTCGATAATAGTGTCGATGGTAGGGATAACATTGGTTGGTGCCATTGACCCCTGTAGATCATGGTAAGTCAGTTGATCCACCATCACAATCTTCCCACCATGAGGGAACATCATAAGGCGAAACACGGTAGCTTCGTCCCAAGAGAAAGTTATAGTCCAACTATGCGTTGACCACCTTTATGTCAATTAGGACTGTCTTCCCTTCTAAAGTTATGGGGATGTGTGAAAGGATGCCTTGGGCTCTCATGGGGTGGCCATCGTAAGCATAGAGTTTAGTAGTGGACTGTTGAAGGGTAGGGGACCCAAGTTTCTGCCAAACAGATGTTGACATAACACAAGTGGATTCCCTTTTGTTGACGATGCATCAATGGACCACCAAATTCCAGATTGAGGCTTGAATTTGGAAGGCGATGGTGGATGGAATTATGGGTTCTCCTTTGTCCAAATCAAAAGTGATCAATTTGGAGTCGAAGGGGTCTATGACACTGAGGGAATCTAGTAGAAATTTCTTTTGCGTTGGGCATATTTTAAGCACCTCGAGAGAGGAAACGACTGTAGGTGTTTGGGCCAAGTCATCCACGATTCTATAGCTCATAAAAGCTCTAGTCCTAGTATTGTTGGCCACTCGCCATATGGGGGGCGTGGGGGAAAAGGGGGTAAGTGAAGAGGTATGTTGGTGGCATTGGACATGGATCTGGTTGATGGGTCAGTGGTTTTGGTAGTGGACCCATATTGGTTCTGCCTAGTCTGCAAGTTGACCTCATTAATTTTCATGGCTAGCAGGTGATGAACACTTGTTTCTGGTGTTGAAGGTGCCCCCGGGCATTGGGATTGGGTTGGGGAGAAGGTGCAGTTATTACCAGTCCTTGGAATGGAAATGGGTTTTGGATTACCATGGGTGGAGGCGCTGGTGGTGCTAGGTTGGGTTGAGCTGGGGCTGCCATGTTGGTAGCATGATGAACCTCGTTGTGAATGGCCTGCTTAGCGTGACCCATGAAGGGGCATTCATGTGTATAATGCCCATAGACCTCACACAACTTGCATGGCTGATTTGTACGCAACCGAGCATTGCGTCTAGGTGTGTTTGGTTGCTGAGGATTTTGGGCTGGCCGGTTTTCCCTGACATTATTGGGAGGATTTGGTTGTTGAACGCCTCCTACGGTTGATTGTTGCCTTGGTTCCAGGCTCGATTATTTCTGTCTTTCCCTTGTTGGTTATTGGGGGCTGGCTGGTTGGGATGGTTTTGTTGTGCAAACACTTGTCACAAAGGAGTAGGAGGATCTGGAGCGGGGGTTTGGGTGGCTTGCATAGATGGTGCATAGTAGACTTGGGGGGATGCGGGTGCTACAAACATGGGAATATGTCCCACATATTGCTATTGCGACAAAGTAGGTGCATGGGTATACTGCTGTGGCATAGGTTGTGTATAAGAGGTTGTAGCTCCAGACTGGGACATCATTCTTGCATAGTCAGGAGCTTGGCTTAGGTAGGAAACACTAGGGGTGTTTCTTGGTTGTGGTGGCACTGTAGCTGGTTCCAGGTGGTACTGTGATTGGTGGGAGATAGAACCTATGATGCCATCTACGGCATGGGATTCCCCTGGTGCATCCCAGTAGGAGGTGCCTGCATAGGGAGCATCTGGAATTATGGTGTAAAGGTATCCAGAATGTGCATAAATGAGATCAGACTATTGGGCCTTCAATATGGCCTCTTCCTCTATTTGAGGATGTTTGGAGGCAATGTCCTTGGATATAGGTGGCAGCAAGGTTTTCAAGAACCAGTCCAGGAATATCCTATCATCAAGCTTGATCTTGCACAAGCTACGACATGGCCTCCACTCATGGATGTGGTCAGTGATGTGGGTCGCAGTGTTTTGGCAGCAAGATAGCAAGATTTCCACTCCTTCATCATATCTGACAGGGAGTTGGAAATATTGCAGGAAAAAAAAGGACAAGGAGTTGAAATATGGATACTTGGCTTGTGGTAGTTCATTGTACCACTTGGATGCATCACCTATGAGGGTGCGTTGGAACAGTCTGACTCTGATCAAATCATCTATGATGTTTTTTTATGAGCACCATAGGTGAAATGTCATGATATGGTTTTGGGGGCACTCCCCTGCCTTCCCTTCAAACTTGGGGATGTCTGAGGGTAGTTTGGTTGGCACGGGAGGCCAAAAGGTTTGATGACAGATGGGGTCATTAGTTAACCTGGCCAAGTTAGGAAGGTTGAGGCATGCCATGAAGGGGAGGTTTGACCCAAGGTTGATGTGTGATGGAATAGCAATGGTGGTGGGCTTTGCAGGAATATGATGTACCTGCACGACTAGGGGTACCTGTGGCACATTTGTGGACAGGACACTACCCCCAGGTATGGCAGGAGGGGTAGTGTAGGTGGAAGGGCCACTTCCCCTAGGCATGCCAATCGAGATAGTGGGAGTGGACTGGCCACTACCACCAGGCATGATAGGTGGGATAGTTTGACTAGTATCTATGGGTGGCGGGAGATAATTTATGATATTCTTCATGAATGTTCTAGGACCACTAGCAGGGGTGTTGGTGGTGGTGTGGGGTATGGACATGGGTCCACTGCCAATCACCAATCCAGAAAATGGATCCGGGTTTGCACTAGCTATGGGGCTAGATCATGTGGTTTTTAGATCTGGCTCAGATTGATATGATTCTGAGTTTGAATCAGAGGCTGTGTGGCCTTCTAACGGTGTAGAGGGTCATCAAGAATGGTCTCGACGGTGTTGGTTCAAGGACCCTAACTGTGGTGGATCACCTCTTAGGCGTGAGGAAGAGCGTGGGGGATCAATTGTGTCTAGTTGGTATGTCAGGTGGTGAAATATGGTAGTGATGTTTTGGACCCCAGTTTTAGTGGCTTCCTATTGGCTTTCGGGTGGTCACTCTGCCACCAAGACTTCCAAGAGACAGAGCTTGGATTTTTCCTCACGGGAGTGTTAGTCAATCGGTAGGGGTCGTTTCCTGTTTCGCTTGGCAAATCCTCCAGCTACTTTGGGGTTCCCATGGTACTCCTCACAATGAATTTCTGGGATAATCCCAAGTACTTGCCATGGTTAAGGAAGTCAGGGACTTATGTCCTCAAAGACTGCAAGTGTTTGAAATAGTGTAAATTAATAAATTTTACTGGCTAGCTCAGCGTCATGAACTGAGTTTGGTTGTTTTATTTGGTATGATTTGTGTGCATGTCCATTGTGTTTTTGTTACACATGGTGGATTCTTGTATGGTTTATGAATATTTTGTAGAGATTTTTTGGTTTATCGCATAACTTATAAAATGGGTAAGTTGTTTATGAAAGCAGTAAATTGTGAACATAAATTTAAAACATGTCATACATGAATCTGAACTATGGTAGAATTACTAGGTGACTGCCTTACACTTGTATTTCTCTTCAACCAGGAAAGAGTGCTGGGCTCTCAACACAATGGGACTAAGCCCATTCATATATCCTTAGGCCACTCTCTGAGTGCAAGGTCAGTCAATAGGGACGACACGAATGTCGTGACTCGTGAGGCCCCCTGGGTCTACCACCCCCTGGGCCTACCACCCCCTCTACCTTCCAAGCCACCATTTTTTAGTGGTCTCAAAAAATTACAAGTGAAGTGCCTATTACTATACGAGCTACACCCTTCGTCTTATCCCAGAATACCCCGAAGGGTGATGACTGGGTAGAGGAGGAAGGGCTAAGCAAGTTGTTAATTTCTAATTAAGAACTAAAACTTAACCTACAGTAATTTGTTCAACCTTTAAAACAGATTCATTATATCATTAACCATTTAAATTTATCAGTGATTTATCCAGATTGTATGAAATGAACATAGATTGCTAGACAGAGGCGGCTGAGCCGCACTGATAGTCCATATAGCTTGAAAAATCGAATCTGAGAGCCAGGTCTCCTATTTCAGGGCCAATGTGGTGATGGGTTCACCAATTTTTCCAAAATATAGGTGAGGGGGTCACTCAAAAACCGAAAACATGAGCTATCTGACTCCTGAGAGGGAAGTCGCACCTTTCGGAAAAAACTGAGCAACCTGGTTGCCTATTTCATCCTGATAAGTGCGACCTGGCCCGAAAAATGGAAAATTGGTTAACCTGAGTAGGGAATGGCTGACAATAACTTGTACTATGGCTGAACGGGCTCAGTTTGGCCTTAAGGAGGCTCGACTGTGAACTAAAATGCAGAAAAAGACAGATCTAAACTAGATTTAATGGAAAATGAAATAGGTTAACAAAGCAAAAATAAAAAACTGAAACTTGAAAAGAAAATCCAGGGATCCTATGGGATAAACCTAGTATGGTCGCAAAATATGTAGTAGGGCTTTCACCCTAGCTACAGGAAGGAATGACTACCTTTTGTCTATAGGACAGAAGGGTAGGTTTCATGTTGGTGGAATGAAAAATTGCAAAGAAATGTTAGCTTTGAGCCATGGAAACCCTGCAGGAAATCGTTAGAAAACAAACAGTGGCTGCAATAAATCAAAGGGAAAAGCTGCAGCAAACCATTAGTGAACAAACCTGCAAATAGAACAAGATAGTAAACTAAAATAATAATGAAAAAGTAATGGTTATACCTTTTGTTTGGGTGGAAATGGGCCACCATTCCCTAGCTTGGGGAAGCACCTCTCTCTATGGGATGGAAGCTTAGCTTGTGGAGCAAATGGACAAGAGGGAGGGTGAATGGCTTGAGAGGAAAAGGGTCTCAAGGAACTCACACTGACACCATAACGATAGGGAGAGAAGGAGTGTTTTGAGAGTGACCCCCACCCCTCTATTTATATATTTTTTTCTAGATATTTAGGGTTGTTGGAGTAGTAATACATCCTTAGTATATATTTTAGACCTTAGGCTAACCTGATTTTCATAAATTTCATTAATGTCCTATGGTTTAGACTTAGGAGAGTTAATCCAGCAATATATCTGGTTAACTTGGCCTGTTCACACCTACAACAACACCTGGTTTGGTCAACCTAGCCCATGTGCTCCCTCATTAATGCATTGGAGCACTACCTCATTGATGTGTGAGGCCTTGGCTTGACTAATAGCGCTTGGGGTGAATCTAGCCTATTTTATCTCTCCTAGGAGCATTTATTGCCACCTAGAGCACCCCACTTGCCTCTATTTCCTCACCCATGCATGATTTGGAGTCTTTAATGACCTAGAACACCTCACCAACACTCACACATCAATTTGAGTCTGTTTGGGATGAGTTGGGTCTCCATTGGTCCACCTAGGGGGGATTGAGGTTATTTCTTACATTGACACATGTACAACTCCAATTGGCTTCCATAGCCACTTGAATTTGTCCATTATATTATAAATGATGTATTATAATAATATTACAAGTAATCAACACCTTTCATATGTGTTGTTGCAGCTATTTTCAATCTCTTTGTTTTCTCTTGCATGTTTTGTCAAACACTTTGATGGTAAAATTGTTCTATATCCTAGATATAACTTGAGAAGCAATTTCTTACATGGTATCAGAGGTAGATGGAGCTAAAACAAATCCTATGATGTTGAGTTTTTGTTTAGGGAATATTTCTAGTTTATGTGAGTGTTTTTCATTGCAGGTTTATACAACAACTTCATGGATTCGAAAGTTGTTCCTCCCCTTTACCCATTCAACTATTTTGAATGGAAGTAGAATATGTGTGCATATATTAAGAGGAAATGTATCTATGATGTGTCCATTGGTGCTATGAGAGAACCAGAGTCCTATCAAGAGAAGGATGCTTGGATTAATGACAATGATAGAGCCTATGGAACTATGTGTCTAGCTATACCTCCTACAATGCGCTACATCCTTGATTCTACTGATTACCTATTCGAGCTTTGGAGAAATCTAGATTAAGCTCTTGGCATGCAGAAAGAAGATGTCAGCTATATGGAGAGAAAGAAAATGGGCACCTCCTTATGTGTTCTTCCTATGATCTCGACCTCATGCATTTCTCAAGAAGCTGTTCAAAATGAAGAAGAAGAAGTAGCCAAATATTCATCAAATAATCCATCTCAAGTTTCTTCCTTTGTGTCTTCCTCTCCTTATCAAGAAGCTATGTTTCATGAAGAGAGCATACAAGTTGTTTCCATCACTACTGCTGAAGATTTACTTTCACCCTTCTCCTTTATGTCTTTTGTTACGAATGGGAAAGATGTATTTCTAGTTGATGTCCATAGTGATTCTTCTCTAGAAGATGGGTTTTCTTCACATGAGAGTATTGGTTTGAAAAATGGAGATGTTTCCTCCACCATCACTAGTAAGGTTCCTTCAAGTTCATATGAAGATGGAGAATATTTTTCCATCACAATGGCACATTTGGGACTTTTGTTCCACATTCTTGCAGCTGATTACAACCTTCATTCAAAGTTGATGCTTCAAGATCCTTATGACTCACTTTGGGTCACCTATTCTCAAGCATTTACAATCTCTTTCAGGTATGGCATCATGTGTGGTTCGAATTCCTGACATGGCATCCTGTTTGGTTCGAATTACTCACCCGGTGGTTCAAAGTTCAAATCTGAAGAGTACCATTTTCTCTCCCATCGGTGCATTTTAGTTGTTCTACATGGTCTAAGGATTCATCATGCAGTTGTTCCTAAGTTGATTGAGCACATTCCACTTCTTCTCAAGAAGAAGATTCCTCCAGACATTTTTTAGTTTGGAAGTATATGCAGATTTTGTTTCTATTTCATAATCCATTTTTTGAGGGGAGGTTTTTTTCCCATGAGGTTTTCCTCACCTCTATTACATGGATCAATAAAATTTGTAAAAAGGTGACTTGTGCCTTAGTTTCCAAGGCCTCAAAATGCTAAATTGTACTAAGTCTGGATTAAGGGAGGGTGTTCGAGCAGTAATACATCTATTGAGGCCTAGAAATTCATAGGCAACAACAGCAAGGGATTCTCCCCAGTATATGTTCCCAACTAGCCCGTGACTGTTTGGTGTAGGGAATCCGTCCGGTTTGCAGTCCGGCTACCGTAAGTCAATTAAAAAAAATAAAGGTTTTACCGGTTGCAGCCCGGTCCACCATGTATATTTTTGTATTTTTTGACTTAATGATGATATGCACGTGCCTAATTAACAATGCAGGGTGATAAAGGATGCAAGGAGTAGTCACAAAGTGATGCACAAGTTCTTACCTTTCGTCTTAGAACTCACAAGCATCTAAATCACATATGCAGTACTAAAGTAAAACTAACTATCTACCTATCCTTTGGGAGCTGAAATGTAACTTATCAATGCGTAATGTATATTGTACATGCATTATAAAGAGAAATTATATGCAGCTGATATTCCTTCCCACAACACATGAATGATTAAAGATATTTAGACAATCAGTTAGCCAATTGCTTATGAACAACATTCATTACTCATGGTGGTAGTTTCACAGAATAAACCATAAATTAGTCAAACAAGAACATAGGCTCTAAGAGTTAGAACGATCTCACAGTTAATGGAAAAAATTGGGAAAACGAAATAGTTCATCTTCCACCAATCCATAGCATAACATTTGAATGTCCCACTAATCTTTCTCCGACAGGCAAACAATAAGTCTTTATTGCAAAAAAAAGTAGTTCTTCTTACAATATCTCTTTTCTTGTCTAACTGGGAAAAAGCCCCTTGTTCTTCTAAGTCCTCTATATTTATACAAAAAGAAGAAGACTGTTGGGCTGCCCACGAATAACCTTTGGGCTTCCCCAAATTTTCACCTCCCAAAATTTCATTTTCATAAAGTGTTTACAACATTGTTACATATTACAAAAGTGGACAATCATTCATGAAGAGGGACCCTCTTGAGCATTTAGAAACTTCTTCCAAGCTAAAGCCTCTGAGGCAATGCCTTCATACTCAAAAGGTTCCAAAAAATGAATGTTTATCTCAAATTTCGCAGCCTGGTTCTTGATGGCTTCAATTTTGGCTGCACTCAAATGAAGATGATATTCTAATAGCTGCACACTGACTACGGAATGATCTACTTCATTCCTTAAGATCTGGTCGTCGAGATCTTTAATGTGCTGTACTTTTTCTTCCTCCTCTTGATATCTTTTTTCTAAAATCTCCACAAACAAGTTGTGGTCTGGAAAAGCCTCTATTCTTTGTTCAACTGCTACTTGGAATTGATTATAGGTAATTAGGAGCCTTCTAAAGAATTCTCTACATGCCCCTTTCGTCTTTCTAACAGTATTTTTGAATTCCTCGGCTGTGTTAATAGAAAACTCCAATAAGTCGTAATCTTGCTTAAGGGCATGTCGGTCTTTCGAGGGCAGCTCTACAGGAGTTTCTTCATTGTTCTCTAGCCTTGCTATTCTTGCTGTCAGGACTTCCAGGATGTCCTGAGATCTATCAAAAAAATAGGAGGAGGTCTCCAGAATCTCCTCCAATTGACCATCTACTTGAACAACCTTGCACCTTTCCTCTTCTATGGCAGTCTGCAGCTGAAGCATCTTGGCCTTTTGTGCCAGCACATGTTCCTTGAATGGTTGGAGACTAACCTGCTGCTCTTTTTCTTCCTCTAAAGCTGCTATTAGAGAAGTAATATGCTCTTGAAGTCTTGTCTCTTGTTCTTGAGATTGCTTCTCATTTGCCTCCAAGGTGGTATTTTGCAGCTCTAAGTCTTCTATCTTTCCTAGTAGTTGTTCCTTCTCTGCCCTTAACTATTAATACTCTTGCTGCATTTTCTCCAGACACTCTTGTGCAGTCTCCATAGATCTTCTCTCTCCTTGGAGAACCTGCAGTTCAGCCTTTGAAGACTCCACCTCTTTTTGCAAGCCTTCAAATTTTCTCTTCAACTTGTTGCTTTCTTCTCTTTCCTTTCTTAATGTGTCTTTCAGTTGAGAAGAAGACTTTTTAGATTGCTCAACATCTGTCATTATTTTGTCTACATTATCCTCTGAAGCATGGATCAATGCAGCTCCTACTCTAATAGTGAATCTGGGATCTCGCTCTGTTCTGTATACAATGGTTGCATCAGTTATCATCTTCCAAGATAGACCTCCTGTTTCAAACTTCTTTTCAGTTCTTTTCACTATTCTCTTTCTTACCCTGTCATAGAAGATAATATTGAAATCAGGGACTTCTTCCCCTATCTTCTGTTTAAAGGGGACCAGTTTAAGTGTGGGGGCCATAGAATGCCCGGGTGTGCTGACACCAGTACTTCTGGGTCCTAAACCATGGGTTTCTCCACATCCTGGGTCTGGATGTTAGCTGTGTCAGAGGCTAACTGTTCTGTCGTTGTCTGGGTTAGTTTCATCCTCTCTGCCTCCTATTTCTGAAGCTCCTCCTCAAGCTTCCTTTTCCTTTCTTCTTCTTCAATTATTGCATCTTCCTCTGCTTTTCTGGATGCCTCTTGTGTAGCTCTTCTTTTCTCTTCCTCTTCTCCCTTCATCCACCCTTCAGCTTCTTGGTCTAACCTTTGGGCTTCTTCATTTCTTTTCCTAGTTTCTTCATCAGCTTTTGCTTGTTCATCCTGCCCCTTCCCACCTTACTTGGTGATCTTCTTTTTGAACCTTTTTCTCAAGGCTGTCATGTTCAATGCACTACGAAAGACAGACTCTTCTCTGTCCCAATGGTGAGTGTATTAGAAATGGACGTTTTTCTCTTTGCAGTGTTCAGCCACTTTGTGGTGGGAGTCATTCCTGTGAAAGGGAATTTCACCAAAATGAAACCTATCCAATTAATCCTCAAACTCATCTGCTTTCTTTACTTTGGTAAACTTATAACTCCCTAACTTGAAAGGAAAAGGGGGATAGGAAACCTTCTTATGTTCAAATAAAAAGCTTCCTATGCCATCCAGGAAGACTTGCCTAACTTCCTCTTTATGAATGATGCAGTCTGTGGCATATTTGGGTAGTAGGGAGGGTGCTCTGGAGCCTCCAAACATTCTGAAGTAGAGCCCATCCTCAGTCAGGTAATAATCCGCATATTATTCAATTACCTGCAATGCCTCTTCTGACATGCAGTCACATTCCTTCAGAAAAATGAGAGTATACAATGGCATGATAAAATGTTCACAGACCTCTCGGTAGTGATTGTGGTACTTGTGAGCCCATAGTGGCTTGTATGTAGAGTAAACATGCATCCTCTCCCTATCCCAGATGCATCTTAGGCGGGGGAAAGGTTGATTGCATAGTATGCAATCAATGAGTATTGAGCTCATGTAAAATTCTGATCTCTTTTGGGACACTCCTCCCAAAGCTGAGGCTAAGCAGGATGAAAGACTATTTGACACTATGTTGGACCAGTTGAAAATGGTCCACTGGGTTACAACATAAAAAATAATGGGCATCCACTCCAATTTGAAGATTTTTCCACGCGCTCTTCCAAAAATTCTGTTGAGCATTAAGGCAATGAACCTGTACGGGGTCCTTAAGCTCGCGGTGTCATACTCTCCTGTCGACCTGGTTCTAAAGTTTCTTCCAGGTAATAGCATTCTTTTGAGTGTTTCAACAAGGTCCATTCTGATGTTTCTCAGCCAATCATCAGTTAAGAATATTTGTGCTTCTGGTAGGTGGTAGGCCAGGGCTACATATCCTAGGCTATAGGTAGCATAGTCTTGTTTGTTAGCATTCCCAATGATCATAGTGGTTACATCTGCCCTGGGAAGAATCCACCCAATTACTTCAGAGCACGGAAAGAGCTTTGGTCTTGTGGCAATATTCATCAATGAAGATCTTTCTATATTGGCGTATATGCCTTCTTCCTCCAAGCCCATATCAGGCACCTCTCGACGCGTGACCAACCTATAAATGTCTCCCCATTGGTACTCAGGCTCTACACCAGTTATACACTTGGTGTCCTCATAAATATACTTGGTTTTGGTGATAACTTCCACGTCGGGATCCTCTTCGACTACAGGGACCTTCTTCTTTTGTCGCTTTGACATTTTGAGTTCAGAATATCCCTGTCATATATGAAATTATAATCATTAGGCCATTTCTGGATAAATTGCAAACAACATACAGTGTCCTACCTCATCTGTGTTTAACATGGCGGAAATTAATTAAATGAAGCAAATATGTGCAGTCTAATACTTCTATCTAATACTAAAAACAGTTCTGTCAACAAAACTTGAGTGGAAAGCAAATCTACATTAAAATGAAGAAAACTCGGGCTCTCTATGGGTGCCATGATTATCGCACTGCGTGGAATAACAGGGGAACTTATTCAAGTTTTTCAATGGTGTGCTTTCAGGAGAAAAACTGTCTGTGCGTCTTCTATGGTCCATCTACAATTATGCAGTGTTATACAACCCCCAACTAGCTCGGGTTCGAAACCGACCGTGAACTGGGTCGCTTCGAAGCAACGGGGTAAACATGGCATGGTTTGAGGATGCGACAACATGAGAGGGAGAAACCAGTCCAAAATTCACATGGGGAAGCCATAAAAAAAAACTTCTCCTACAGACCTATCATAATACGGGGCATACTAGTGTAGACAGCGTAACAGCCGTCTGCACCAATCTCCCCAACCACCAAGCGTAGGGTCGAAACACATAACGACCGTGGAGAGAAACTGCCCTGCGGGCAAAAAAATGCCCCCACTGACAATTATGCTACAAGCCCCCACTATATATGCATGTAAACAATGGGGCCAAGGGAAAATGGCTGTGAAAAAACCTAACTGTGGGACAATCATCAAAATGCTTAAACGAAATGGGATAATGCATATAGAGCCTACCTGGCACTGCTGCGCAACCGGTGGGTCGAGGACTGTTAAGCTTCCACGGTTGAGCCACCTGGAAATGAGGGTACACCAACAACAGGGGGTCTGGCGAGCTTGAGCGAATGACAGCACATGAAAATGACAGTGCACGACAATAAACAATAGCAATAGAATAATCAAACTTGACCCCGTATATATATAGTTAAACACAAGCGGTGGGATAAAAAATCAGACGACGGAAAAAAAGGATTAGAGGTCATAAGGACATCTCTTCCCGCAACGTCGGGTGGCAGATCAACTAAGAGAACCGCCAAGACATCCGAGCGAAGTCAATAACGCGTCGGAGCTCGCAAGACTAAACGTCAGAGTGATAGCGGAATAAGGAGCCACAACGACGGAATCATAAAGGACACAACCTCCCACAATAGGAAAAATCCATTTCGGAGGAAAAATCAACTTAAAGATTGAAAAGATAGTGCCTTCCGCAGCTGCAACGACGGAAGCTCAAAGCTTAAGGATTGGCGAAAAAACCAAGTGGGGTCTGAAAAATCAATGCGATAATCGAGGGGCTTCGTAGTCTACCTTCCGCAACTACGGAGAATGTAGTAACAAGATGTTCCGACGCGAAACCAAAAGTCAGCCGAATGAGACAAAAACATCAGAGAAAATTATCGAGACTAAAGCTTATTATTTCTCTGCAACGACGGGAGCGCAAGCAAATAAACTTCCGACTTAAACACTTGAAAAAATGCATTCAAAGGAAAAGGTAAACTTAAACAAGTGGTGGATCATTTCTGGCATTAGGAAAAAGACTTTCTAAAGAGTCATTAAACCCAAATGAAAGGAGAAAATCAAACCAATATAAGCAAAAGGAGGGTCCCGAAATTTTTGAATTTTGGGAAAATGTTGCAGCTGCAACAATTGGTGACTACCTAGTGAACCCTAGATTTCTGACTTAACTTCTTCCCAGTAAAAGACTATCTAACTCAAAAATTGAATTTTCCTGGAGGCTCGTATTCCTAAGTTGGCTATGCATTTCAACCATTGAGAAGCAGTTCATTCTTCGGGTAGTGAGAAAACTCAAAATATTTGCAAGTCTGGATAACTCTTTTGAGGCCTAATAAGTGAGATATATTTAACCCTTGTCCTTAGGTAGTTTCTAGCTCAGACACCACAGGATTGTAACATATGGTAAACAGCACTATCCCTTTGTTCCTCATTTCCATGCCAGTTGCACTTTTGTGCCATTTGAACTTTAGTTCTTTTGATTCCTCCATCTGCCTTTCTTTCTGAATTTTATTCAGGCTCCTCTATCCATAGTGTCCTTTTGTGTGAGAGAAGAATTTACTTTTCATCTCACAGATGGAGAAGAACTTTTGGCAAGTTGAAATTCATGCTTTTGATACTTTGCTTTGATATGCATTGTTTCTTTAAGGATTTTTGACTCTTGATAGCCTTTAGGATTTTTCTGAAATCATGGCATGGGATCATTTATATATGATACATTGTTTACCTTGATTCCTTTCCGTGGGTCCTTCGCTATCACTCCTTTGGACATTTTAGATGTGAAATGGATGGAACCTCAAAATAGTATTCCAGAAATCTAAATTCTGAGTAATTTACCAGGGGTTAAGTAGGACTTCAATGAATCCATGGCCAATTCAGAACACTCCCCACTAGAAGACATTCGCTTGGCTAAGTGCAGAGTCTCTTGCCAAAGATTTTAGTTAATTAAGAACCATGATGTTTCCATTGCAACCAAAAGTTTGCCTCTTTATTCAAAACCAAAATAACTAGCAAAAAGCATTAAACCAAAAGAAAACAACATCAAAGCATTAAACTAAAAAGAAAACAGCATCAATTTATTTATGTACAAATGAAAAAAGAAAATTGTGTGCCCACCCTTAAAAATGATTTCATCTAACAAATTAAAGGGCTAGGCTATAGTGTAGACCAAAACCTATCCATGATCTAATTGTGCTATTCTTGAAATCAAAACCATGTCTACTAGTCTACAGTCATATTTATTAGCCTAAGGAAGTTGAAGGAGCTCAGGCTGAGTGTCAATCATAGGACTGGATCTTTCTATGTCATGATATCTTATTTCAATCTGTATTAGATAATTTCCTAGGATGGAATCAGCAGATTAATTATCTTCTCCCAGCTTAGTGACAGTATGCTTCAGGTAAGGTTCTCTCAAAATTTTAATCTGATTTGGGGTACCCTTAAGAGGTAACCATAAATGAGACTAGTCTGAAGCAAAATAACCTTTTAACCTAGTAGACCAATCTCGGTTAAGAATAATCCCATATCCATCTGGTATGTCAGCCACCATAATGTCAATAAATTGACATATCTTGTTATTTGCAGATAAGCGTATGAGAACATTTTTCATTTCTCCTACTACTTTGACACTCGTTCTATCTAGTTGTACTACTTCCCAAGCTATGGGTTTTGGCTGCCCATTAATATTTTTGCAAACTTCAAATGGCATAACATTCATCGATGATCCAGAATCTACCAAGCAATTATGCACGTTATGATTCAGCATTTCTAGAGTTAACAGAAAAGGTGGGGTTTTAGCTTTTTCTTCCCAACTTGGTTCGATGTCTTCTTCCCTCGGTTGGTTTTTAGTGGGTACATCCTTTTTAGGCTCCTCAATTTTTTTAGTGTTTCGTTCATTAACATCCATCTGTCTTTCCAAAGGTTTGAAAGGCTCATTGATTGGCTTTGTTTCCTGGTTGACAGTAGTTACTTCAGGTGTTTTGTCTTCAACACTGGCATTTATCTGTCTCTTGACATTCGTTTGCAACCTCTTAACCTTTGAAATTGTTGCATTATCTTTAATTATCATATCCATGTCTTTTGTTGCTATAGGTGTGTATTCAGATTTAAGAGTGCTCTCTTCTATGTCAAAAAGTGAGACACCATCCCATAAGAACATGGTATCATCCTCTTGTTTCTCTATGGTCTTGTTATTCTTTTCTTCTTTACCATTGTCCTTGGTCAATTTAGAGTCTAGCAGCTGATTCATTACCAATGTCATCGAATTTAACCATTGAGGGCACCTTTTTTCAGAATGAGGTTGTTGGTGAAAAGTACATAAATTATCCCCCCCTACCTCCATTACGTTCATTGATGCTAATTTGAGTGGAGGGATCTTCAATTGGTTGTTATCCTCCCTTTTTTGGTGGTAGGGTTTAAAAGTTTTCTGAACTTCCCTTTCTTTCTCCAGATCTATTATTTAGTTGGATAGTTTTTGAATCATTTTCAGCATTCCCTCAAAATCATGTGATTGCGCCTCTTTAGGTTTATACAGCAATAAGGATCTTCTCCCGGTAGTTTTTCCTTCAGGTAGATCAGGATAGTCTTCTATACTTTCCTTTTCAGCCTCTACCCTTTGTCCCTCTTCATAAGTCTCTACCAATGTAGGTCTGGCCTTCATTTTGGAAAACATGGCCAGCTCAGGTCCCAGAGCTAAGGTATAATATTCAATTAAGACCTTGTCTGAGGGTTTGTCAGTTTCAGAAAAGTTCTTGAGGTATGTTGAAAACCTTTGAGTGAAATGATGTACCTTCTCATTCTTTTAATTTTTTAACAAACCAAGGCCTTTCATTAGTGATGCATGCGTCTTTTGGGCTGTATATTTACTCCTGAAAACCCTTTCAAAGGTGTCCCAATTAGGAATAGAGCTTGCAGGAAAACCAAAATACCAGGATGCTGCTGCTCCTTTAAGGGTATGTAGGAACAATCTACAGACAACATCCTCATATTCTCCATCCCTTAACCCCTCTATTGCTAGATAGAAGCTTTGCAAATGGTCATCTACAACAATCTTTTCATCGGGGTTAAACTTAGGCAGTAACTTCTCAAAAGCTTGAGGTAGGTTATGTAATGGAGGGGTTAAGTTCAAAGGTGATCTAGCTTTCCAAGCCAGTGGTGGGTTGGGCTGATTCACATTTATACCAGCCATGAGCAAAGGTGATAGAACAAGAGTCTGAGTAAGGAGCAACGTAAGGTGAAACCATGCTTACCTGCTTCAAAGGTAGAGACCAAACCTGTAAGTCTACTTCTACAAGTTCTTCCAGATTCTAAGTACTTGGGTTAGGTCAAAAGCTTCCAAAATTTTTGCTAATGGGGTAATCTTGGGAAAACAAAAATAGGTTTCCTTGGCCAGCCATGCACTGGAGGCCCTCCTTCTAGCGCCAGAAACTGTTGAGGCCTGGAAATTCGCAGGCAACAACAGCAAGGGATTCTCCCCAGTCAAGGTTCCCAACTAGCCCATGACTGTTTGGTGTAGGGAATCCATCCGGTTTGTGGTCCGGCTACCATAAGTCAAGTAACAAAAAATAAATATTTTACCGGTTGCGGCCCGGTCCACCATGTATATTTTTGTATTTTTTGACTTAATGATGATATGCACGTGCCTAACTAACAATGCAGGGTGATAAAGGATGCAAGGAGTAGTCACAAAGTGATGCGCAGGTTCTTACCTTTCATCTTAGGACTCATGAGCATCTAAATCACATATGCAGTACTAAAGTAAAACTAACTATCTACCTATCCTTGGGGAGCTGAAATGTAACTTATCAATGAGTAATGTATATTGTACATGCATTATAAAGAGAAATTACAGGTAGCTGATATTCCTTCCCACAACACATGAACGATTAAAGATATTTAGACAATCAGTTAGCCAATTGCTTATGAACAACATTCATTACTCATGGTGGTAGTTTCACAGAACAAACCAGAAATCATTCAAACAAGAACAAAGGCTCTAAGAGTTAGAACGATCTCACAGTTAATGGAAAAAATTGGGAAAATGAAATAGTTCATCTTCCACCAATCCATAGCATAACATTTGAACGTCCCACCAATCTTTCTCCGATAGGAAAACAATAAGTCTTTATTGCAAAAAAAAGTAGTTCTTCTTACAATATCTCTTTTCTTGTCTAACTGGGAAAAAACCCCTTGTTCTTCTAAGTCCTCTATATTTATACAAAAAGAAGAAGACTGTTGGGCTTCCCACAAATAACCTTTGGGCTTCCCCAACTTTTCAACTCCCAAAATTTCATTTTCATAAAGTGTTTACAACATTGTTACATATTACAAAAGTGGACAATCATTCACAAAGAGGGCCCCTCTTGAGCATTTCGAAACTTCTTCCAAGCTAAAGCCTCTGAGGCAATGCCTTCATACTCAGAAGGTTCCAAAAAATGAATGTTTATCTCAAATTTTGCAACCTAGTTCTTGATGGCTTCAATTCAGGCTGCACTCAAATGAAGCTGATCTTCTAATAGCTGCACACTGACTGCGGAATGATCTACTTCATTCCTTAAGATCTGGTCATCGAGAGCTTTAATGTGCTGTATTTTTTCTTCCTCCTCTTGATATCTTTTCTGCAAAATCTCCACAAACAAGTTGTGCTCTGGAAAAGACTCTATTCTCTGTTCAGCTGCTACTTGGAATCGATTATAGGTAATTAGGAGCCTTCTGAAGAAATATGTACATGCCTCTTTCATATTTCTAATAGCCTTTTTGAATTCCTCGACTGTGTTAATAGAAAACTCCAATAAGTCGTAATCCTGCTTAAGGGCCTGTCGGTCTTTCGAGGGCAGCTCTGCAGGAGTTTCTTCATTGTTCTCTAGCCTTGCTATTCTTGCTGTTAGGACTTCTAGGATGTCCTGAGATCTATCAAAAAAATAGGAGGAGGTCTCCAGAATCTCCTCCAATCGACCATCTACTTGCACAACCTTGCACCTTTCCTCTTCTATGGCAGTCTGCAGCTGAAGCATCTTATCCTTTTGTGCCAGCACATGTTCCTTGAACGGTTGGAGACTAAGCTGATGCTCTTTTGCTTCCTCTAAAGCTGTTGTTAGAGAAGTAATCTACTCTTGAAGTCTTGTCTCTTGTTCTTGAGATTGATTCTCATTTTCCTTCAAGGTGGTCTTTTGCAGCTCTAAGTCTTCTATCTTTCCTAGCAGTTGTTCCTTCTACGCCCTTAACTCTTGATACTCTTGCTGCATTTTCTCCAGACACTCTTGTGCAGTCTCCATAGATCTTCTCCCTGCTTGGAGAACCTGCAGTTCAGCCTTTGAAGACTCCACCTCTTTTTGCACGCCTTCAAATTTTCTCTTCAACTTGTTGCTTTCTTCTCTTTCCTTTCTTAATGTCTCCTTCAGTTGAGAAGAAGAATTTTTAGATTACTCCAGATCTGTCATTATTTTGTCTACATTATCCTCGAAAGCGTGGATCAATGCAGCTCCTGCTCTAATAGTGAATCTGGGATCCCAGTCTGTTCCATATACAACGGTCGCATCAGTTATCATCTTCCCGAACAGACCTCCGGTTTCAACCTTCTTTTCAGTTCTTTTCACTATTCTCTTTCTTACCCTGTCATAGAAGATAGTATTGAAATCAGGGACTTATTCCCCTATCTTCTGTTCAAAGGGGACCAGTTTAAGTGTGGGGGCCATAAACTGCCCGAGTGTGCTGATAGCCAGTACTTCTGGGTCCTGAACCTCAGAGTTCTCCACGTCCTGGGTCTGGATATCAGCTGTGTCAGAGGCTGATTATTCTGTCGTTGTCTGGGTCAGCGTCATCGTGTCTACCTCCTATTTCTGAAGCTCCTCATCAAGCTTCCTTTTCCTTTCTTCTTCTTCAATTCTTGCATCTTCCTCTACTTTTCTGGATGCCTCTTGTGCAGCTCTTCTTTTCTCTTCCTCTTCTCCCTTCAGCCACCCTTTAGCTTCTTGGGATAAACTTTTGGCTTCTTCATTTCTTTTCCTAGTTTCTTCATCGGCTTTTGCTTGTTCATCTTTCCCCTTCCCACCTTTCGTGGTGATCTTATTTTTGAACCTTTTTTCTCAAGGCTATCATGTTCAATGCACTGTTGAAGACAGACTCTTCTCTGTCCCAATGGTGAGTGTATTCGAAATGGACGTTGTTCTCTTTGCAGTGTTCAGCCACTTTCTGGTGGGAGTCATTCCTGTGAAAGGGCATTTCACCAAAATGAAACCTATCCAATTCTTCCACAAACTCATCTGCTTTCTTTACTCTGGTAAAATTATAACTCCCTAACTTGAAAGGCAAAGGGGGATAGGCAACCTTCTTATGTTCAAATAAAAAGCTTCCTATGCCATCCAGGAAGACTTGCCTAACTGCCTCTTTATGAATGATGCAGTCTATGGCATATTTGGGTAGTAGGGAGGGTGCTCTGGAGCCTCCAAACATTCTGAAGTACAGCCCATCCTTAGTCAGGTAATAATACACATATTCTTCAATTACCTGCAATGCCTCTTCTGACATGCAGTCATATTCCTTCAAAAAAATGAGATTATACAATGGCATGATAAAATGTTCACAAACCTCTCGGTAGTGACTGTGGTACTTGTGAGCCCAGAGTGGCTTATATGCAGAGTAAACATGCATCCTCTCCCTATCCCAGATGCACCTTAGGCCAGGGAAAGGTTGATTGCATAGTATGCAATCAATGAGTATTGAGCTCATGTAAAATTCTGATCTCTTTTGGGAAACTCCTCCCAAAGCTGAGGCTAAGCAGGATGAAAGACTATTTGACACTATGTTGGCTCAGTTGAAAATGGTCCCCTGGGTCGCAACATAAAAATTAATGGGCATCCACTCCAATTTGAAGCTTTTTCCATGCACTCTTCCGAAAATTCTATTGAGCATTAAGGCAATGAACCTGTACGGGGTCGTTAAGCTCACGGTGTCATACTCTCCCATTGGCCTGGTTCTAAAGTTTCTTCCAGGAAACAACATTCTTTTGAGGGTTTCAATAAGGTCCATTCTGATGTTTCTCAGCCAATCATCAGTTAAGAATATTTGTGCTTTTGGCAGGTGGTAGGCCAGGGCTACATATCCTGGGCTATAGGCAACACATCCTTGTTTGTTAGTATTCCCAAGGATCATAGTGGTTACATCTGCCCTGGGAAGAATCCACCCGATTACTTCAGAGCACGAAAAGAGCTCTAGTCTTGTGGCAATCTTCATCAGTGAAGATATTTCTATATTGGCGTATATGCCTTCGTCCTCCAAGCCCATATCAGGCACCTCTCGACATATGACCAACCTATAAATGTCTCCCCATTGGTACTCAGGCTCTACACCAGTTATACACTTGGTGTCCTCATAAATATACTCGGTTTTGGTGATAACTTCCACGTCAGGATCCTCTTCGACTACAGGGACCTTCTTCTTTTGTCGCTTTGACATTTTGAGTTTGGAATCTTCCTGTCATATATGAAATTATAATCATTAGTCCATTTTTGGATAAATTGCAAACAGTGTACAGTGTCCTACCTCATCTGTGTTTAACATGGCGGAAATTAATTAAATGAAGCAAATATGTGCAGGCTAATACTTCTATCTAATACTAAAAATAGTTATGTTAACAAAACTCGAGTGGGAAGCAAATCTACATTAAAATGAAGAAAACTAGGGCTCTCTATGGGTGCCATGATTATCGTGCTGCGTGGAATAACATGGGAACTTATTCAAGTTTTTTAACAGTGTTCTTTCAGGAGAAAAATTGTCTGTGTGTCTTCTATGGTCCTTCTACGGTTATGCGATGTTATACAACTCCCAACCGGCTTGGGTTTGAAACCGACCGTGAACCGGGTCGCTTCGAAGCAGCAGGGTAAATGCGGCATGGTTTAAGGATGCAGCAACATGAGAGGGAGCAACCAGTCCAAAATTCACACGAGGAGGCCATAAAAAAAACTTCTCCTACAGACCTATCATAATACGAGGCAGACTGGTGCAGACAGTGTAACGACCGTCTGCACCAATCTCCCCAACCACCAAGCACAGGGTTGAAACACATAACGACCGTGGAGGGAAACTGCCTTGTGGGTGAAAAAACACCCCCACTGACAATTATGCTACAAGCCCCCACTATATATGCATGTAAATGACAGGGCCAAGGGAAAACAACCGTGGGACAATCATCAAAACGCTTGAACGGAACTGGATAATGCATATAGATCCTACCTAGCACTGCTGCTTAACTGATGAGATGAGGACTATTAAGCTTCTACGGTTGAGCCACCTGGAAATGAGGGTACACCAACAACGGGGGGTCCAACGATCTCGAGCGAACGATAGCACACGAAAACGACAGTGCACAACAGTAAAAAATAACAATAGAATAATCAAACTCAACCCCGTATATATATAGTCAACCACAAGCGGCGGGAGAAAAAATAGAATGGTGGAAACAAAAGGATAGAAGGTCACAAGGACATCTCGTCCCGCAACATCGGGTGGCAGATCAACTAAGAGAACTGCCGAGACATCCGAGCGAAGTCAATAATGCGTCGGAGCTCACAAGACTAAACGTCGGAGTGATAGTGGAATAAGGAGCCGCAACAACCGAATCATAAAGGACACAACCTCCCGCAATAGGAAAAATCCAAGTCGGAGGAAAAATCAACTTAAAGACCAGAAAGATAGTGCCTTCCACAGCCGCAATGGCGGAAGCTCAAAGCTTAAGGATCAACAAAACAACCAAGTGGGGTCTGAAAAATCAATGTGGTAATCGGGGGGCTTCATATTCAACCTTCCGCAACTACGGAGAATGTAGTAACAAGATGTTCCGACGCGAAACCAAAAGTCAACTGACTGAGACAAAAAAATCGGAGAAAATTATCGAGACTAAAGCTTATTATTTCTCCACAATGGCGGGAGCGCAAGCAAATAAACTTCTGACTTAAACACTTGAAAAAATGCATTCAAAGGCAAAGGTAAACTTAAACAAGTGGTGGATCATTTTTGGCATTAGGAAAAAGACTTTTTGAAGAGTCATTAAACCCAAATCAAAGGAGAAAATCAAACCAATAAAAGCAAAAGGAGGGTCCCGAAATTTTTGAATTTTGGGAAAATGTTGCAGCTGCAACAACATCCTTAGTATATAGTTTATACCTTAGGCTAACCTAATTTTCAGAAATTTCATTAATGTCCTATGGTTTAGACTTAGGAGAGTTAATCCAACAATACATCTAGTTAACGTGGCATGTTCACCCCTACAACAGCACCTGGTTTGGTCAACCTAGCCCATGTGCTCAGTCATTAATGCATTGGAGCGCTACCTCATTGATTTGTGGGGCCCTAGCTTGACTAAGTGTGCTTGGGGTGAATCTGTCTTGTTTTAGCTCTCCTAGGAGCATTTATTGCCATCTAGAGCACCCCACTTGCCTCTATTTCCTCACCCATGCATGCCTTGGAGTCTTTAATGACCCAACACACCTCACCAACACTCACACATCAATTAGAGTCTATTTGGGCTGAGTTGGGTCTCCATTGGTCCACCTAGGGGGGATTTTTGTCACATGCCCCAATTTGCAAAACAATATANATTATGTTATATTTTATGCTAAGTTTGTAATTGATGACCAAGTGGGGTCAAGAATAATTAATGTATTTCAGAATATTTTATTAATAAATAAATAAATGATGAAACAACAACTTAGGGAAGTTGTTAAAAGAGTGTTAACTCTTCACTTGGTGGAGGAGACTGGGTGGAGAGTATACTAACAAGTGGCAGCATCCTCAAACTACCTCTAACTATTGCAGGTGGCATCTTCCCTATATTTGTGGTCATGATTTCTCAAGAAAGTGGAATTGGAGCAGGTGGCTCATTAAGTAAAAATTGACCCAGAATACCTAGGCATTATTATAAATTTTCCCATTGAAGATAGCTAAGGCTGCTCATTTCTGGAATAGTGATCATTCAGTGTGAATGAAGTGCACATGAGAAATTGGATGGAGGGGATTGATGGAAGTGAGTTTGAGGGGTTAACTGCTGAGAACTGAAATTATGCATCTGTTAGGATGAAGTTCTTACTGTTGTAAGTAGGATTGAATTACTGTTGTAATTTGACCAGTCAGGTGACAGAAGGTGTCAAGGATACATCTTTCACCCAGTACTCTACCAGGAGGACCAGGAAACAGGCTCGTGGGTCCCGAGGAAGTGCAAACTAATCTTTCTCCAGGAGTTTGTTGGGAGGAACAACCTCCTTAAGCTGTTGTCACCCCATCATTGACAAGTTTTTATTTGTTCCATTTTTATTTACAATTTATTTACTATCTTCAGAAAATGATTACTAGTTTTTGAAGATAGGTATGTTATTGTTATATTAGGGTTTAAGAAGAAAAAATCATTATTTATTGATAATATCAGTGATTAGTAGATTATATTTGGAATAGTAGGAATATTAGTAAATGAGACATGAATAGAAATAAAATACCACACTGTATTTTTCCATGCCTTTTATAAGGCAGTAATCTAGTACATCTAGTTGTTAAGATAAATCAGTAGATTTGTTTATTATTCTTTATGAAAAATGCAAGTGATTACTTACATAGTTTTTATGTGATTCATTAATAGAAAACTAGTGGTACTTAATCTATTTACTGAAAGTATTTGTAATATCTAATTACAGGAAAATAATAGAGTATACATTAGTCACTAGTAGACATATTAATCTCAGACCAATTTCTAGTACTAATATTTATTTTAAACACAATAAATAAAATCAAATAAACAAATATAGGAACTGTAAAAACAGTATTTAGGGTTTTAACCTAGCTAAGTACTTCATAGGTCTGTTTAATAATTCCCAAGTTCATATTACATTCTATACTGGAAACTGATGTTTTACTATAGACCTCAAATCATTTAACCTAGGGTTTACCAAAGACATGTTTCATCTTTATTTACAAACTTGCAGAATATTACTCTAATTTCCTTCATAAAATTTAACAGCTGTAATTAATTTTTTTATAAAAAGTAAAAATAGACAAACAAAACAAAAATTAATCCTGTAATTTCTATTTTATTACAGAATCGTAGGGTATTTTAAATATTAACTCTTATGAGCAAAACAGAGTACTAACTCTACTATTAACACAGTAAAATTTCCATTAACACATTGCACTGTAAATCATTCTAAATTACATGATATTAAATTAAAATATCACTATAATGATCTGATAAAAACAAAATAAAATAAGTATAATATCCTTTTATAAATATCGGCTGAGGCTTGGGCCTGTTCAAAGAAAATAATATACTATACAAAACAGTAAAACGAAACAACAACTATTACATTCATGATAAGTAAAAAACCTATAATTTTTTTACAAGTCTAGACTGAGTAAACCGTCTTTTTATTCACCTTTAAAATCCATTTAAAAACCTAATTAACCATGTAGATGGTCGAGCAACATTATCATGGCTTAGAGCTGATTTCATAAGGTTAAACAATTTTTTTTTACATCTTCTAAGCCATAATGGTTCTGTCAATTAAACCCCAAGTCATGCTTCAACATTCTTGCACAGAATTCCCTCGAGGGTTTGTAAAATAAAAACAAAAATAACCAGAAGTATTCCAATAGTAAAAACCCAACCTAAGTCCACAACCAGAATTAGAGTTTCTTTCCTTTCAGACCACCACATGAATGCAGGAGAAAAACCCTTAGTGCAACCAGGGCTTAGTAGGGTTTGCATGGTCGCAAATGGTGGATTTGAGCCTTCAGCTAACCCCCTTTCCACGAGAGGAATCTGCACTTAAAAACATGTGTTAGTTGCAGTAAAATTAAAACTGAGTTATAGTTTAACTTTGCTGAAAACGAAAAACAAAAACTCTATTTAGAATTTTTCCTGTTAGCGTTTCTTTGTGAATGAAGTCATGGAAACCAGCCACCTGAGACTACCTAATGGCACCTTTCCAGAAGCTAAGAAGACGTTGAGTCATGAACCCAAAGGAAAACGAGCATTACTCCAATGAGAATGAAGAGTACTCATTCATAAACTCTATCCACTATTTGTTTTCTTAGTTAGTAGAGAAGAAAAATGGTTTCTGCACCCATAGTAAGCTACAACAATCTTTAAGCTTCGAGAAACTACCTTATGACCCCACTGACTCAAGCTCACAAATTTTCAATGGAAGATGGTTATAGACCAGAGGTCATTGCAAGGTTATGGTGGCCATGAGCTCGTAGCTCGGTCGCACCAGTCTAAGGACTGATCACAATGTGAAAATAAGGGTTAGGGTAGTTTCTTTTAAGTCAACTCGAGTTGTGGACAAAACCTCACCACGTGTCCATAAAATTATTTCCTCACTGTGGGTGGTATTTCAATAGTCAGCGATGCAGCTTCGAGCCAGAATGAAAATCATTACATATCAAAATTTTTAATCTTATAAACCTATGATTTCCATTCATGTTTCATATTATTAATTTGAAGCTTCGTTTACTAACTATAGGATTATGATATAGAAGTTTTCCATTAGGGTTTGGTTATGGGTCAATATATGGAATTCTTTTATAAATAATGTAAATTGATACATGTGTAAAGGACTCCCTTTAATGATAAACTATAATAAGAAGGAGATCTAGTGACTCCTAGAAATTAGCCTTTGAAATTGGTTAGAATTAGAAAGTAAAAGGCTAAATAAGACCAAGCAAAAATAAGGTCTCTAATAGTATGATAATCAACAAACATATCTCAAAAATGTCTTAAACAAACTTGTATCAAGTTATGGTTTATAACTAATAGGGACACTAAGAATGAAAGTGTAAAATATAGGTAATAAGAAATCATGGAGAAGGACTCTAAAGGTAATAAAGAGAAATTCTTCCAGCTAGGAAGAAAATATCAATCCAATTCTTTACTGCAGTGGGTAGTTGGGGACTTAGGTATGTGCAGTTCTCATAACTTATATAAGAGTTTCATTTGTAACTCTGAAACTCCTAGAAAGGAATATAAATATAAGAGTCAGTATAGTTGTTTATATTAGAGAAAAGTATCTAATTAAGAAAAACCCTAAGATAAGGGTAAATATGTTATACACCTAATGTCTTTGAGTGGTCTAAGTTTAAGATACAAACTTTGTTCTTCCTTTTTAAAAAACACTAGATCACAACTATTGTAAGTAAGAATACAAGCAGTCTTTAGAATTTAATCTTAATCACCCAAATGTTTTGATAGAAATCGATCATAAAATTAACCCATGCATATGTAGTTTGTTTAAACGTCATTACATAGTTTTGACAACAAAAGAAAATAAGATCAACATTGTCTCTTTTGGAGACAAACTGCAGTTAAAACATTCTAAGTCTAGCATCATAAACATGCTACAGAAGTATCTTCTTGACTGGAATATAAATGTAAATTTTTACTGGAACATACGCTTACCTGCTAAAACTGTAAGGAACCACCAGTCCTACTGAGTTAGCTTAAAGCTAAGTAAGCCCCGATCTCACATAAGAAACTTTCCCTACTTGACAAAAGAAACCAATAGTAGTTTCTAGCATCAGTAAATTACAAGTTCTTTTCTACTTTATCAAAAATTACTACTGCTAACAAAGTTTTAAAGACAATCCTTTAGATAATACAAATTCTTGTAAAGAAGTATTATGTGTTTCTCTTTCGAACTATTTTACTATCTGCTGACAGTCAAAGGTATTTTAGCGATGACAATTGAAAATTTTTAAATTTTTATGAATTTTTGGGTTATTACATGTGGTATCAGAGCGCAAGGTTGAAACACCAGGCCTGAATGTAGCTCAACTTGCTTATGTGGAACAGTAAATTTAAATAAACATGTTGATGTTGTTTTCTTTTGAATGATACATCTAGAGAATTTTGTTTCTGAGTTAATAACGGGTATGGATAGATTGGAATAATATGTGGATGAGGAATCTCTTTACACTGAATGAAATAATTTTCAAAAAGAACCTATACAAGAAGAGATAACTAATAATTCTTTCGAACTACTACAAATAGTTAAGGAGCTAAAAACAAAGATGGAATCGGTTAAGAAAGAAAATGAGAGGATTCTGAGAGCTCGGGAGGAGTGAAATCAGATTTTAATGGAAAGATTTCATACTAAGGGAAAAGAGTAAAAGGTATAAGGGAAAAAATATAAATTGGAGTACATTTAAGAAATATTTCAAGAAGGAATTTTTATCTGAACAGTATTTTGAGGAAAGGGCTAAGGAATTTTATGAACTAAAACTAGGAACAATGAATATGAAAGAACTAAATAGTAAATTTCTAAGTCTGCTCAGGTATGTGCTGTATATTGTGGATGAGAAATCTAAGGTACACCAGTTTCTCAGCTGTCTACCTTATAATATAAAAGACAGGATTGAGTATGACAATATGAAAACATTAGAAGAAGCAATGAGAAAATCGAATTTCTATTATGAACATAATCGTAAAAAGGAAAGTATGACCAAATGGAAGGCCAAAAGGAATAATAAATTTGAACATAAAAAGAAATATTTTGTGCCTAATTGAAATTTTAAGAATAATAACACCAAAAATTTTCCTAGTATGCCTAGGTCATCTAGCATAGTGTCTTTTCAAATATTGTTTATAGTTTAATGTGTGTCTTAAGCTTTGAGAGGTGTGTATTTTGTGTGATTTAAAATGTGTTTTTTTTCATAAAACCCTACTTATGCATGTCTTTTGTCTGATGGATAGATGACTTCCTTCATTGGCTTTGCTGATGGTTCTCATCTATATACATGTAACCTTGCATCAGCAGCTTAGGTACTGTACACTCCTACAAGTGAGTTGGTGAGTTCAAGGGGTATTCTTTTAGGTCCCTCCACCAACAATCTAGTGGAATATCAAGCTGTGATTATATTGTTGATGAAATCCCTAGCTAATGATGTAAGGGAAATTAGGGTTTACCTAGACTCTGAACTAGTTGTTCAGCAGCTTAATCGAGTCTACACCATTCAGAATCCCATGTTTCTTCATACTTTCTGGAGATTTAGATTGTTAGAGAGGTATTTTGAGAAAGTTACATATCATTACATTCCGAGATATTTAAATGTTGTGGCAGATTCCCTAGCTAAATATGTCCTAAATTGGCATATTGCTCATACTTAAAAGTCCATTTGAAGCATAAAAAACATATGTAAATTCATAAGTAGATAAATCATTCCACACATCACATTTCCCACACACAACTGTAAATATAAGAGTTTGTTATATATATATATATAAATTTGTAGCACTAAGATACAAAATTTGGGCTGAAGCATCTATAGCTTTCAGTGCTCGTTCAAGACCATAAAAAGTTCAGAATACATATACAGAGGGAAAAATATGAAGATTCAGATCTTTCAGTAATACATATACAAAAAGTGAAAATCAAGGCAGACTAATCCTCATGATGCTCATGGTAACATGCAATGGCTTGGGCCACTCTGTGGAGTAGCCTAGAGAACGATCCAGAGACACCTGTAGTATGGCGCTGATAATGCCTAGGTACCTAATCAGTGGTCATGTTAGGGATACCCAAAGTTAAGTGTTGTAGGTTCTCCTCGAGATCATTGAGCTCTTCCTCGGCTTTGAAGTGGTACACCATCATATCCCTCGTACCCACTCGCTTAGCAATAGGCGACATCCCAACTAGATGGATGGACCCAATGTTTGCATGAAAAACATTTTTATCTTAGTACTATAGAAAATAAAATTGAAATAAATATAAAATTTCAAAAAACATAAGTGGATAATGTCTTCTTACCTAGTTCATCCCACACTTCCCCATGAGGTAAGACTAGCTTTGGGTCATTTCGGAAGTCTTCCCCCTCATAGGCATAGTCATCCACCATAAGGAACTAGTTTCTCAACCAACGAAAGAAGCCAAAACTGTAAGTGACTTTAGGTCCTCCACCTCTAAGGTGAGGTATGGCTGTCACCCATGCAAGCATCCTAGGATCCTCGAGATCAAGTATGGTAATAGTCACCTGGGGCCTCATGTGAGGTACTTGCTGTAAAATAAAGGACACTACCACTGCTCCGTAACCAAATTGCTTCAGTGTTCCTCTTTTGCACTTGTTTAGTTGATTCTTCAGACACACCAACATGCCTTCACACCAGTTGAAGACACTAGGCTCCATGCATTGCAAAGCATATAGCATATAATATTTGCTAGTTAGGTGGGAAGCCCTAGTACCTGTCACTTTGTCGATGGTATACACTACTGTCCTCAAGGGGAGATCCACTAGAGACTTGATTTATAGCTTTCCCGATTGGGACTATGTACCCAATGAACAATGTTGAACAATGATATCATCCAAGGAGCCTTCTCCCCCTTGTGCTCCAGATAGAACTACAAGGCTTCCCGTCATAGATAAACTGGTCAGAAAATAAATATCCTCGATCTCTATAGGAAGGATATGGAGTCCCACCAAAAAATGATCTTGGTTAGAATCCCACATGTTTATGATGTACTCTAGTAACCTAACATGTGCTTTCAGTCTAGGTATCTGGAAATACTTAAGGAGCTCTCAATTTCATAGAGCATCAATGGTGTCTAGATCATTTGCATCCTAGTTGTCTGGGACTTCATGTTCCCTTTCTTTCTGAATTACCATGATGAACCTGTGACATGCAAATTTTGATAATTAGAAAGTATATCATGGCTAAAAGAAAGAAAGATAAATGACATTATAAATTGCAAAGAAAGATAAGAAACATGAAAAAATTATTTTTGGGTGGTTTAGGGTTTTATTTTTTCTTCTCTTTTCCCTTGTAGCACTGCTAGCCTTCATGCACAGAGCACTGTGGCACTTCTTCCTTTGGCATGCAGAGCATCAAGTGCATGTTTGTTGTGGATAGAGCATATACGACGCTCCTGTCCTAGATTGACAGAGCGCCGTCAGGGGCACTAGCCAATGACCAAAAACCTTAAAAGAAGAAAAAAATTTCCTTCTCTGGTTTAAAACTCCTATTGGGATAGTTAATCCCCTACCCTATCATTGCAAAAAGAAAATCTCTCATCTATCTTGCTTTCAAACCATAAAAAACATTTTAATAACTTGGAATTAAATAATGAAAAAGAGACAAAATGACATTTATTGGACATAGAAAGAGAGAAGGATCAAAAGCTTACCTCTTCTATGGAGAATGAAGCAATAATGAAGTGGAACGCCCTTTCCAAATCACCGGAGTAGCTCTTTCTATCAAAGCCAACTTCCAAAACTCACAAATGGTAAAAAAAAAGTGGTAAAAATAACTTACCTACCCTTTCTATTTATAGAATGTTTGGAATTTTCAAAAATACATTGTAATTTATTTAATTTTGAAATCCAAATTATTTTGGTAAAAGTGGGTTTTTATTTTTTACTTTCTATAGTTTTGAAAAAATGGCTTTTAATGGTGTTTTTTGAGTTTTTTCAGGTGAATATTGGGTCATGGTTATGATTTAAGCTATTTTTGTCTTTTTCGAGCTTAGAGCAGAACTAAAAAAGTACTGAGCATTGTTTACACTTTTTACATGCTCATTAAAATTCCAGTAGAAAGGTGTCGAGTATACTTTTTTGCTTTTTTAGACTCATAAAAAGTGGATTATGAAAAAGGAACCTAGTTCAGGAGTTATATTTAAGCTCTTTTCAGTATCCTCAAAACACAAAAATATTTCCAAGCGAACTTGTTGCATTCACGCTTGTAAAAGAATCAGAACGATCTAGTCAGGGGTAGGTTATCTCTTTTCCGGACCGAATGGCCTTATTTGCGAAAAAGGATCTTTTCAATTCTTCTTATTCATTTCATATTCTCTAAACATGAAAGGAAAAAATAGTTTGCTTTCATCGGACTCATAAAATTACACAATGAAAGACCCTATTTGGGAACGAACCCCTCCTTTCTCAAGTTCGTGAAAAATATGAGAATGGACTCATCACTTGATGAGCTTCAACGATTGTTTGTTACCCTCTTTGGACTCATAAAAATGAAAAGAGGCACTCATATTTCGAGGTGGGGAAATTAAAGGAAAGGGGAATGGTTTTCATTTCTTTATATGGTAGTACTTTACAGCCCACCATTGAACATGGCACTTGTGTGCATTTGCATATCTAAATAGTTGGGTTTTTCAGCTTGTCTTCGAGTCGATCCACTTTTGTGAGTCACTTGACTCCTTTGAGTCAATTCAAATAATTATTTGTGAAATTCATTATATTACACCTGGTTCTATTCTCGTTTAAGTAGAAGCTGCCAAGTCATGGGTCGTGCCATCAAATTGTTCAAAGGATCTCTCTCCCAGAGTCATAACTCATCAGTAACTTCACTTGTCCTTCAGAGTTACTCATTGTTTAAGTTAGTTCATTACTTCAAATCAAATTTTGTTCCTAGTTTCGTGTCACTAATGTGGGAATAATCATGGTCCTCCTGTGACAAGTCTATTCCTGTCGACTTCAAATCATTATCTAGGAATTATACCTAGAAACCTAGATAGTAACTTGGGCCTTCATGCCTCAATGGCAGGTTACCTCACTTTCGACATAATTTTACATCATTGACTCTTGATTGAAATATCTCAACGAGTGTTCGACTTCAATTCCTTTATTCACATTCGATGGTATGTACTAAGATACATTGGGGATCATTAACATCAATGATGATTACCATCACACTTGTTAACAGTTTACATTATTGACGGGTAATCAATTGGTTTCTACCATGTTCGATGTCAATACATTGTAATCACATGGCTATATTCGTATCGTTTGGACATCGGGATGAAGACCCTGAGTGGTTAGGCTTTCTCATCATCATTGCCTATGCTTAGGTTGTGTTTGGAGATCATTTACAGTCATGAAATGGATCCACATTGTATGTTTGGTGGTTGTTTTCTATATCTGAGATTGAGAGACATGGATATACTTTGTATATTTTGTAGCTATGTCCCATCTCCTATAGTAGTTTCATGGAGCTACAGTGTATTATTGGTAGCCATGATGTGGTCATCATCATAGATATGCAGTGTATTGGTCCGTAGCTATGATTGGGTTGGATAAAGTCAGTTACTAGTCCTATATAAGTCTATCTCTCTTTACCTTTGTATTAGAGGGAAAACCTGCAAAGTATTTCACCTATCACTTTCTTCTAGCTTCATACTTTGGGGGGCATTTTGTTGCATCTGGAAATCTAACATTGCTTAGTAGCTTCCATGAGAACTTCACTTTGCCCTTTAACCTCCCAAAAAGCCTAGCATGAGTCACCTTGGTCATTTTTTTTCTTGACCTAGAGGGGATGGTGCTTTTTGGTGTTTTGCACAAAGCATTGCTGACACCTGACCTAGTTGAGCAAAAGGCATCATGTTCCCTCTCCTTTGAAAAAAACCCTAGGTCGAAGCTCCTGACAATTTTGCTAAGAGAGACGGCTCTAAATAAATGAGAAAAAAGACATTTCTAGAATATTCCATGTGGAAACCTCCTTGGGGTTAGTTCCTATATGCCTGGGAGAGGTGGCATTCACCTCCCTCAACTATAGGGATCTCATCCTATCCTTTTGCTAACTCATATCTTGAGTTCTAGGCCTATAAATGGAGCCTTCATGAAGAGAGTGGAGGAGGCCAGAAAAAGTATCCTTGTGCTACTAGTTTGAAGTCTGAATCAGAGGAAAAGTAGAGATAGTTGGTGTTTGGAGAGGTATTCATAGTCATAGGATATTGTAGACATTCTTGATTGAGACATAAGCCATCAACATCAAGGATTTTGGTTATACTTCTTTCTCATCCATATATTAATACAAAGACATTTCCCTTTCCTATATTTGATTGTAGTGTTTGTAATTAAATATTATTGGATTCCTTGATCACCAATAGGAATAGTCAATTATCATGATGCTCTCATTCCTTTTTTCTGTCTTGTGATCTATTTTGCAGATATTGGACTGTTACAAGGACTTTCTGGAGAGAAGACAAGCGGATCCAATGTTGAGGTATAATGTGCTTTATGTTAATTGATTTGACTTTTTAAGGAAAGGTTATGTTGTTGTGTCTTTTTGTTTTGTAGTTGTGTTTTACAATGCAAAGGAACCAGCAGTGTTAGCACTGGTTGAGAACTCCTTATAACAATCCATAACTTCAAAACCTAAAGCATCAAATGGATTACTCTAAGATGTAGGTTTTTGATCTTCTAGCTTTCCTCAAATATTCATGCAAGCTGGTTTATGATCAATTAAATAAATAAATCAAGTGCGTGTTACACAGTATGAGTAAAAAGGGGAAATCACAAGTTTTTTTTAATTGACACCCCAAACTCAGCCTGATTCCCAGGCTTGGCTACATTAAATTTCAAAGTCACTCAATTGAAGTCCTTAATCAAGAATGGCTAAGAGAATCTCACTCCTATTTGAACACATTTAAAGTCCAACATATTTGAAATAGATCCTATGCACTCCAAGGTCAAAATATTAATGACAATCAAATATTCTTGATTATGTAAATCATATCACCAATGTACTCCCACAACACTTCAAGCAGGGGTTGAAGAAAGAATGAATTCTTAGAGGAGATAGGTCTAGACCATCCAACACAATAATGAGCTGGCACTCCATTCATATATCACAGGGCCCATTTGAAGCACTGGGAAATAGAAGACAAATGGTTAATTTAAGGCCAATTCATATATATTTAAGATCCAATACGATGTTGTACATTTTTCTCATGCTTTGGACATTAAATAGAATACAAAATGATTAATTGAAGGCCAATCCATCTCTATTTACATGAATTAGCTTGGACAACACAATAGATGTCATCAAATTTTACAAAACCATAACCTTTGCTTGAACCATTCACATGGTCCCTGATGACTTTGGCTTCAAATGTTCTACTAAAAGAAAAGAACAAATTAATCAATTGTTCTTCACCCATTGTGTGCATCACCTTATTTATCCATCTGTTGTTTGAATGAAATTATTAAAAATGGTTTCACAAACATTGTTGGTATTTTTTATTGTTTCAATGAGCAACTTACGATGATAATGTTTCAATATGTGAAAAAAATATAAACATAAGAATAACATATATTGTGAACTATTAGACTTATTTTCAATTTATTTTTTATCACCATCTCTCCCCCTGTCAATCAGCACTCTTCAAGGTGCAAAATGTCGTACTCCTTCAAACATGCTAAGCTCCCAAGTTTGATCACGAAACAACTATACATTCAATAGTAGCATTGCTGAAATAACAAGCCGAGATTTGGTCCCATCTAAGCATATCCTTCTCCTCATCCTTGTTTATATGTCAAAATATGTGTCAGTTTCAAATCATTTTCATAAATTCCTATCATGGAATGATGGTAATAATTTATCCACATAAATGGTTGAAGCTACACCAATATCACTAGTTTTTAGGCTTTTTGTCATCAATTTAAATTTATTTTTCGACATAGTTCTAAGTTGCAAAGGCCATTATTAATGGCAGTTTTTCATGTTCTATCATTTAATATGATAATGCCTTCATGTGTTTGAATTGATTTCGAAGCATGGAAGAAGGTGGCTTCTTTTAACTATGTTTGGATCATGCAACATAATTCATGAACCAATTTAAAAATGATGTCAAATTTATAAAGGATTTGTAAAATACAAGTTTAGATTTTAAGATTGAGTTGATATCAAGCACTCCTAGATGTTAATAGCAAAGAGTGTAGGGTTTATAAAATGATCTTGCAGTCCCTACTATTTTAGTTAACTATCAGATTTTGCTATTTCACAAACTACCACCTTGTGCCATTCAAGAACATAATTGGCATGGATTCCTTGCAGAAAAAATAGTTTGAGCAGATCAATTTTAATTGCAATTTCAGAGTTGGTGCCTTCCAAAAGGGAATTTTATTGCACCAAGAGTAAGGAGGTGCATCTACATCCCATTATGTTAGAGATGTTTTCACGTGGGTAATACTTACATTATCATATGTCAGCTTCAAAAAAAATAATACTTATAACAAATAATAATAGTAGTACTATATATAAGTCAAATACATAGTTGCACTTGGAAAATCTCTCTCTCT
>LPNX010193481.1:462472-612979 GCA_001517045.1 Pseudotsuga menziesii | reverse complement strand
TATATATGTATATATATATACATATATATGTATATATATACATATATATGTATATATATATGTATATATATGTATATATATATATGTATGTATATATATATTTATATATATATGAAATCTAGAGATACAATACATAAACCTAATATAAACATTCTATAAAAAGGTAAAATACAGATACCGGATTTACATATAAATAGACATATTATTCATATATAATGCAAATATAAATAAATTAACAATAATCAATATTGTATATAAACATTTCCATATTTGCATAAGCTCGATGTTAATTGATTTACATCACAAGATATTTGATCCCTTGTGCTTGATAGATCTGGGCTTAAAATGGATCTACACTAGTTAGATGAAGCTTGTTAGATGTTTGAGGCAATATTTTTTCATGTTGTATCTGATGCAATTAAGTATTTAACAATGAAATTTTCTATTTTTTTTGCATGATAATCTTTGATTGTTGTTTGTTAAAAAAATATCACTTTCCCCTCTTATTTTTGATGTTGTCTGCAGTCTTCGAGATAAACCAAAGGTGCAACAAGTGTGGTGTTATATTGTAGAACAACCACCAGAGGATGCATACAATAGAAGAGCATTCAAATAACTACCATTTATCACCTATTGTTGGTATTTTTTCCTTTTCCCAGATGCCAGAGGAATATATGGATTTTATATCATGTGTGGTTCTATTAACCTTCTTGGATTTTTCTCTTTACAAATAGTAATTAATGGTTGTTTCTTTGGCAGGTTTCCATTTATTTCTTGTGAAATATTTTCCTATGAAATTGATGCTATATTCAAGACATTCGTAGAAGATGAGGAGGTAGGTTGCTTATTGCTTGATCTTCGAGATGTTTGTTTCTATAATTTCTTGTTGCTAAGCACTTCAGATTTTAGGTAATGCTACTGATATATTGTTGGGTTATATCTCTCATGATGTGTTATTTTATTAATGAACACATATTCATTTAGTTCATTTTTGTTTTTAGTCAATGTTGCTTTTTCTATATCGAACTAATAGATCAATATTAACACTTATTCTATAGTTTTGTTGTACAAAATCCCAATATTAAAATTGCAATGATGTGTTCTTTAGCATATCTTTCTAAAAATATGGAATCATGTTTAGGTCACTAATGTACTTTCTCTATTACTCATAGCTGATGGATCTACTGTTTTCTTTTTTTGGAACTTGATAGTTCTCACAGTACTTATTAGCACGATATTTTAACAAGGTATTCAATATATATTCTCTTTATGCTCCGAGTCTATCTCAATTGGGTGTATATTCTTCATTCTATTGAATTTTTTTTGGCTGGATGGTCATAAATTATCATGTCTTAATGTTAAGATATTTAATCTTATTTTGTTTCACCCTTTCACTGTTTGGTATCATGATGCTATAATTGGCATGTTCAAGCCTGCAATTTTTTTAGTTTAAGCTTATCTTTTGTATGTTGGTTATCATCTTGTTAGGTTGACTTATGTCTGATGTAGCGAAAGATGAACTCTCTTATGCACTATATTCAAGTAAGCATTTAATTTGTTCCAACTAATTCCAGTACAAATTCTTGAGTCAAGGTCATTTACTGTCGTTGTAAACATAATATCTTCATTTGCAATGCATGTCATAGGTGTTGTAATTTGTTTTATATTAAAAGATGTGAAGATTCATTTTGTCCATATTCTAGTCAAATCTATCAATCATTCAGTAAAATGTAAAATCCTTCTATTCAGAACTTATAGGCCAAGAATGCATTTAAACAGTCAGAAACCTATAGTTCTCAATTGAATCCTCCATAAAGCAAGACAAGAGTGCTGAAAATGAGTAAGTACCAATGTCATTAAATATCTTCCCAGTATTTATTCAATGCTATCAAGTAACTTCAACTGGAGTCATTCCAGGGAAAACTTAAGAAACCTTCAATTCTGAATGATAGCTTGACATGCAAGCATTATGCTAGTCATGTGGATGTAAAGACGATAGGTCTTGTTTCACAACCTCCGTGCCTAGATTTTTTTGTACTAAATGCATGGAAGAAACCTATAGCATTGATAATCCTGAATAGATGACTTACTACCAAGTTACATGATGTAATAATCAGTTATTAGGAAAAATGATAATGATTTCATCTACTTATGTGTCGAGGAAACCTGGGATTTAAGATACGATAATTGCTTTGGCACTCTCATGTTGTACTTTTTGGTGTTGGATGTACTTTGTGGTCCCATTGGCTACTTATGCAGTCATTTGTTGGACATTAACTAAATTATCTTAAATATAGGGATATGATTTGTCCTAATTTAGCTCAATTTTGAACTTGTGATAGAGGAGGGGATGAATTTAAATAGTTTTAAATAGGAATGTGAATGCGTATGAATGTTGTATGCTTTAAAGCCTTTTCTTCATTTGGTGTCTTTCCATTGGCCAAGCCTTATGATGTTCAAGTTCTATACCTTTGTTAGGGGGACTTGTGCTACGTTAGTAATCATGTTGTAGAATATGAATAATATTTTTTTATAAATTACTACCCTATTATACTTTTGGTTTATTCATGTTTCGTAAACTTCTTCAATGTGAATAATATCTAGGATTTTCTGTGCAAAATGTGCATACAACAGGGTGCCCTTCTATTGTTTATTTCTTCCAATGCTTGTTAATTGTTGAACATAAAACCAATCTTCCCCTTTCTATTTTTTATTGGTCATGTTTTCACTCACCATTTGTTGTCAGTTTTTTAGCTTAGTACAAGTGAAATAACTTTAGGGTTTTGGGTTGAACATGTGGCTTTTTCACTAAAATTTAAATGGTAAGTTTCATACTTCAATTTTTGAGTGGAAAATTTCTTTTCATTTCAGAAGCTAGTCTTGAGCTAGAAGTGTTGGAACTTATATCATTTGAATTGTTAGAAGTCATGACAAGGGTGTAGAGTAAATGATGGAAAGGGATTGGACTGACCCTAAGTGCCTATGTTTTGATCGGCAATCTTCCCTACATTATATCTTTTCATTTTTCTCACCCATCTGCTTAAAATAAATGAACATTGAGAACTTGTTACAAAAATTACTTAATAAACACATTGCTTGGAGTTGAACAATGCATAAATGTGTATGTGGAATTAAAGAAAAATCAAATCATATTGTGGGGACATGAAACAATTGAGCTACATTACTTCTCCATGAGGACACTGATCGCTCACAGTTTATCATTGGATTATTACTAATGCAAAATTTATTAACAATGTCAAAAACAATCAAGGATCCATCAAACATTTTCAAGTTCCACAAGGTTTAAGAAAACCCTTAAGGGGATATTTTGTAATTAGGAAGAGTCTTAGAAACATTTATGCATTTATATACATCAATTTAAACTATTACAAAATTGTTTAAATATTTAGTGTCTTTTTCATATTGTGTGTTTTTATTTGGGGGATTAGTGCAGGTAATTATTTTTGTTTTGATTAAATGTTACAAAATTGATTGCTTATTTGATAGCCTTCATACTTCTATAAAAATATATTTCATTTTCTAGAATTGGCTAATATGGTAGCTTATGCTTTGCAACACTCAGTCTAAAATCTTTCGCTTTCTTGTATTTTTATATTGTCAATGATAGATTGTTTTATGAATGACAAGGTTTGCTTACCTTATTTGAATTTTACTTTGCTTGATTTCACATAATGATACTTTTCTCATATATTTAGGCACACCAAGAGATATTTCATAAATTGGTTGACTTAATTGGTATCACATCCATCACAAAGGTATTATGTTCTCTTTGGTAACATGAATGGATATTCCAGATAGGGAAAATTGTACATACCTATCAAGAATTAGTTTATCATAAATACTAGTTACTGGTAAGTTGTAATAGTAATAATTATGCAGTTTGTAGATTGCTATCTAGCACACATATTTTTAATTGTGTTATTGTTCACTCATTTATTCAATAGTTTGTTGCAATATCCTTGTTTATTTAGTTTGCTACAAATATCAATGTTGTCATATTCTACTGCAAATGTTAATGTTTACTTCTTTGTTTCATCATCTGAGTAGACATTCCAATTTTGGTTGAAAGTATGTGTCCAATTAAGATCTTAATTATATATATGAATTTTAATTTGTCTAGTTGGAGCAGATGATCATATTTATATCAATGATGCTATGCAATGGCTAGCTGATGCTGACTTGCTTGAAATGATTGTAGACAAGTTGACTTCACCTGTAAGTATGTTGGATGAGTGTAGTTGGTCTTGGATTCTTAGTTCCTTCCTCGAGAAGGAAACAAGTGTATATGTGCTAGGCACTATATCACTGGAGTATTCAGTGTGTATATAGATGGATTATAGTGATGTGCTTAACAGTCCCATTAACTACTTTTTGGCTTCCAGTAGACAATAATTGAATCATTCTTTCTTTCTTTCCGATCATTCAAATATCATATCTCTGTTATGTTTGTGATTTAGTTTGATGTTAATATATATTTTGGGTTAAGAGAGTCAAGTATGTTCATTAATTTAGTTTGTTGGCTATATTGCAAAGAAGAATTCCCCTGAAGTACATACTAATGATGCATAAACTCTTTGTCCGATAACACGTTTAGCTCCTTCTGCCCTGGCTTCAAATATTTCAAGACGAAGACTTGAAGTGCAACACATGCTTTTGTGTGTAAAAATTGTCATTTTTTAAGTCTGTAACTGTGTTGACCTGATTCCAGACTTGATGAATTGATAATAATTATTTTGTATGCTTGAATGATGCAAAATTTGTTTGAATATCATCATTGTTGAGTAATAACAACTTCTTAAAGGGTGCTAGCTCAATGCTAGAGCACCTTCCTAATTATAGGTAGGAGGTTGGTGGTTCGATTCCTCTGTGACCTATCATAAATTTATGACTGCAAAAACAACTAAATTTGCATATATACGAGTATTAGTTGATATTTTCCTCTATCTTAGTCGTATTTAGCTTAGTCATTAATACGTTATCATCTAGTAGTTTATTTAGTCGTATATTTAGTCATTAATTTTTTCAATCAGTGACTAAATCCGTGACTAAATCCAGGACTAAAGCATTGATTATCAATGACTAAATCAATGACTAATAAGTCAAGCTATTAATGACTAGGTGAAATACAACTAATTTAGTTAAGATATAAGTTAGTGGAAATTAACTACTATTAGTCACTGACTCAAAAATAGTCGTTTATAACATGATTTTAGTCATTTTTAGTCATTAATTTCTCATTTTGTACTAGTGTATGCCAATATCTTTTACACTTCGGATAACTTGTACCATGACTAATTACATCCAAGGATAACATGTGTACTACACCAGGACTGATTACATATGAGTACAACCTACATGACTTATTACATACGAGCAACCTACATCCTATGCTAGGATCTTTTACGATCAAACAACCTGTTTATTTTCCCTGTCTGTTCTGGTCTCTTGTCATCTATAGCATAGGGTCACACCAGGATATTTTACATCACCAAGACAACTCACAACTACAACCATGCTAGAACTCATCACTCCCTCTTTCTATGGGCCTCTATATGGATCACATACTGGGGATTCATTGCTCCTCTCTGCATTATACAAAAAATGCAAGTCATATCAAACAAATAAGATAGTAGCTTTAAAAGCCATACTAAATCAAAACTAGCCAAGAAACATGCAAACATATTCTACCTCGGTTTTACCTGACACCACACAAGAATGCTTCTTGCTAAACCAGGAGATCACACTGTATCTCAAACTAAAGAAACAACCCTAAGCGCTCTTCCTCTTAGTGGCGCTACATGACCAATCGAATCAACATAAAAGTGCAGGTTAATCTTATGATTCACATCATGCTTGAGCCCATACTCAATTGTAACCTTCAAGTACCACAATACATCCTTTGTAGAAACCAAGTGAACATGTATCATATCTATCAGGAACTGACTCAGTGCGTTCACAACAAAGCATATGTATGGTGTCGTATTCGCCAGGCACATCAAATGACTCTGCTGAAGCATCACACAATAGCTTCAAGTTTGATGCCATAGGTGTGGATACCACCTTGTAGTACAACATACTACATACTTTTCTTAAACAAGGAAAATCCAATTTTCACTCTACCACACCTTCATGCCTAAGAAGTCATTAGAGGAAATTTGGGGTCTAAAATGGGCCTTATAAGAAAACGTGCCAAAATAAGTTTTTATGAGTTGGAATTCAAGAACCAATAGAATTTCAATAAAATAAGTCAACCATAATGGTTGAATTGACATATTTGTCATTAAAAAAAACTACTTTTTTTGTTCGTATTTTCGACATATCTCATTGTGTTTTTACTCAAATTTTGATCAGGAGAGCTCGTTGGATGCGGAATTTGATTCCGTATCCAACGAGTACCCACACTACATACTTTTGATGGACCTCGCTNATTAATCAATATTATTTTATTAATTTAACTATTATTTTATTATTTTAACTATTATTTTATTATTTTCCTTAGGAGGCCCATTTTAGACCCCAAAATTCCTCTAATGAGTGCATCATCCCTAGGTCTTTCATTTAGAACTCAGTGGCAAGCTTCATATTTGCATCTACAATGAGTTCGTCCTCTCTTGTCAAGTCATCGACATATAGATTCCACCTTCAAACTTAAAGTAAAGTTTGGAACCTACTTTACTCTTGGTAAACACTAAGTCCATCTGGAAGCTATCCATCCTTCCATACCATGTCAAATTCAGAGATCTTCTACAATCACTCCCTCTGAACCAGAGCATCATCCTCCCTCTACATTTTTGTACTCTATGTATCAGAATATTATGTACTGGAGTCACAAGTAGCTTCCTATGCTACTAATATTCTATGCATCAATCTGAGGTCACTAGATACCAAGATCGTTTATCTTGAAATTTGTTGAAAAGTTCCTCTTGTACCCATATGTGAGCTTGTCATCCTCTATAGGATTTCATCTTCAACCTTGTAACAAAGGTTAAGATCAGTCTAGGTGATATTTAATATCCTCACGTAACTATATGTGCTTATCCATGGGTGCCTTTTGGGATCGTACAAATCCTTCTGTGCACATGTGATTCTCTATGCGAGATGCACTTATACTTCACTTGAGAACTGTGTCTAGTCAATGGAGTATGCCATAGTCTACTCCCTCTTTCTGAGATAAACCATGAACATTTCTTTGTATCCCTCGATGATACCATCTGTTGCATGTTTGATCTTGTAGATCCACATGGAATACATTACATACTTCCCTTCAAGTCTCGACATCACATCCTAGACATCATTCTTCTTGATCATCTGGCACTCTTTGATCATAGTTTCATTCCATTTCTTCTTGGATAATTCTTCATAGCTGGAAGGATATGCATCAATGATGTCACTCAACAGTTCCACATAACTGGAGTGTGTATGAGGGCTCTTACTTTCTTTGGAAGTCCCATCATAATTTTATTCATCTTGAATGATCTCTTGCGCCCAATATGGTATACATTTCTCAAGCCGGATCTACTACTTTCTGTGTTTTGGCTATATCATGATAATTTATATTCTTCTGAAGCTCTTTGTTCTGCCATGGTGTCTCTGACCCTGGGAGCTTAAGGTTCCCCTTCATGTATGTTTTCTGGAATGAATGTTCTAGATGGAATTTCATCACTTGTTCTTCGGATTAGGTCTCATGCTTTTTTTCTTGTAGGTGATTGCACACGATCTTTCCTACAAGTCAAATTCAGTTTCATTATTAGAAACATTTCATTATTTCCAAAACATATTAATAGTGAAAATTTCTATATGTCACACAGTCATGCAACTATCTTATCCAATGCTACAACATTCATCCATATCCCATATACATACTGTAACTTTATAGATTCCTTCCATCTCTACCATAACATTATTGATACTGTGCACTAATACCACTATGTCAACAAAGAGGTTTCATTCTAGATAAGTAGAAATGGAATGTTGTACAATACCATAGGATACTTACCCATCATATGTAAGTCAATAGTATACTATTCATAAATGCAAGCACTCAAACATGCATAATACATCACCTGAATATAAACATGTACAAAACTAAACAATAACACTTATCTTTGTTTTTTTGGTGGGTGGACTCCTTCTTGATCCTTATATCCTTGCAAGAATAATTGGATCCTTCTACTTCATCATCCGATTCTTGGAACCCATGTACTATTTCTGAGTGTCACTTTTTCATTCACATTTTCATTCCTTCTTATCCAAATACTGATATGGATAAGAGTATGATCTTCTTCTTCCCTAGTATATTTCATATTCCTCATCACTTCAAGAATATTCCTTTTCTTCTCTGAATCTTTTATTAGTTGGTTCATCATCTTCAATGGTGTGAGCATGATGCATTTTCTTGTTTGACTTCTTGTTGAAGGAGAATCTATTTCTGGGAAAATCTCTGGTGTAGTGTCTCTTCTCATCATGAGTGTAGCATCGAATGTTGGAAGGCTCTCTTCTGAATTCCTTTTGTATTCTGTTGTGATGATGGTCCTCCTTCTTTCTATGATTTATTCTAGTGTGAACTGTGAGAGCTTGATATTCAGTTTCTCCCATCTTCTCCTCTCTTATTATGAGATGAGATTATTATTGTGTGCATTATTTCCATAGTCTGCTGAATTAGATCAAATTCCTTCTTGCACATATTCCTTGAATGAATGAATCCCATGATCTTGGGAGGCCATTCAAGGTTGTCATAACATGCTCTCCTTATTCCACATTCTCTTCGACTTCTTCAAGTTGTTAATTGATTTGATCAACCCTTGTGAAGTATGACTACATGGTCTCTGAGTTTTGTATCTTCACATTCTTCAATTGGTTCCTGAATGTAATATTCTGATTGATGTTATGAGTCCGAACAACTTGATCAAAGAATAGAACACTTCCTTTGGTGTCTTCAAGGATGACACATGTGGGATGAGATGAACATTAATAGAATATGAAATGGTTCTCTTGTCCTTAACCAAGTTATTATTACAAGTATCCTTAGCCTCATCTCCCTCTGGCTCTAGAAATTCCTCACTGATATATCGATCCAAGTCATTTTCTTTAAGGATCAGGGAGATCCTATACTTCCATGCCCAGAAGTTGTCAGCTCTCCCAAGCTTATCATTGAGGTGGGTGTGATGAGTCATTTTGAAATGAGAACCTCGAATGGAAATATAAAATATTTAGAGCTTATCAATTTGAGGTGTCTAAACTTGTTCCAGAGCTGGCTTATTTAGAGTTTGTCAGAGAAACCCTAATTTTTTAAAACTGGAATTTTAAATTTTTGTTTTGACAAGAAGATGTGCCTCGTCAAGACAAGTTGTCCAATGTACTCCTTTTCTACAAAATATGGTTGGAAACCTTCATAACTTTATGTTGGAAAGGGGATAGGATGAGCAAGTTGTGCTTCCACCATCAACAAGGAATACATCGACATGAGAAAGAGTCCGTCCAGAAGAAGATACCAACAAGTGTGGTCATTTTGGTCGAGTTAGTTAGAAGTTTTGGTTAAAAGTAGTTAGAAAGTCAGATTTGTGGACCATTTTGTAACGGATCAAGACTATAAGTAGGATTAGGAGTAGAGTCATTAACCATCGAAGAGTGAGTCAATCGATGGAGTGATAATGAAGAATCATCTAATTTTTGTCATGTTGTAAGTGAGTCGATCTGTGAATGAATGTGTTTTCTGGTCTGAGGCTATTCGACCAAGGAATTATTGTCTTTTGCAAGATGCTTTTAGAGTTAATATATGGAAGATGTTAATGATGAAATTCTTGTTATTTTTATCTGTGTATATGTTAAATTTGTGAACATAATGATGGTGTGATCTATGAATTTACATGCTTGAATTTAAATGATGCAAAGTCTTGCAATGTTCATTGGGTTACTATATGTTGATGCCTTCATTAATTTAAATGAATCTGAATTATGTTATTGCGATGTCTGAGTTTATTATGAATCATGATAACTAGATATTATGAATGACATCTGCACACCCTGGATCTCTGAGTAATACTACAATAGAGTAAGATAAAGTGTGAAAGTCCTATTCCTTCTATAAAAATTTGGTTCTTGCAACCCTCCCTCAGACACATCAGGTGAGACTGAATCTTCTTCATAGGTGTTGCTGGATAGGTTAAAAACTTTATATGCTGATGTTTAGGGAGTTTGTTTCGATAGGTTTCAACAGATTTGTAGAGTGAACCCATGTCGACTGAAGTGTGTCAAATGGTTCCATTGTAGGATGGAAACATGGTGGGCCTTCAACCCTCCCTCAAACATATTGGGTGAGACTACATATGCTTCGCAAGTGTTACTGGACAAGTTAAAAAATTTCTAGGCCAATGTTTAGGGAGTTTGCATTGATAGGTTTCAACAGATTTGTGGAGTGAAACCCTTTCAACTAAAATGTGTCAAATGGTTCTGTTGTCGGGACCATAGTGCGAAGAAGAAGAGGACATGTTGTGGAATACGACGAAACTATAGATCTAGGAATAGTTCGATTAGAAGGCCCTAGAATTTGCATAAGAAGAAAATTAGAACTCCATATTGACAACAAAAGAGTGGTTGGGGAGATATATTTACTCTGATATTCTTGAAATATCCTTCACTGAGTTTCCAATAATACTGTATGAGTGGTTAGCGCAACTTAATTTCCATAAATATAATTTCCAAGGAGGAAAACCTAATCAGTAAACCCCTAAACTAATCCAACAGTTGTAAAGGGTAAACAACAAAGCTTCAAGGATTGTCGAGGTGCGGATAGACAAAATTTTGGAAGGATATATCACTTTGTTTTCTATCGATAGAATTAAGTCCTACAATGATACGGAAGGGGAATTATTCAAGGAACCAAGAGGGAGATTTCTATTGTTTTTATAACTAGGGATTAAGATGCTTATCTATAAAAGGGAATACTAAAGATGAATTCCAATGAGTAAATCTCTGGTGTGCATAGGTTGTGGGTATTGCAAAGGAAAGGCTTGGATGGAATGATATGGGGTAGATGGATGGAATTTATGATGAGACTATGAGGGAATTCTAGGAAGAGTGTGGTCTCCTATGAAGTGGGGTGAGGTTTCAACAAGAGAAGAGGCAGAGGATGGAGGAGATTCCTAGTGCGGTTGGAACAAGAAACTATGAGAAGATACCAAAAGGGAATAAGAGACCCTATAGTCATGAAGGAAATGACCAGTCTACACCCGATTCCAAGGAAGGAGCAAACCAAAGCAACAACATACCTACACTTCCATGCACTACACCAAATGTGGGAGGAAGAAACACTAGGTCATCACAAGACTGTTGTGTGTGTCAATGTATTAGTAATAGTAGTGGACCAAAAAATACCGGAAGAAGACCTAGAATGTAAGGTAAAGACATAAAGCAACCCTTGTTCTAGGGTAATAGGAATGAATATACCGAGAAGTATTTGTTCTTATGCGAAGCGGTATGGAAAATAAAACAAACACAAGACGAATATATCAGGAAAGGATAACTAGTGACAACCTTCCAAGGCTGAGCATTGGATTGGTACATGAAATTTGTGAAAGTACCAATAGGGAATCCTTAGAATACCTCGGCATAGATTAGGACTATAATAATTAAGGAATTTAAAAAGACAAAGTTGGAATCCCAATATATTACCTAGTTGAAGGAAATAAAGTAGTATTCGAATGAGTCTATATGGGATTTTGATCAACGGTCCAAAAATATGATGTCTAAGGTCACTTTGGAATAAGCGATGTCCAACATAAGGAATGGTTTATCGTAGCTTTGGTACCACACATCAGTATTTCGTTAATGCAACGGAATATTGTGTCCCATACGAAATCTATGGAGATCATGATAAAGTTGGAAGCTTCACCATTTGGAGAAATGGGGGTTGGCATGAGTTAAATCTAGTTGTAATTAGTGAACCTTACTATAGAGTTGTAGGATATAAATAAGGGAAAGGAAGCCCACAAAGAATTATGGTTTAGTTGATGTCGAACAGAAGGGAATTACAAGGATCAATTCCTAGAATTTCATGAATATTTAAAGGTTGGATTTTCAAATCCATTAAGTTAAGGCAGAATACCATGGTGTCAAATTTGTCATACTAGAGGACATCATTCTAAGGAATGTGTATACCTTTAGAAGGTTGTGTCAAATCAAACAAATCTGTTTTTCAACTTTTGTCAATCGGTTGGACATGAAGAAAAGGACTGTAGAGCGTATGATTTTCTCCAAGAAATAAACATGGATACATATTTCATGAAAGGAGAATAACATCGACCATGCAGAAAGACCACAGCCACAACTGCAATACGTTCAACATAAACTACAATACAAACTAGAAACAACCACAATATACTCAACCATAGTATGATCAACCGCATTCTAACCAACAACAAAAATTCAACCAACCGGAGTATCAACCACATAGAGGATTCCAAAGAGTATTTCACGGATGTCACAATGGAGCCTTTGGTCGTGGAGGTGCTATGGCACCAAGTCACATACCTGTAACATGCTATAATTGTGGAGTGTTGGGACATTACCAGAGAGACTGTCTAAATCTATAGTCATAATGTACTTATTGCAGTGCCATAAATCATACTATCGAAGAATGACCACAGTTGATTGCAAAGTGGAAATCCAAGAACCAACCAAAACCACAACTGAACCAGAATGCAAAACAAACTTAGAGTCAAAATTAGGGACCAACTATAGGAAAAATATCGGTAGAACCTAGAACTCAACCAACAAATGCCGAAGTAGTAACTCAAGGAGGAGCAATGATAGGGGCTGATGGACCACTGATAAATACCCATGGGGAATTCACTTAGTGAACCTGTCACATAGCACGTGCGATCATCGGANCCCAATACCTACAATATATTGGTTCAATTTTTGATAATTTTAAAACCCACAATATGAACTAACGTGATAGGATATTGGTCAACAAGTGAAGCCCCCATGTAAATACCCGACCGACGATTTGAAAGAATGTACAATTTGATGTCAACACTGAGAAAGAAACCTTCTTTGACATGAGAGACATACTGAATAGGAACACTGGTAATTTTCCTATTTATGAAATGCCACCAATTTTTTATTCGATAACTATGGAAGGATCATCAAGGTAGGTTATTACATTGCAAGTTTTCTATAAACCTCTCTATCGCTAGCAAAAGATCTTGATGCATTAGCAGAAATAACAAGCTTGTTGTACTAACAAGAGAAAGGATGATAATACCACTTAGTGAAAGTGTTCCATAAGAAAAAAACAAGAAGGGAAATGCGGATGAATTCCCATATCAGTGATTATGATGTCAATTCAGTCATCTTGGATCTAGGATCAGAGGTAAATATCCTAATGAAGAAAAAATGGGAAAGGATGGGGAAACCATAGATGGTTTAGTCTCCTATATAAATGTGTCTAGAAAATATGGCCAGGGTTTCGCCAATCGATGGAGTACCCCACCTACCCATTCAAGTGGAGGGACTAAAGACATACGCAGACCTCGAAGTTATTGAGATAGTCGATGAAAGAAAATCATATCCCGTGTTGTTGGGAATTGGATGGGAAAATGAAAATTTGGTGGTTATCAACTTCAAGAAAAGATTAATCAATTTTGAGAATCATGACATGTAGATCATTTCCCCCTTAGACCCAAATGAAGGCTGAAGATACGTCGAACCACTGAAGGAGGAAGTTGTGGGAAGATGGGATAATTCCTATAATATTTCTAAAGACTAAATCAACCCCACTGCAGACGAAAAGATGGGATGGTGAAGTACTAGCTCTACATCATTAGAAACTGATGATGTTCTAGAGAACTAGCGAAACTAGTTACATGAAGCATTGGTCAGAAACTATGGTCGAGTTACTCAATCACTGTCCTGGTTAGGAACATAAGTCATTGCACTAACGATGTATAAAGGGCTAACTAACTTGGATGGTTTTATTAATGAATTCGATGATACATTATTAGAACATCAATGAGTGTTGGTGTTAGATGAAGGAATGAAGGATACTCCGACAATATGGTAGGCTACACACAAGACCTCAATAGGAGGCTGGCATATAGGTAGTTGATTAATGGAAGTTCGATTTGGGGAAGTAGAGCACTACCAATAAAATAAATATGATAAAAGGAACGATCCCAAGGATCATCTGTTCGCATGACAAACTACATGGATATTGAATCCAAAGGAAGAATGGGTCCATGCATTTGTCCATATGTTGGATGAAATACCATGGGGATGGTACATTTCGATAGAACTGCGAAGGGAAACTAGGACATGGGAAGAACTAAATGTTGGCTTCAGTCATACTTTCATCTTTTCGAATGACAATTTTTTCATACATAGTGCACTTCATGATATCCTCAACAGAGTGATGGAAATAGTTCCGATGGAGTTACCAAAGGAATCACAAAAGATACCAATAACATAGTTAATTTCAGAATGCTACAATGTGATAGGAGAGTCTGACGATGAGGATGATCCAAGAGCTATCAACATCTCAAAATCAAATGGAAGTCGTGATATCACATAACCAAAAATACCATCCAACAAAGTCAAACAACCACTTGAGATAAGAAAGGTCAATATTGGGACGACAGAGAACCCAAAATTTGCTCATATTGGGGATTATTGGGATGAGAAAAATATGGAGAAGATCACTGACCTGCTGATGAATTCCAGTATTTATGTTTGAAAATTTTTGATGAGATGAAAGGGATTTTAGGTGACTTGGATGAACTGAATATTCCTCTAAATACATATGTGAAACCAGTAAAGCAACGACCATACCGATTAAACCCAATATACAAGGAACACATCAAAGCATAATTAGAATGGATTATGGATGCTAGAATTATCGAACCTATTGAGGAGTCAGAATGGATCCATCTGATGGTTGTACATGAAAAAAAGAAGAGGGAAATCCAGATCTATGTCGACCTACAAAAGCTGAACGATGCAAGTCTTCATGATCTGTTCCCAACACCGTTCATTGACGAAGTATTGGAAGGAGTTGGAGGACAAGAGATTTATTCATTCATGGACAAATTTTCAGGCTACTACTAGATAATGATTATGAAGGAGGATAGGCACAAGACCACTTTCATAATGGAATGGGGATGTTTTCAGTATGCAGTGATGTCATTTGGTCTCAAGAATGTACCTATGATCTTCTCTAGGATAGTTTTCATTGCATTTAAGGACTTCCTTCATAAATTTTTGGCAGTCTACATGAACGACTGGACCGTCTATGGGTTGGTAAAGGACCACACTATGAACCTTTGTCTGATGTTTGAAATATGTCAACATCATCAGATCTCATTGAATATGAATACATTTGTATTTTATTTATTTATTTGGGATTCTTTTGGGACATATTGTATGCAAGGAAGGTATGTTGATTGATATCGCCAAGATTGAAGTAATTGTCAATGTACCAACACCAACGATAGTAAAAAAACTAAGGGTGACGTTGGGTCACGTAGGATATTACCAGAAGTTCATAAGGGGATACACAACGATCATGACACCAATGGATAAACTATTGAAGAAAGATGTGAAGTTCAAATGGAAAGACGAATGCCAAAGAAGTCTCAATACTCTGAAGCAAAAAATGGTCGCAAAATCGATATTATATTTTTTGTATTGGATGAGGGAGTTTCATTTCCATGTTGATGCTTCATTAGTTGCATTAGGAGCAATTTTCGCTCAACCAGGGGAAGGAGTGATCGATCACCCAATCGCATTCGCAATTCGGAAGTTGTCTACTATGGAAAGAAACTACACAATGTCAGAGAGGGATGGATTGTCGATGGTGTATGAATTACAAAAATTCTGCCACTACTTATTGGGAGGACATTTCAAATTTTGTATGGATCACTCAATAATGAAGTACCTAGTTAACAAACCCATATTGGGGGGGAATATTTGTCAATGGTTATTACTATTTCAAGAGTTTGATTTCAAGATCATTGTGAATCCATGATGATTGAATGTAGGACTTGATCATATATCAAGGATAGAGATAGGCAAAGAACCAAGCGACATCAAGGATGACTTACTTGATGCATAATTGTTTAGAATCAGAATGGTGGATGGCCATTATGAAAAAATTGTCCAATTTTTGTCGACAGGAAGAGCACTAGAGGAATTCACTACGAGTCAGAAGAAGCAACTAGTCATGAGAGTTGCATATTTCCATCTAATCATAGGACAAATATACAAAATGGGGTTGGATGAAATTCTACATCGATACGTTCTACCACATGAGCATGAGAGAATATTGGTAGAGGCACATGACAGAATTACAGGAGGACATTATGGAGGTCATGCAACCTCTATGAAGATACTCTGAGATGGTTTATGGTGGCTGAACATGAAAAATGATGATGTAGATTATGCTAAGAGCTGCAACATCTGTCAAAGGATGGGAAATCTGTCATGAATGAACGAGATGCCACTAGTACCTCAGACAATGCTACAACCATTTGATAAATTGGATGTGGATTTTGTGGGACCCATATATCCTCTAAGGAAATAGATGGGTGCATGATACATCATCAATATGACAAAATACTTGAAATGATGGGAAGAGGAGGAACCGATGACGGATTGTATAGCTACTGCAAAAGCCATGTTCCTATTCGACGATGTGGTTACTCAATTTAGTTGTCCCAAGATATTGTTGAGTGACCAAGGGAGTCACTTTGTGAATCGAAAAATTAGTGTGATGACTAAGTATTTTTAGATACAACATAATGAGAGTACTCCATATCACCTACCAGTGAATGGAATAGTCGAGGAATTCAACAAGGTATTGGAACATACACTAATGAAGGTATGCAAAGCAAATCACAATGATTGGGATTTGAAAATACCTGTGATATTATGGGCGCACAGGAAAACATGTAATATATTGATGGGATGAACACCATTCAAGCTCATTTATGGACAAGAAGTGGTAATCTCGATGGAGTACATCGTTTCTAGAGTACACATAGCGGTAAAAAAAGAAATAAGTGACAAAGGAGCAGTTGAAGAAAAGTTGACACATTTTTTGCAACTCGAAGAGGATCTATTAATCATAGGTTTCCACCATCAAGATGAGAAGGATCAACATAATTCATGATGCAACCGCCATCTAAAAAAAAAGTACTTCCAGCACAGAGATATGATTCTCCTATACAAAAAAAAGTTTACAAAGCACCAAGGTAAGCTATAGATGTATTTGTTAGGACCCTATGTTATTCATTTCATGACCAACAGAGGTGTAGTACAACTATAATAGTTAGATAGAGCATTGCTACCAAAACTAGTAAATGGAAGTCGACTAAATACCTATCAGGATAACTAGGTATGATGCCAATGCTGACAGCCATGCAATGAAAAAAAACAAGGAAAATAAAATCACAGCAAAGTGTGTCGACAAAAAAGGAAAACCAAATTGCAGCAAAGTTTGGAGCCTGACGATATCGAACGAGGAACAGCATGGTCAAATCAGATAATAAATGAAGCAATTAAACCCAACATGTGACAATGAAAGTGGTAAATACGTGCATTTATGGAGAAATAGAACCGTTAGATTTGCAGAATTGATGATGGTTTTTGTCAATCTTCGAGGGATTTGACAATGATGGTCAAAATAATTCGCACAGGAGAAATGAAGGCTATAAGAATTGACTATGAGGCATGGATTGAACCATTGAGAGCATTGCATAGATGAATTAGAGAAAAGGAAAGTATAGGAGAGAAACGAAGAGTGAAGGAGAAGTAGAACAGTAGCTATGGCCCAAATTATTTTCAGCACCAGTACATAGGGATCAACGCTACACAATGTACCAATTGTGGAAGAGCAACCCAAATTTTTGACTGTATCAATGTGACCACCTAAGAACAAGAGGAGTGCAAATTTCCCAATCTCTCTGGAATGACGGATCAAATCAACTCGTAGTTCAACAACGATAGCAAAGGAAGAACTTGTCCCATTGACAATAGGACAGGAATAATCCATAATGCAAAAATGACCGATAGTAGATGATATCCTAGGGTATGTACCTTTGTGGAAGCCAAGAGTGCCGATGGTACAGATCATCAAGAACCAGAAGTATAACATCAATATGCTGACAACACCAAATGAGGTACACGTTACAATGAACATTATTCCACAATTGCATAAGTTGCAATACAATGATCATGAAACTATGGCATATCCAGAATGCACAACATAGAAATATGAACATAGAGCACACAGTGACAAGGTTCCAATCACTAGAGAACCGAATAAATGGGCATTAGAGTTACAACGGTCAGAGCTACAGGCCATCATCCACATACCACATTTTTAGCTCTCAACGGAGGTTAACACCTGGGTGAAGTAGTTTCTATTGTGTTTCCATAGTGGGTATCTATGGTTGGATATAAAGGTCCCCATCATGATCAATTTGATATCACAAATCACGGGCTTTCCCAAGGTAGGGGTTGATCTATCCCAATACTTCAGAGGGAAGGACAATGAAAAAAGATGGTGGTGAGGCTAAAGAAAAAGTATGATGTGATACACGACAAGAGAGTGTATGTTATTAACACCATTAATGACCAGGGAGTTTGAATCACAACAAAGATGTTGGCCATGAAAATCGTGTGCAAGAACATACCAAACTAGCACACATTAGGAGTTATTGCATGCTCAACGAAATGAGCGACGAGATTTCAGATGAGTTGGGATTTATTATTTCTCAACCAGTTGATGGAAGACATCGTATTGGCACAAGAGGGGAGAATATCATTTACCTACTCTTGGTTACTAATCTTTATTGCACTTGTGGGTTGGATGGATCCAAATTACTATCAAGGAATGGATATTGAAGCTGTCAATATATGCAAAGGAGCATGGTACAAGAGTATATGGGTGCTTAACCACAAGGATTGACAAACTAGAAACAACATCCAGTTCTATTTGTACTTGGAGGAACTGCGAGATATGGAAGGAAAAATCCTGCGACTCACAAATGAGGTTGCGATAAAGTATCAGAGGATTTCATGGTTAGCAATAGGCCCACATGCTATGCACATTCAGGAACATCATGACATAGAGCATGAATGGTTGATGACATAGAACAAGTTGACTTACAAAGATCTGGACACTAGAATGGAATTTTTTGGTCAACATCGACGAACCGTCGGATACCGAATATGGACTACCACTAGATATTCCAATCGAGCAAGAGCAACTAAAGAACTCAAAAAAGGAATTGTAGGAGGAATCATCAGCAACTCCATTAGATTCAGAGCTAGAGAAGCAACAGGAAGAGGAGTGGACAAAGTGTTGGTTTGAACTAGGTGAAGGGAGTAGTACCATGAATCTCTTAGATGACCATGCAATCAAGATATTGGCCACAATTGCCACTAATACTAGTGAAATCCAAGAACAAGTAAAGAAACATGACATGGGGTATTTCCACCGAGTGAAGGGGTTGTCGCAATCACTAAAAATTGTAATGCTAGAGACAAGGGTATCACAAACAGTTCCATTGCATAGAGAAACCAAGTATTGGAAAGAAAGTGTGGATGATATATATTTCACTGCAAGAACTTATGATAGGAGATGAAGATGTCGATGCCATGATGAAGCAATTTGACTTGATCGGCCTCAACATTAATGAGCTTTCTATGCATATGGTGGTATGACTCCAGAATGAAGTAATTCAAGAGATCAAATACCCTAAGGCAATGGTGCATGACCAATTGGTCAAATATTCAGAGAAAGTAACGAAGGAGGAAGATGAGATTCAACAAATGAAGACAGAGCAAGAGGTAGTTGTGAATGAAAAGAACAAATATTTTGATGACATGCAATGATTGGGGAGAGAAATCTCCATTGCATGTGAATAGATTCCATACATTACCCTAGAAATGTTTCTCGAAGTAAAAGTGTTGTGACTGGGAAAAATAATCGTTGAACTAAGGAAAGAGAGAATGGAGTTACAAGCACAAGTGGTACCAAGAACATTGCCAGAGAAACTTGTAGAAAGAAGAGGAATCATTGTGGATATCGTGATAGAAATTATGGATAGTGAGAATATAGTACGAACAATTGCTGAGGATATCACTAAGTATTCGGGGAATTTGGTGCAAGATGAGAAACTACACCAGTGGGAGGCATAACTAACTAAAGCAGAAGCGTAATTTTCATCTCTACAGGGATATCTCAAAGGGATTCCCACACTAGCACATGTAACCAATCCATTAAAAATTAAGGAGCTACAACAACGTGAAAACAACAAGGCACATACTAGACACCAGAGGAGGTTGACATAGTTAGACGAACTGTAGGGTGCAATAGAGGAAGTGGTGCTCAGAGTGATGGAAGAGTTCAAGAAGAAAAAGGAGGAATTAACCATCATACAACATATGAATGAGAACCACCCAACAGAGTAATAAGTACCCAACAGAGTAATAAGTAGAGCAGTGTGCAACGATCAAAGCGAAGGTTAAAGCAGTTGTCAATGAAGTAAAAAATGTCTATGATGAATTCATGACAAAGATGGATGCACCAGTAATTTCCAGCTAATGTGGCTCAAGGATGAGCCACATGTTTGTGTTGGGGGCCTATTGGAAAGGGGTTAGGAGGTGCAAGGTGTGCTTCCTCCATCGACATGAGAAATATTCACCTACGTGAAAGAATATACCGACAAATGTGGTTATTTTGGTTGAGTTAGTTAGAAGTTTTAATCAAAAGTAGCTAGAAATTCAACTATGTGGACCATTTCGTAATGGCTCAAGCCTATAAGTAGGATTAAGAGTAGAGTCATTAAACCATCAAAGAATGATTCGATCGACACAATGATACTGAAGAATCATCTTCTTTTTGTCATGTTGGAAGTGATTTGATCTGCAAATGAATTTGTTTTCTGGTCTGAGGCTATTCAACCAAGGAATGCTTGTCTTTTGTACCATGGTTTTGGAGTTAATATAAGGAATATGTTGAATATGAAATTCCTATTATTTTTATCCGCATATATGTTAACCTTGCAAACTTAATGATGGTGCAATCTATGAATTTACATGCTTGAATTTGAATGATGTGAAGTCTTGCAGTGTTCATTAGGTTACTATATGTTGATATCTTCATTAAGTTAAGTGAATATGAATTATGTTACTGCAATGTCTAATTTTATTATGAATGATGATAAGTAGATATTATGAATAACATGTGCAAACCTTGCATCTTTGATTAACACTGCGACAGAGTAAGAGGAAGTGTGAAAGTCCTCTTTCTTTTGTGGAAACATGGTTCTTACAGCCCTCCCTCAGACATCTCAGGTGAGACAGCGTCTGATTTGCAGGTGTTTCTGGATAGGTTAAAACCTTTCTGTGCTTATGCTTATGGATTTTGCATCAACAGGTGTCGAGATATTTTTGGAGTGAACCCCTGTCGACTGAATTGTGTCAACACTTGATTCCCTAGTTTCTTCCCACGGTGTCTCATAGTGTCCTACAGTAAAAAATTGAAACTCCACAGAATGAGAAAATTCTTCCATGGAAATATTTTCCCTACTAGGGATATCTTTATGGTCTTCATTTTTCAACTGATTGGTGGAGGGAAGTGTCTAGAATAGGAAGCCCTAGATTTGTCTGATATTGATTCTTCTCTATCTTTGAAATTTTTCCTACTCAAGGTATGAAAATTTGTCTTAAGGTAGTTTGATTTGTCTTCTTTCCACCTCCATAGGTTTGAGAAGAATTTGGTTTACCAATTAGAACTTATGCTAAGTTTCCCAAGGTGACCTGTTTGAGGACTGGTTCATCATAGAGAACTTGTACGGAATTCCATGTGTCTCTGTTTCACCTTCAGTGTCTGAAACTCTGATCAAAGAAACTAAATTATATTTTTTATATGAAAAATATTTCAAAATTTGATTTGGACCTTCCTATCCCTAGATATATAAATTTTCCCTAGGTCTCCTGTTTGAGACTGGATTATGGAGGAGGATGGATCCCTAATTTGGAGGAATCATATCTCCTAAATTATAGCGAATATGTGGCTGAAACTCGCAAAATATGTACAAAAAGATTTAATATTTGTCCTATACAAGTTTCATAACTTGATCCTTCTCCAATCTCAAGTTATAGTGAATGTACCAATATGACTATATTTTGTCTTCTAGGGTTTTCAAGCATGAAACTATAATCTTATGTAGTTGACATTGTAGCAGTATTTTGGTTGCACAGTGTTATATTTTAGAGTGGATATGATATCATGTTAGTTTTTATAACTTAATTCACTTAGGATATTTATATGAAAGAATAAAAATCACACCAATATATGAAATATACACAAGATAAACAAGGCACATAAATTTTCATTGTGGAAACCATAAAGGAGAAAACCACACAAACTTCCTCAGAATAGTTCCATCACAAAGACAAGATCACCAGATGGAATAACTCAAGAAAAATATGTATCCTACATCTCTCTCTCTCTCTCTCTTCCTCCTAATTTTTCTCTCTCTCCTAATGCACACATGAGAGAGTGAATGCGTGTGTGTGATAAATGAGGAGAAAACATCCCTATTTATATTCTTTTGTTGACTAACTAACTCAACCAACTAGGTTGGACACGTAACCTCTTGAGGCCAACCTACCTAGGAATTATCACTAATACATTTTCTTGTATTTATCCTAGGAACTATTTTCCCATATTACAATAGAGGGTTTACCTCAGTGACCACACACAATAATGACATCCCAAAAGGAGGGAAACACATCTCTGATGGGGGTACAACAATATACAATAGTAATATACATCAGAATATATTTTGAAGTTACAATTACAACAACAAAATCTTGTTAGGTGCTAGCTATGATATAAAATGATGGGACCAATTATAAAACATACATGTGTTTTTATGAGAGATACATGTGTTCCATGTGGCTTATACATTAATGACATAAAAATTTTGCATACATAAGGCTGTTGTGCTCTCATTTTTTTCAAATTCAAAATTCTCTACTAAGCGATTTTTACTCCTATTATCCATGAGGTATTATCCTCTGTGTCATTCTTATCTAGTAAAAAGCACATTTTCTACCTTTCTACCATGGAGATACCGCCGTCAACTTCACCCTAAACCTCTATCCCATATTTTCCTTTTCCAGATCCTTTCACATCTTCCATAGTCCCTGAATACCACCTATCATATTCCTTTTCAGAGGTTTATAATATCATGACTTCCATCCCTAATATGCACAAGGTAGCTACAAAGGCCAAAAAATGTTTGAATGAGGGTAGGATGAGTTTCATTTTTGGGAATCAAGCTTTCCTCTCATGGTTGTTCCCTGAATGCAACATTTTATGGACATTGTAGGTTGGTGTATTGACATGTATTAATAATAAAGGAGTGTGGTATTGGTACGATATTTAACACCAATGCTCATGATAAATACAGAATTCATTGAGAAGATGATTGAAATTCTTCAGGGTATTCCAGGAAATGTTTCCATTGAAGAATAGTTGAGTATCAAGTACAAGGATCTATCATTAGAAGAAAATGATAATTTCCTCTGATCTTTGCTTCTTCCAAACACTGAGCTTCTATATGGGTAACCTCCCTATAGATTGGAATCCTTCACCAAGGTTCCTCAAACTGCCATGTCACTTATCTATCATTTTCTAGATTTCACCAGTGAACGATTAATAAATGAAACGGTCATTGGTATGATCCTAGAAATGATTTCAAATTCCGCCGAATTAGACATCCATTTGGATTTTTCTTAGTTCTTAGTCGAATCCATTCATGAGCAAATTATTGTCTTCTCCATCCTTAAATTATTCAGATACCAATCATATATTATGTACATGATCATTTATCAATTTACTAATCACTTCATTGAGTATCATATTAATTTATTCTTCATCATCCTTCCAATGATAGATACTTGAATTTTTTCAACTAGGTCAGGTCTGAGGTGTATACCATTCTAAATGGTACCCCACTACCCATAATTTTTCTTGATTATAAGATATTATTCTAGTTAATCCCTGTTTTTGCATGGGGATATTGGTTATTGTTTGAGGATCACACATATATATATATATTTATGGGTTTGAAATTTAACCTTACCATATACCAGCTTTCCTTACTCCTAGTACTTTGTTTCGAATACATCCACTAACAGTTTGATTCTGATGCAATACATTTATGGAAAAATAATAGCCTCATCACTTTTAAGATTCCTTAGCAACTAGACCCTTTTATTTTCAAGTCTTGTACATCATAGGCTCTAGTCGAGGAAATATTACAAAGTTTAAACTTACCATTGTGCTTTTGCTGAAATTACAAAAACAGAGGGGTAATTTCAATAACAGGGAAGTACATTGTCATCCCCACCTTAATAACCTGTATCTATCAAAAATTTCCCAACATATTGATGGACATAACGATCATAAACACACTCCCAATATATCACATAGACATTTGGATTGATAGGGGCCTTGAATTTTATCAGGTAAAAGAGTTCACAACTAAAAAAATATATGTTCCCTAAGTATTGATTCACATCACTTGGGAAATCTAGGTTATTATACACTATGTATTTAAAGCAGGCCATTCTTAAAATAATAATTTAGGAGCCTATAATGATGGTAAAAATCCCACTCCTTAGCAATACAGACCCATGCAGGTATCTTTTGACATGAAAAAATTCAATGACAAGGTTTAGCTGCATAGACAAACAAGAAACATTTTGTCAAGGGATGTCTTAATATATAGTATGAATTTAAATAAGCTCCAAAGCACTCTAAGCAAGTTGGAAAAGTAACTCAATGATGAAAATGTTTCCAACAAATCCAAATTATTAAGGATATAAGAGCTAGAAAATAAAGCCATGGAAAAATGATTAGACCCTCTCAATCCCGTTCCTACTCAAAATTTTCTGAAAGAAAAGGATAATGAAATTCATGCCTTAAAGTAGAGATTGAAGCTTCCCGCAACATAACATGTGTATATGCTTGAATTAATAAAAAATCAAGAGGAAACTAAATGGGATTCAAAAATCACTCAAGAGTACAAGGCCAAAATTGTCAATATGGGAAAGGAAATAAGTTCATTTAAAGAAGAAAATTGTAAGCTTTTAAACTTAAGAGGAGCTACATTGTTGGAATGCACTTCGACAGATCCAATTGATCACATGGAAAATATTGTTACTGATTTGTCCTTCATACATGTAGAGTTGAACCAAGTGATGGAGGATCTCTGAAAACACAAAGAGGATGGAGGATATCTGAAAACACAAAGAGGAGGTTGAGACTTTGAATTAGTCAGAACATTAAAATGAGGCACTTGTCCAAGAGTTACAAAACACCGGGGACAAGCTTCAACATGATTTGGATCAACTAAATAAAAATAATTCATGGATGTATCCCATGGTAGGTGAAAATCACTTAGCTTGGGATAATATTGCAGAAACAATGGATAAATATTGGGAGCAGTTCACAACATCATAGGAGGAGTGAGAATTGGCTGCCACAATAGTCAGAGAGGCCAAGGATACTCTTTCATATATTGGGGATAGACTAGATAAATAAGCCTCGATCATTGACATTTTAAAATTAATAAATGGGCTTGAGTTGTAGGCTCTGAATATTAGAGACATAACCACTATAAATATGGAAAATTCTAAAGTAATTACAAAGAAGAAGCATGATCAATTAGTGCATAAAAAAACACTTTTGGGAGAAAGGTCTCCTATCTCCATGGGATGGTAATGTCGATCTATATCCTATTTAGAATGATCAGGCAATGTTAGTTGAACACCGTAACTATGATTAACAATTTGATGAGGTGACTGATAAAATCAAAGGAAAGGTAATTCTAGAAATGTTTTCTGACATTTTTGGCTTGTTCACTAGCCTATACTAAATGCGTCCGAAAAGCATTCCCCTGCGCTGTTATTCACACTACACAAATATGGACATGTGTGCAAAAGATACAAGGGAACTATATTACCTAATGGTAAATGATTGGAAGAGTATCTAAAAATATATGCACTTGAGTGTCACTCAATAAAGCTTGTCAATTGTACCTCATGGAGCAGTCGATGCATCCTCATTGCATCCTACGAAAAAACATATTCAAGTGTTGATACCTCAAGTGTATCAACTACCACCTCAGTAGGTTCTCCATATTTCAGGTTAGTGATTCCCTTAGAGGCCACCTAAATCCCAAGGTCAACATATAGGTTAGAGATGATCCCAACAATCCAAGCCAAGGGTGGGTACACATCACAATCACTAGCAACGTTAAGGATGCAAGTTAGTTTAAAATGTTGTAACAAAATGATTTGTAATTGAAAATACAGTTGTCATCTGACATCATTTTTTTGAAACAATTTTGTCAATACTAAATCTATAAATAGGGATAGATGCCTCATGAACATGGTTGAAATTTGATTTGGGAAAAGTGGAACTTCTCAATTTTCCATTTGATCAAGATTGTATACCTGCATATTTTCTATTTTGGAGAATTGGGGATTAAAAGATTTTGATAATTATGGTCTATATACCTTCTTTATGTTTACATATCTTTCATGTCTATGTAATTGGTTTTGAGCATATAATACAAGCCCTGGAGGCAGCTTCCTGTCGCACATTTGATTCAAGTGTTGTGATGAATTTTTATTTGTTTATGATATGTTGTGAAATATTCATGATATGCTACTTGGAATAAAGTTGTTGTCCCTATGAGGATCTTTATTTATCTGTAATTACTTTTTTTAGCTTCTGAACTTTGTTTGCTTAGTACACTCTAAATACTATGAGAATTAGATTTACTTTTCAATTACCTACTTCTCATTTCATCCACTCATCTTCTCCATAAATTTTTATGTCTATAGTGTCAAATTTGATTCCCGCCAATTCCCCCATTGTTTAAGAGTCATTTTGACTAACCTAGGTACAAGAAATATATCAAGATAAACTTATATTACTCTTCTTCTCATTGAGCAGAATATTTCAAAGCAAAAATTCAAGTTTACTGATGCCCTGACATAGTTCCAAAACAAACTTAGAACATCTTAGGGACTAAAATATTTTTTAGTATCGTTGTCAGGGAACAAAGGAACAATGAAAATCATATGATCTGATTTCTTTAGGCAAACATGAATAAGATTGATGGTTGTTAAATTCACTCGGTGACTCCACCAAGGAAAATCTAGCATCTAGGGGCGGGAATACTTGTGTAATTCCAAATCATAAGGAGTTTATAGAATTGCAAGATCTTGTATCTTAGGGACACCAACATTGAATATACCAATCATCATCACTAGGTAATCCACGTAGAATATTTTCTCCTCTTATTTTTGGTCCTCAATTTTCTGAGTCTAAATTTATCTTTGAAAATCCTTGGTGAGATTCTCCCCATAGAACTATTGCTACTACCGTAGTTGAGTTCCCTGGTCCTCCTTTCATTGTTGATAAAAGTGGTGAATCATATTCACATCCAAATCCTAATAAGCCTAAAAAACACCTATTTCATTAAAATTGGACATATTCCAATCCAAGTCACTTTGAAGATTGGTAAAAAACGACCCTTCTAAACCCCAAATTCAAGGTTTCTAAAGTGAAAAATGTGCTTCCAAAAGTGCCAATTCTAGGTTCCAAAAGTGTACTTTTTCTTTTGATATCACCACTTTTGAAACTGTTTTTTGCAATTTTCCAATATGATAAATATTATAATGACACTTTTAGAACTTGATTATGAGCTTTTGGAAGGGTGCCTTTGACACTTTCAATTCTTAAATTTGCAATTTTGAAAATCAATTTTGGCACTTTCAAGCTCTTATTTTGCACGTTTGAAAACCAAACTCAACACTTTACAAGTATTATAATCACACAATTGAACATAGTACAAAAAAATATTCGAGTATATTCCATTTTTTTACAACTAGCCTCACATCACTCACACCATTTAGTTGCAACAAGCAAGGCCATAATCAATCTAACAAGAATGTGTAATTAACATCTTAGCTAGGTTTTTAATGAAAGGTAAGACTATCCCCAAAACCAAATTTGATTAAACTTAAGGTTTGAGAAATACGTAAGGATTCCCATCACCATGACAACCCTCTCTGGCTACGGTAGAACAATCATATTGTGTTAATATTACTCTAAATTGTTTCCTTTCCAATATTGTTCTTTCTAATAATGTCAATAAATGTAGTGGTCCTCCTCCAAGAGGATCCACTAAATTCATAATTTCTAGGCCTTTGATTTAATCGGGATTAATTAAATCCTCTATTCTAATAGAATGGAGTTCATAGTTTGTATAGAGTTTCTGTAGCTCCTATGTCCTTCTCCTTTATCTCCCTTTCACCAAAATTTATTGACAAAACCAACAAACCACCTTGCCAATCAACCCATATCAATTTCCACTTATTTTGAGTTTTCCACCTCCTCGAATCCCCAAGTTAACCCCCTCATTGGTCTGCCTCCCTTCTCATCAAAATCCTAAGTCATATTCTCCCCCCCAGAAAGAACCCCCTCAATCCTCCCCGAGATATTGCCTATATACCATCTGCTTTCTTCATTAGCCTTCTCGCTTACTCCACCACCCTCCCAAAACATTCATTACAGTGGCTCGTTTTACAATCTATTTCAAAATAAAATATTATTTATTTTGTACTTCTTTTCTCGAGTAGTTCAATGGTATTAGGAATAGTTAATTTGAAGTACTTAATGGTTGAATGTACATTCTTTAATGGTTCTAGAATCGTTCAATTTAAGACCTTCTTGAGTTGATGGATCCATTATTAGTTTTATCCTTTATTTAATATGTTGGATAAACTAATAATTAAATAGTTATCGTGTTGACTCTTCCAAATTTGAAGTGGCAGTTTGATTAATTTACAAAAATATAAACTTTGATTCTTAATCTAACATGGTAGTACTTTTATTATTATATTTATTTGATGAATCCTATCTTAAATTACTTGGCACATTCAATACACTAATAATACTTTTACAAGGTTTTTGATCAATCACTTTTATAATATTAAACTTGGTAACATGACATTTTGACAGATTCATTCATGAATTTTGTAATGGACAATTTATTGTAGTTTAATTATAACATAATAGTAATAGTAATAGTAATAATAATAATTAATAATATTGATAATAGTAATAATAATAAGTGAGGGTAAATAATAACATCAACATTTATTTGTTTAATTACTAATTATGCTAGAAATAATCTAGTACACTTTTATCAATAGTCAAGGTACATTTAATGGTTTAATTAATTATGATTAATAGTTAAACAATACACCTTTCCAAAGTTAATGTTTATCAACAATACTTCTTATTGTCTGCACTTCTTTTAGTTTTTTATTACCGTGTTTACATACCATTATATAATAGTTTACTCGACTTATTCTTACAAACATCCAACAACTAAACATCCATTTATATGAATTAGATCAATACATAATTATCATATTTTCCTACTACAACATATATGATTATTCAACATGTTACTTATTTGTATATTGATACTAGCATACATGTGCAAAGTGTGCATGTGTGTCCAACGCATGCACATGTCATAAATGCACTATAAGAAATCATCATCTCTCCTAGGAATTCTTGCTATTTACTAATAATACTTATTTATGCAAGTAGAACACACACATAAATATAACATGATTATCTTAGCATCCTTCGTTATTTAACAGTTAACCTGTTAGTCCTAAATTTTGTACCGACTGCTTAGCACAAAGTTTAGGCACCTCGAATTGAATGAATTTGGATTTTTAATAATAGAAGAGGAACTTGAAAGGGTGGATGAATTATAAGCCTAAAACATAGACCTATATGAATATGAAAGAAAAAGGTAAACTAGGATGATAAAAAAAACATGTGTCTACAGACAGTAGCAATGTATGAATCAATGATCAATTATGAAATCACAAACTGTTGATCACATAACTAGTAATATTCTTTAGACAAAAAGACATTTTGTTTAAAAAATTACAGACATTGACATGTGTAATAAGAAATTAGGACATAGACACTGTCCATTATAAGATTTATTATAGGGATAAACAATATCTTCCAGAAAATAAATCATAAACTGATTCATCAAAGATTTCTCATCCTCATACATTTCTATAATATAATGACAAGCTATACAAGACACTCATACAGAAAAATCAACCCCTACAATACACCACAGCCTCTCAGGTTGGAACCTCCTCCCCCTTCAAATGAAAAATCATAAAATTTATAAAAGAACCTTCTTAAGAGATGTTGCTACCTATCCGGTAACAAACTTTACAAAAATAATAAAAATAAATTCTAACCTGTGACATAGAATAAGGAGCTACCAAAAAAACGAATTTCGATGAAATATTTGTATACCACCTGCTAACAGATTCCCTAGAAGTTTCGAGTTGAGAGAATAAAACTTGGATACAAATTTTGGAGACCCAAAATCATTGAAGATAAAATATTTGTAAATGCATTGGCCTTCTATATTGATGATGCAATCCATTAATTACAAGTCTTCACATCTTCAAAACTGCTGAAAATTTCCTTGTCTCAACATATGGATCTTTTGAATCTGGAAATGATTCTCTATTTGTTAATATTATTCCACACATGCCTTTGAATATCTTAGAATAAAGAATAAATATTTTAAGTTTGGAAAATTCAATCTCCTGTTTTCTAAAAGAAATGCTTGATTGCCACTTGTGCTCTAACTACCCATTATTCCCTTTGAATATTTAAATGCTGCTTGAAATCTAGGATTGAATGCCTAAGGAAGTCGATCTGTCTCACAATACTCTCCCTGGAAATGTGGATCCATTTTTCCTTGAAATTTGGGATTCATTTATCTTCTATTTCGATTCAAAAATAAGGGATTCTAACTTATACATGTTTCTAATTGTTCTTCCATCTATATGCTTCCATGTTGCTGTGTGATATGTCAATGATTGAGAGATTTGGGTCTTTAATCAAGATTGATCAGCACTCTTGGATTCATTGGTGGCCTTCATTTTATACTTTTATAGGTCGATGGATATCGAAGATGCACATTCCATATGAAATTGGAAAAGTTGAACACATATCCCATGCTTTTGAATTACATGTGTCATGTGGTGCACGGACCATGAACCATGGACCCATAGGTTCTCCACGTGATCTCTTGTGAGAGAGTTTGATATATATGTGCTATTTGTAAACATAAAAAATTAACACTTGACCTCAATGTATGATTATCAAATCCTTATAATGCCACTTATCCCATATGCAAACTGACACATAATATTATGAGAGTCGGTTTGTGGAGTTTTGCGGTGCTTGCTTTGACATTCTAAAACTTTGAAACTAAGCATTTTCTCAAGTTAATACTTTATGTATATTTGAATGCACTGCAAATTATCCCATATGAGCCTTTGAAACTAATCTCACGATTTGGATTTGGACATGCATTTGATAATAAGACTTAATGGTCTTTAAGGTTTGATGTGGCAATGCAAAGATTGACTTAATTTTAATGGAATCAACGTGGAGAGGGAGTGGCGGTGAAAGAAGAATGGTGAGGTGAGATAATGAGTGGGATAAGGTTAATGGAATTTGGAATAGGATAAAACCATTTTTTAAATAACCAATTTATAATTCAAACAAATATAACATATTATTTCAAAACTTTAAAATAATATGTTGTTATATTTATTTAAAAATATTTTGTTAAATTATGAAATTTGGTAAAATAAGGATTCCTAAATATTAGACTTGAGGCATCACTTCAAGACTTTGGTAATGAAAATTGAGATCCCTCTCTACCTGCACGTTGCCAGAATCCAAATTTTTGTAATACAGATATGGTACCAACATAACCATTTAAGATTCATGTCCTTATTTTTGTGTGTATATTTAGTTTAATCAATCAAGAATGTGGAAGGGTACCTACTACCGTTAAATCAATATCAAGGAATTCCCACTCTCAACAATACTAAATAACAAATCCCCCCATCCTAACCTACATCCACATCATCCCTATCCTTCCTCTGCTAGTATAGAATTGGATGTTAGCTTCACCGATCTGACCACATAAGAACCTAAGAGTGATAGTGTCGAATGAAGAATGGACCTCTCCTCTCCTAGTAGGAATCTGACCATCATCATCACAACAACTTGGGGAGCGTGTCTCAGTACGAAACTCCCATGACCCCAGGTATCATAGTAACATAGGGTGGGAAACACATCCATCCTTCTCAATATACTGGGTCTATACCCTATCAAATCATTCTCTTTTTCTATCAATATTATTGGAGTGTGTCATCATATCATTGGTTTGGTCGATAAGGTTCCTTACATAAGTATGTGCTAATCCACACATCATATTCAATACCCGACTTATTACTTAGCCGCTATTCCCCATGGGTTAGTATTTTGAAAAATGAACATTCATAACAAGCATTTCCACTTGATCATCAATTGATTCATATTATCATCATTATTTCATTTCACATAACCATTTTAGTTCATCATAACTACAACTGACATATAATAATTCAATCAATCATATCAAAAGATGGTATCCACATACTACATCATATATCTTACATTTTATCAATGAAAACATTTAAACATATACTATCATCATAAAATATAGAAACCTAATGATAACCACCACATCATAAAAACATAAACATAGTAACATGATAATCATGGTGACATCATAAACATAGTAACATAAGAATCCTATAGTCACAATAAACATAGTAACATAATAGTCTCGGTCCTATCATGTTGTAAACACGAATTACTTAGTCGAGCAAATTCCAAAATATAATAAGCAAATAAAGTGCAGTATGTCTAACTCATAAATATGCCTAGTCAAATATGGGGCATTACAATAAATAATATGAGAACTGTCTAAGATAAATATAATATTACAAAAGAAGATTTAACATCAATTTGTCAAAGTTGTCAAACTATACAAATCACTAAATGAATTGTTTTCTGTATAATTCGATGGTCATTAGAAGTTGGTTGTTTTTAACCAACACCCCATTTTTTAACAAGGCTTGAGATGATTCAATAGAGAACACAACATTGTTTTTATACTTATTTCTCTCTCTTGTGAACTGTCAAATGTCCAACTAGTTGGCATTTTCAGGCATTTTTCCTTACTATTATATTTTGAATGATATTGTCCTTCATCTATAAACAACATGTTTTATTTTTTTATATATTATATCTCCATATTGGATAAGTACATCCTTGAATGATTTTTTGTATAATATGTGTAGTAATTCACCAACATTATAATATGAAGACATTGAGGAATTATAAATTATACTATGTTGACATTTCTCTTGACCCCGAAAAATACAAAGTCCTAATTCTTTAACCATTCAAATCTAATGAGGAATTTTTTTATTTTCCTTGTTGTCGAGTGAGGAAAACCACAGAGCAATGTCAAAATTTTCTCTTCCAAAACTGATAATACTAGGTTTGAACATTTGTGCATAATAATGATAGCGATTATGGACAAAATGATGTTTTTTGGAAAATGCTTCTCTATTGGATAACAACCCAACTCCAAAGAGAAATCCATCTACTCCCAGGACCAATAGTTTCTTTTGCGGTGATTCCCAGATTGCATAAAAAAAACCGTGACTATATATAACAAGAAAAACAACACTTCGTTCATCAAGTTAATGATCAAAAACATGCATCTGTAAATCAATATTTTAAATTCCAGAGATTTAAATACAAACATCACCCAAAATTTCTCATATTCAAATGATTTAATAAGGGCATCAAACTAAACTAATAATTACGTTAGATTCAAATGAAAATACCAATGTCATAAATAATTTAAAATCTCCATAGGTTACATCTAATGTTTCCACTCTTGAGAGAGGCAATGATAGGTTACATTTAATGGTTGTCACTCTAGGAGGAAATGGAGGTTATGATATCAGTTGATTCATGTAATTTACTAAAACCCCACCATGTTAAAATCTCCATAGGTTACATCTAATGTTTCCCACCCTTGAAAGATGGAATGATAGATTAAATTTAGTGGTTGTCACTCTAGGAGGCAATGAAGGTTATGGTATCATTTGATTCATATATTTTACTAAAACCCTTCTCTTTTGTATCCAACAATACTTTTTTGATTCCCTTTTTAAAAATTTCGGAGGCATTTTCTGTGACTTTCTAGAGAAATAGAAAACCTTCCATTTCTTATATCAACAACAATTTTGTATGGGGAGCTTCACATAAATATTTCTTTTCATAATATATTCCAAAATAAATTTGTTTCAGCAAATTGGGTAGAAAATAATCTTTTTCTCTTACTTGTCAATGATGGGCCAACATTTGAGTGGTGAGTAACATTACTGGAGCTACCATGTTTTGCTACCAATTCCTCCCTTGGTTCATTATTATTCAATGATCCCATATCCAATGTTCTTGGTTGGCTAATATTCATGGACATCGTCGATTTGTCCTGTCATTGTGGATTATCCAAATGTTCAGAAACAATCCAATCATCTTGTTGGCTAGATTTTTTGTCTAGAAGCCAACAAGGAAAAATAGTCCACACAAAGCGCTTAAAACAACCCTCGGTGTGTTTGGGATGACTAAATATCATGGGAACCATGCCCCACTACCTTATGAGTTTGCTCTCAAAAGAGAGTCTCACAATCTAGTGATAGAAATTCTTAAAATGAAATAGAGATCTCAAAGATGTATTCTAACTAACATGAGATGCATGACTAATTTAAGATGCATATTTCATTGGCTGAAAAACATACAGTTTTAACAGCTATTAAAACACATAGGATTTAACAGCAACTAAACTGTATCTTTCACTATGAAATAAAACAAAAACCTAATTTAAGAAAACTAACTCTAGACCTAATCTATTCTCTGTCCTATGCTATCCTACACAGGAGTAAGTTTCAAAAATAAATTGTTGATGCATAAAAGAATAATGATATTACTTGTCTACTGAAGCAAATACAGAAACACAGTAATATATTGAACCAACAAAACTTCCAGAATCAAGAAAAATATGTTTATGATTCTAAAAATATGTTTATGCATCAAGTTTATGCAATCATTTAAAGCAACCAGAAAAATATTAGCATAAAAAATAAACTCATCTAGCATACATCCAATTAAGTAAAATAAGAAAAATCTCAAAAAACAAAATTAGATGATTGAAATGATCACAAGATAAAGAAAATTTCAAATTGGGTCTGTGATAAAAATATTACAAAGCAGAATTGATATTCTCTAAAATTGATGGAAAAGATTCCTAAGTTTATCTTCTGAAATACATAGTTTACAAAAGAATACATGCAGGCTACAGTGGTTTAGCAAAATCCTAGAGTCACTGTAGATATTTCCTTCCCCATTGGCAGCAACATTTCTTATTCTCTGGTTTACAAAAACCATTGAACATAGAAAAACTACAGAACTTTAAAGAATGAAACTTCCCTAGCTTTGATGAGCGCTGCCCCCTCTTGGCTGAAAATTGTTACTGCTTTTATAAGCACTCGCCCTCCATGATCTCCTCAAACATCAACCATATAATTAATTCCTTCAATAAAGCAGCAGATCGAATCCCTAATTTCTCTGGCAGGATCTTTACTTATGTGAATCTGGTGGCAATACGTTGGATGCTTCTTACTTTAAATGACTCTGGTCGCTTCATGAAATTATGAAAGATTATCCCAGGTAGATCCTATTGCAACTTGATGTCTTATATTTATCCCTGCATCAATATGAAATCACACATTAATCATTTGTGTAATCAAGAAATGAAAATTGTAAAAATAAAAGTAATCCTAATGAAATAGTATAAAAAAGTATAATAAGTAAAGGATCTTCCCTTTTTCCTCATCCTGTTCCCTCATCTATTTGATTGCAGCACAATATCCTCTCTAAACATGCGGATGTGCTTTCCTTGGAGTTCGCTTTTCTCATGATTTGGCCTTCTTGACTTCCTCTCTTTCTGGCACCTCCTTCGTATATGCGTTGGCGTTAACATTGATCTAACAACAGCAATTGAGTAGTTGCTACAGTTGCGGCCTCTTGTAATCCTGAAAAACCTATCCAATGATCTCAGGCTTAATGATATTTTATGGATTAGTGTTAATAACTGATTGTATATCCTTCAATGCCAATGATTTGGTGGAGATAACTTCGATGCATTGGCATTAATCTCCTTTTATCATCCAGCCATAATTGGCATTTTCGAACTAGGATATGTGTATTGAAATATTCCTGTAATCTTCTCGATCTATTTTTATGTTTTTAATAACACTATAACCAATATTCATGGATTCAGTGGGCATCCCTTAACTCTCTGCGATCTTCTCCTTCCTAACAACTTCCTCAAAACCCGAGCAGCATAGCGTGGATGTTTTAAAATAACTTGGCATTATTTCTCATTATAATCTTCATTCACCAAAAGTATTCATGTGGAAAAGATTGGAGAATGGCTCTGTGTAAATGCAGTCTCATTTTTTTGGACCTAAGGACCGAAGGTTACGGAATGGAACCATCATTTTGACATTCATTTAGAAAAGCATAACTAGCCAAACACTATTTTTAGTTCATGAAGCTAACGTTATTCAATGGCGTTTTGTTGTTTTATGGAAATATCACTCTTTTATAATTGTGAACTACATTAGCCTCAATCCTGCATCAAAATAAAATGTATCATATTAATATATATATTTAAAGGACCGAATACCAAAATTGATTTAATGCAATATGCTTCTCGCATTGAATTTTTCGAAGAATATGAAAAGAGTTTAAAGGATGACTATGTAAAAAAACATATTGTTTATAAAACAATTTATGAAGACTCCCTTTAAAGGTAAAGAATAATATTACTTTATATTATGTCAAGTCCTTTTTATCTAATAACCAATATGAAGATACTTCCATAGGAAGGTAACAAGGTTTGAAATGTGAAAACTTCATAAGATAAAAGGAAAGAGTGAAACTAATATTCCATCATTGCAATTCAGGTGATATGACAAATGGTGGCTAAAGTTGATCATTGATATTACTTTTTTCCTTTTCATTTTCCAAAAATATATGGCTTGCCACTCATATAATTTAGGTTTCGTCAATTTCAATGTCTTAACATATTGTGGAGAATTGTGAGGACATAGTTTGAATTTTGTGGAAAGTAAACTTCGAATTAAACCAAGTGTAAATGATATTAATATTTAATGATGATTAGCCTTAAAAATGTAGACTATTTTAATTTTAGCATCACATGAATATGAAAGTACATGAATCAAATGATGAAAACAAAAGTTTAGTAAAATTTTAATGAAGCTTAAATAATTAATTTTCTCAATCAAAAGAGAATAATCAAATGTATTTTATTTTAAGAGAAAACAAATAAAAAATAATATCTACATAAAAATTAATATATTTACTCCATTTAAAAAATATCATTTCTCTTTTAAAGTATACTCTAAAATCATAAATTGAATTGAGTAAGGCTGATGAAGAACAAACAAATATCAAAAAAGTAGTCAACAGGCTACTCCACCGAAGCATGACATCAAAAGCATAAGCCCAAGGAATCAAAGACGAAAGTATGACACAAGAAACCATATACCAAATTGAGTAGACAAAAGAAAAGAAACTCAAAGCTAAATATTTACAAAATTCTAATGGGGGTCCCTTGATTTTACAAAAATCAAGGGTAGTTGTGGGGGTTCCAACAAATGGCGACATACCTGGGAGAACCGGTTATCTCTGCTCATTCATCTCAAAAGCTATGAAAAATACAATATTAAAATTTGCTTAAGATAAGTAAAAAATCCTTAATCTAATAAGAACCAACAGCTAATTCTCATCTGTGAATATTTTCAAAACTACCTCCATTTCTGTTAATAAAGATTTTTTTCATAGACATGATGAAAATTACCCTGTCAAAACAAAGTACTTAGGATAAAGATAATCCACATCAGTAGTATAAAGATATTTATATTTACTTATCTTAAAAACTTTCAAGACATGCTCCAATTATATTTTTTTTTTTAATAAAATTTTAACTGAAGAAAATTGTTCAGGCCTGCTAACCAGATATTAAAAGCATCATTCATGAGTTTTACCAGAAATAAACAAGCCAGATCATGATGAGATCTCGTGTCTCTTGATCTTATGATCAAGAGCCATCACTTTGGTGATCATAAATGATGTTACTCTTGATAAAGCTGTTGATCATGAGTAGGCCGGCTCATGATGAGACCTCCTATTCTCCAATCAAAATCTAATTTATTATAGATAATTATGCATAGATCAAGCTTCAAAATATTTGCAGATGGTAAATAAACTTCTAAAAGAATGACTGCCAATGCAAATTGATAAATATTTTCCAAGTACTAAATTTTGAAAAGGAAATCTATCAGCTATCCCAACTATAAAGAAATATATGGATGAAGGTTAATCTTGATTATAAACACAAACATCATCAGTTATAGGTCCTTATTGAATTTGAGAAAAACTGACCAGTTTAAGCAAATCTTGAAGATCTATCTTATTACAACTTATTCAAGATAGATGAACAAATTGGATTTAAGCCCCAGGATTTATTTATTTACAAATAACCCCCTTTCAAACTTCAAGTAAACTCAAAAAGAAAATCAAGGAAAACTTGAACAATAAAACCAATAAAAGCAATAAATCTAAAATGGATATATCCAAATGCGAAAAATGAAAACTTAGCCCTGAATAGATTAACATCTTAAGTGGAGAAACATGAAATAGCTATATCACAAATGAAAAGAAAAAATATTTCTCTCTATAATTTGCGACATAAGGATTTGTTAAAAATAAGCAAGGTGTTTTAATAAATTAGGCCTTGTTATGAAAACGAAAACAAACCAAAAGAAACTTAAACTAAATATTAATTACATATGCAGTTACAACTCAAAATATTTTGCTATTAAAGTGCAACAACATTCTTCATTTTCTTTCTTATGACCATAAGAATGTATAAAAAATTTTCCCAATTAAGTCGACAAAGTAAAAGATATATGACTTAACAAGAAAATTGTAAATAAATATAATTATAAGAAAGAGAGTCAAAGGTAAAGAAAACATCCTTGAATGTATCGATAAGTGTCACCTCTTGAAATTGGCATCATCTTCATAGCTGCATTTATTCAAAACAAGCAAAAGTAAAAATGAAGAAAAAAAAATAAACCTAAGTCTAACTATGACAAAAGAAAACAATTGTAATAAAAATTAAGTAAAGTGAAATAGCCAATGAAGCCATCGAAGCATTTTCATTCCTGTAAGAAAAACATCACTTTCAATTAGTAATAGAAAATGATATGTTAATAATAGAAAATCAGATGCATCGGTCTTACCACTAAAATCTTTACTTGTATATACAGAAAATAAAGCCTCGCCATTGAATGGAAGCTTCTTGAGGTAAGAAGCCTCAAGTCCATCTGCAACTCTATTATGGAAAATATAAACATATGAATTTATAGATGAGTGATCAATGTCAATAAAATTGTGTGATTGAGAAATTGTACATGATAAACGAGGACCTTTAGTAATCATTGGTTGAAATTGAAGTAAATGATTAGAATCTAATGAGGTATCATCCCATATTGTCTTAGACACGCCTTCATCAAATGAATGGGAATCATGACTAGTTTTAATGAAAAATCCAGTTTCAACAAACTCATTATTTAATAAATGAGATCCTTCATTTATTATGAGTGGTGATGAATTAAAAAGAGGTGTTTCTAAAATTATATGACTCTCATCTTTGTATTTATCAAGAGATTCATAAAAATAATGTTTTTTCTCTTCATCTCTAAAAGATAATTTATCATTTGGAAACCCATAAAAATTTTCTGCATCAGGATGAAATTCTATAAGATATGAAAAATTATCCTGAGAATTAAAATTATTAAATAAATTGGGGTATAATGAAAAATAGGTGGATGAAGATAGAAAATTAAAAGTATCTGTTGATAACAAATTTTCTTTGAAAGAAAAGTTTTCTTCTATGAGTATTTGCATTTGATTTCAAATGTTCATTAACGTCTTCTCCTAAAATCAGTTCAATATCCTTTACTAAAAAATCTGAACTTGATAGATTATCTTGTTCATTGCAAATAGGTAAAGGTTTAAATGAAACACAAGGCCCATCATAAAAATGATATTCAGGAATAGAACCCCTTAAAAGAATATCTTGGTCTTGTTTAATTAATGTAGGAGAAGTTATTCCAATATAGATTTCAGATTTGGTCTCTTTCTATTCTAAAATAGCTATAAGATCTTGATTTGAATGACAAATTTCCTCATTTAGTCTTAGAGTTTTATTCTCATTAAGAAAAGACGAATTAGCATTATCATAAGGGACAATAACATTCTCTAATACATTGTATTGCTTTTGATTATGTGAGGTGAAAAAAGTTGGACAATATTGCTGATTTATAACTTTTGAACTTTGATTAGAATCAATCGAAATATCGTTATGTGAAGAAAATTGTTTTTTATCTGATTGATCTAATTCATTTGAAAAAGAGATAAGGGTGAGTACAAGCTAATGAGGGTCACTTTTGGCACATTAGATGCAATAGAAAACTGAAAAATTAGGCATCCCTAAAGTTATATTGATTTTTTGAGATGCTTACATAAAATATCTTACTTTGAGTAAAAAATATGAAATTTAGTATATTGAATCACGTTTCTGAATATATAAGTTTTATCTATTGAAAATGTTTATAATTATCTCAAGTTTCATTTTTTCTAACAGTCACTTTTTATTTTTCAGGGAAATAATAAGACCTATGTTTTTGTGGGTGCAACCTTTGAGGGCTGAAATGATGGTTTCAATCTACAACAATTTGCAGGCATGTAGAGAACATATTGTACTATTGCAACACTATTTTTCAAAAATTAAATTAGTATTTAAATTTTTTATAATCATCTAAGGGATCATTCGTAAAGAATGGTACGTCTTTTGTGGGTGCAACCTTTAAAGGTATTAATGAAGTAAACATGAAATGAGTTTTTTATAGTATGTATAGGTCAATGACTTCTAGTGCATCATACAAGTTGTTTTTCAAATGATCAAGAGTTTAAAAAGTTACGGAAAAAACAATAAGAGTGTATTTTTTGAGTGAAGGAGCTAGGACAATAGAAATATAAAAAAAATAGAAAAATATAATATTTAGAAATAAAAATTACACATTTAAAATATGCAGAAAAAATGCTATTTAGGTTTAAAATTTCATAAAAATTGATTATCTGTAGCATACTGTAACGAGTGGGTAAATACGTGCTTCTTAAGAAACTGGAATAAATATCTTAGTACAATGTTTCAAGGTATTAGTGTAATGATGATGGATTGGATTTTTAATAGTGTATAGAGGTGAGTGTCTAGTAGTGTGACATATATTTTTTTAGGAAATGGTTGAGAAAAGAAGAATTTATAGCATAAATGTAACACCCCGGTTTTGACCCCGTTTGCATGATGTATATTTTGTAATTAATCATGGTGAGGAGCTAAAGGCAAAAGCCCCACCATCGATTTGGTTGTGTATGTTTCGGCAATAGGGATAGTTTCCGATGGTATATCGTGCTATCCGGCACATTATAATGTGGCATAATGTAAACACGCACATCAAATAAAATAAACCACAACCAGCTACGACAGTGCAACGTTGAAATGAAAAGGGCATGATTCCAAAGGATAAGGGTGTGGGGGGGGGATGCCAACCTTGGTCTTTGGGGGGGAAAGCCTTCTTTGATTTTCCATATTCCCTTGTCTCATCCACCCTCTTTAATGTCTTGTTTTGTTAGTTGGGGCAGTTAATGGCTGAGTGGTGGTGGGTGTGGCAGGACTGTCCATCCTTGCCCACGTGCCCACTCCACTAGCAGGCTCTCCTCTTCACGTCGTGTGGGGGTAGGGAAAGCATTCACTCTCCACTCCCTCCACTGCTAGGAATTCTCTCCGTGTCTGATTCATCCTCCTCACGCAGGGCCGTTGTCTGTTCATCTTCCTCACACAGAGGGGAAGTCTGTTCTTCCTCATGCAGAGGGGAAGTCTGTTCATCCGTGCGCATAGGGGAGCTGTTCACGCTCACAAGGGACGTGTAGGTGGAGGTCGGTTCATTTTCCTCACAAGATGATTTGTGGGTTATGTGTTATTGTTGCTTGCGTAGCAGGCTAGGAGTTGTTTGGCCACTATCGCCCACGATATTTCCTATGGAGAGCCATCTCTTACACTCAGGGACTGTGTTGCGGCCTGTGTTTACCTCATGCACAGATCGTTGGAGTCGTTTTCCCATGTTGTGAGCCGTGCTCACTGATTTTGTTTTATGACTGCTGTCTTCCCCGCGTTTTGTTGTCTGTGGTGTCCAATTACGTTTTTGGCCGCTATGGATTCTTAGTGAGCCATTTTCTACCATCAACGATGTCTCTGTTTTGTGGACTATGTGACGTTGCCATCGTTTTCATTATGAGGTTGGGTTGTTGATGTAGCCTAGTTTGGGTTGCTGTTGAGTTGTTTTGGCCACGTTAGGGCCAAGAACAACTCTAAGTTGCTTTGTGGGCTTGAGCTGTGTTCCTCTTTTGTTTGGGACTACCCCCGGTTGTCTTTGCCTTCATCACAGAGCCATGAGTGGGTTGTTGCTATGGTATGCAGTGGGTGGTCTTCGGACTATTGAGAGTGGGATTAGAGGCTGGGTATGCATGAGAAGACTAGTGTTGAGGCCACCATCTTGGCATTTAGCCTATCCTAGCTCCTTGACAGCCTGGTGAACCTTATGTTGTGGGTTTGGCTATGTGTTGGAAAATATTGGCTATGTGTAAGCCTGTATTAACCCTTATTCCTTGAGGAATCATGCCCAGCTCGGGGGTAGCAGTGTTGTTGAGAGATTGATGAGCATGCTGGCCTATGGTTGGGTGGAACGTTGCAGCGACGTAGCTGGTTTCGGATAAGTTCTTCATCAAAATATAAGTACTCATGACTAATTTATCTCTACAAATATATCTATTGTTTCATGAATTATGATGGACATGTCAAATGCTGGAATATGTGTGTTTGCTTCCGCTGTATGATTGAGAACTCCGCATTTTTGTATGTTGATGGATTATGCATCTTGGTATGCATTATGTTAAGCTTGTTTTAATTTCAGCATTGTTTTCCTATTCATGTTCATGCGGTTGTTTTCCCATATGCATTGGTGTGTGGTGTTCATCGCGTCCTCTTCGCCGGTCGGAGGGTCGGGGACATGACAGCATGGTATCAGAGCTCATGTTGCAGCATGGGCCTGCATGGACTACCAAGGTGCAGTGACAGAAGCAGAACTTCTTTCTACCTAGTAGAGATCAGTAATTATGATAGAAAATTTTGTTGAAAATTTTCTCTAAGTGTTGAACCGTTGGATCATCGGAAGACCTAGTGGGAAGCTCCTCCGATACGCCGGAAGGTGTAGTCAGAAGGCCATCCGACGAGGGGTAGGTGGAAAAGAGTTTTTGAAAAAAAAAATTGTCTAAGTGTTTGAGCCGTCGAAACACTTAGTGGATCGGACTTCCGATGTAGCGGAAGGGCCAGTGGGAAAGACTTCCGCTGTAGCAGAAGAGCTAGCAAAATCATGCCCGACGGAGAACAGTTGGAGGAAAATTTTGAAAAATATTCTAAGTGTTCAGCGTCCGTCGAAAGAAAATAGATGTTCAAGCATCTGCCGTTGCGGATTGATAAACGAATACACATCCGACGGGTAAGTCCTCCGACCGTCGATGCCGCAAGAGAGTAAAGTTTGAAATTTTTTCTAAGTATAGAATTCATCGGCCATCGAAAGAAGTTAATGGTTTGATGTTCCGCCATTGTGGAAGTCAAAAGCACTAGACTTCCGATGAGAAAAGACTTTCGATGTCGTTCAGAATTATTTCATCGATCAGAAGTAGATAGTATTTGATGTTTCATCTTTGAGGCTATGGAAGGAACAATTTTTCCAATGAAAAGAAGATCAAGCAGCAGCAGAAAGTAAATCGGAAGGTGTTAGCTGTTTGAGCAGCCGATACGTCGGCTCTGTTAGTGGAAAGAACATCCGATGCCGTCAGCGGAAGGAAGTAGAAAGACAAAAATTTTGAAAAAGTTGAAATTTTTTTCTAAGTGTTCGATGTCAGTCGAAAGAAAATAACTGTTCGAGCGTCCGCTATTGCGGATGGCAAAACGACTACGCGTCCAATGGGTAAGTTCTCCGACCGCCGACGCCGTGAAGAAGTTTGAAAATTTTCTAAGTATAGAAATCGTCGACCATCGGAAGAAGATAGAGGTTTGATGTTCCGCTGTTGTGGAAGCCAAAGGCACTAGAATTCCAATGTGAAGAGACCGCTGATACCGATCGGGTCATGCCATAGCAGATTGAGCCGCTGATCGGGAGGAGATTGAGGATCGTGTTCCACCGTTGCGGCTGCGGAAGGAACTATTTTGCCGAAACATAGTGCTTAATGGTTTTGACCGCCGATAGATGTTATGCTTCGCGGAAGAAAGAAGAAGGAAGAAATTTTAAAAATTCATCTAAGTGTGGAAACCGTCGGCAATATTTATCCATTTGAGTAGCCGATGCGGCAGCAAGAATCGGAAGAAAAGAAGACAAGGTTTCAGCAGAAAATAGTTGAAGACGGAGCTGTAGTTTCGGCAAAGATCTCTGAAAGATAGCTGAAGCGTCGAAGAAGGATAGCTGATCGAGCATCCGATGTGGCGAACGAAAATAAGAAGAAAGATTTCCAAAAAATTTCTAAGTATAGAAAACGTCGGAGAAAATTAGAGGATCAATCCGTCAATACGCCGGAATCTAAAGGAATATCGGCCCGAAACATCTAAAAATTTAGTTGATTGGACAACCGATGAGCTACGTTGGACGAAGAAAGTGGATTGAAAGTCCGTCGTTGCGGCTGCCTAGATGACTACGGATCCGACATGTCGAAAGAAAATAGAATATTGGATCACCGATGCATAGAGATTAGTGGATCCGACAGCCGATGAACAGCGGAAGAAGTTAGCTGTTTGGACTTCCGAAACGTTGGACTGATAGTGGAAATGAGAGCCGAATCTGCAGAGGAGAATTTGAGTTTTTCAAGTGGGATTTTCAGCTATTCTTTAGTGGATTTATAGGGCTGAAGTTGGCACCCAGTCCAAAATATAGTTGTGTGTAAAAATCCAAAGATTGGTGAAAATCTTCATTTTGAAGTGGTGTGGTTTTCACACCCAAGGTCGGAATGAAGCATGTGGATAGGCGTTGGAAATCTTATCCAGTAGGGAACAAGGTGAAGTTACTAGAATCTGAGCATGGAGCAGCAAATTATTAGTAATTGCTTGAAAGATAAATGTGTTGCTATCAAATGGACGAATCTGGAAAGTTGCATGCCCAGAGGTAGCAAGGACTATGAAGGCTAACCAGCAGTTGTGTGGAAGAGGAGTTCCATGCAAAGATGAGGGAATTGAAAGGGAAGTTTCCTTAAACCCTATCTTGATGATTATAACTACATTCCTAAGTTTTATACTTGAAAAGTAGGAGGATATGTATTGCATGCATAGAATATTACATGTTGGTATGAATATTGAAAATTATATATTTATAATGAGCCACTAATGATAACTATTGCATTGGTGTTGACATTAGTGGAAAAACCAACGACAACCTAGACATGGTTGAGTATGTTGCTGATGCTGATGAATGTGACCAGAAACCCTATGAAGAAAGGGATAAGGCAACTAGTCCATAATCAAAAGTTGGTGAGCAAAGTCTACAATCTCCTGCAAAAGACCAACCAAACTGGTCATGTCAAGGGTTTAAGTAAGACCTATGCAGGTAATGGTTTGATTATGATGAATTCCATGGAATGGTACACATAAGAGACCTCATACCATGTGGATATTTGAATATAGAAAGGTTTCATGCCTATATATGCTGATGATATTGATTATAGTAATGGATCCTATATGAAGTAGTCATGGTTAGGCCATGCCTGGTATGTTGAATGCATAGTATTCCTGAATCAATGCAAGGTAGCATTGAGTGGATGTGCATTGAAAATATTTTATAAATCTTGTAGTTATGCATTGAATATATGCATATGAAGGGTGTGAGTGACTGATTGCAAAAGTACAGGTGCAAAGGTTGTGATGTATTGCATGAATGCATTGATATAAGTGCATGTGATACTATGAATAACTAATGACTGAAATGATGAATTGACGACAATTCAGGAACCATTTCAAAGGTTGTTATGAATGCAGGATAGTCATGATCAATTGGCTGCTAGAAATGCTCTATGGAAGAGCAAGATGGTACAAATGATATGCTTGTGAAGTAAGGAGTATCTAAACATTTCATTTAATTGCATGAATGATGTGACTATGCCTTGTAGATGTTAGTATGATAATGATTGCATGAAGTAAATGAGTTTTGGTAATGTTGTGATTAACTACTGGAAGTATTTGAATTTTATAAATTCTGAAAATGCTTCAGTAATGGTTGCAGCAATGAAAAGGTTATATGCATCCAGACTTACCAAGTGTTTGGTTGATCGAAACTCATGTTTCAGGTAGATTATTTTGAGCATGGAAGTGAGAGGTAAGACCCTGACCAATGCTAGAATCTACCATGTAAAAGAGCCAAACCTTATGAGAAGAGTCTCATGGCTGTAAAGCTAGTTGGTATGCATAATGGGTTGTTAAATTTGAATTGTGAATTTCGTATTTAAGAAATTGCTGACGACTACTAATCACTGTTGGCTTGTATAAGATTGTGTCAGGAGGACGCATCGTAAGTGGGTATTCATGTTATGCTAGTAAGCATGAAATTATAATGGGCATAGTAGTGCTACTTATGGGAGACCCACAAATGAGGATCACCTCATTGCTAAGCAAATTAATTTCTGTAGTAGACAGAATTGCAAATTCTTATTGAATTTAATTCCTAATGTAATTGCTTGGTTATGGAACAATCAATTTGGATTGTATTATTAGATAATGATTGACTATTTGGATATTTGATGAATGTGCCAGGGGTGCACGTTGCAGGAAGATCATGTGTGATGGCTTGCAAGAGCCAAACTTCATGGGAAGGTTTTCCCTTGGAAAAGGGTTTCGGGTGAAACACCAATGGACATTTTGGAAATGTCTCATTTGCACTACATGTTTGGTAGCAACATGAGTGAGATGGTATAAATTATGTCGGTAAGACATGTGTGAACATGAAATGTGAAAAGGAGTTGGGATGGAAAACTGAGGGACTGTTAACTCAGAGAAAGAGCCCCCATTCCTCCTTAACAAATGCATACTGCATCGACAAATGGATAAGTGTTCTGTGACCCTTGCTAAGAATATGCATGTTTGATTGTTGAATTCCATATGCAAAACATGTTTTGATTTAATATCCATTATGACCGATTTCTTGAGTATGAATAGGGCCTACATGGCACACACCAGAAAAGAGTGCACACTTTTTCGATGTCGAGTCATGAAAGGGTTTTCAATATTGATTATACCCTAGGGAGTGGATGCACTCTTGGTGTCTCAATACTTGATAGTGAATGATATGAAATATGATTATAGTCTTAGAGAAGTAACGCTGATGAGTTTGCTTATATTGCTTGTGCTGACAGGCTAAATAGATGTAGTGGGGTGTTGCACCCTAAAGGTAAAAGGTAAAAGGTAATAGGTAAATGGTTGTTGTGAGGGGTTGTGGAGTAAGGGTTATTGTTGATATAAGTGTATGTTGGGATGTTATATGCTTGAGGATCCATAGTAGATCCTAGACCTGGAATTGGTCGTGGTAAAGTTCCAAGCCCAGTTGACATGAGGATGTACTGGCTGGACATGAATTATTTGGTGTATTGGCTTGATTAGCCCACGGTCTGATAAACCCAATTGTAGGTTGGCTTGACTATGCCTGATATATATAAAAGGATGTTGTGGAGAAGCCCGCGTGCTGACCTAAAATCCAACACCATAGGTGATCCCAAGGATTGCAAAGCAAAGCAGGATCCTGTGGATGAATGAGGAAACACACAATACAGATAAGTATTGGATTATTTTGCTTATGAATATACATATGTATATGATTTGGTTATGATGTTTTAAGCTCTTGTTTTAGAGATAAAACTGATGAGAATAAACTAAACATGTGAATCTATTCAATGTTTGGATACAGGTATCGCTGGAAGCGAGGACTATGAGAGCATCCTAGGGGTGCATGTGGACATGTGACTATCCTGGAAAGCTCGGAATGAGCGGCAATGAAAAGGGTGTTAGTGATACTGTGAGGTTCCTAGAAGTTGATACAAACCATGTGGAGAGACTCCATGGTTTGGAGGTCCGGAATAGACTAGAGACACTAAGTGTCATGACCAAGAGAGATTGGTCCAACATTCACGGTGAAGTGAAAGAGGCTGAGCACTGAAAAGCCACAATAGTGGTGTGGGTTCCAGGATGGAACAAAACAAAGAGGGGAAAAAATATTGCTTCTCTCTCTTGCCCTTTTAATTATATATACATACACACACACACACACACACACACACACACACACACATATATATATATATATATTTATGCATTGTGAAAACAAAAAGATTGTTGAATGCATGAGTGACTAAAAATGGAATGTGTGTATTTGCTTAAAGTAATTGTGAATGCTGGAATAGTTAATTCCCTGCCCAAGAATGGACATGAATGAGCTCATGTGCCTATTGGGGAAGGCATGAAAAATATGAAAGTCTCCTTGATGAGGCTTGGACTGTCATGCCAATTGGGTAATTAGCTAACTAATTTTTATGTCTATATTATGCTTGGTCTGACAGAATTTTAATGATGCATTTCACAGGTGAGCAAAGTGAAACCTGGTGGTGCACATTGATTATGGCAGTAGATCAAAAGTTGTTGGACTTGGATGGAAGTCTCCTTCAAATGATTGCCAAGACCCAAGAAAATCTTGGGGAGATGCTCAAGATACAGAAAAGGCAAAATGAAATGAACCAGCAGATTTTGCAAGACTCTATTGTTTTGCAAAGGGAGGTGAAAAGCCTTATGGGAGCAATCAGAAAAGGAAAGGAAGGTGGATCAGCGAGGGGACATTCATCCAAGCGACTCATTGGGAAATGGTCCAGGTAGGAAGACTCAAAGGAAATTGAGCAGGTAAAGATGAAGCATCCAGTGAAATGCTGGGAATGCGGAGGACACCATTTACGCCGAGACTGCCCAATGAGGGAACATGATGAGGGCAATAGCCGCAAAGTTCCTAGACTTCGGGATAAGCTGGAAGCTGAGAACCAGCAGGACAAGTCTGTGGAAGCTAAGAGGCTTGGTCTTGAATGTTCAAAGTAAATGATTGAACGTGGGACATATATGCAAGATTCTGAAATTTGATGTGCAATTGTATATGTATTGTATATGTATTCCTATGTATTGGAAAACTGAGGATGCTATTATTCCAAGGGGGAGGGGAATGTAACACCCCGTTTTTGACCCCTTTTGCATGATGTATATTTTGTAATTAATCATGGTGAGGAGCTAAAGGCAAAATCCCCACCATCGATTTGGTTGTGTATGTTTCGGCAATAGGGATAGTTGCTGATGGTATATCGTGCTATCTGGCACATTAAAATGTGGCATCATGTAAACACGCACATCAAATAAAATAAACCACAACCAGCTACGGCAGTGCAATGTTGAAATGAAAAGGGCATGATTCCAAAGGATAAGGGTGTTGGGGGGGGGATGTCAACCTTGGTCTTTGGGGGAGAAAGCCTTGTTTGATTTTCCATCTTCCTTTGTCTCATCCACCCTCTTTAATGTCTTGTTTTGTTAGTTGGGGCAGTTAATGGTTGAGTGGTGGTGTGTGTGGCAGGACTGTCCATCCTTGCCCACGTGCCCACTCCACTAGTAGGCTCTCCTCTTCACGTCGTGTGGGGGAAGGAAAAGCATTCACTCTCCACTCCCTCCACTGCTAGGCATTCTCGCCGTGTCTGATTCATCCTCCTCATCTAGGGCCATTGTCTATTCATCCTCCTCACGTAGAGGGGAAGTATGTTCTTCCTCACGCAGAGGGGAAATCTGTTCATCCTCGCTCATAGGGGAGCTGTTCACGCTCACAAGGGATGCGCAGGTGGAGGTCGGTTCATTTTCCTCACTAGATGATTTGTGGGTTATGCATTATTGTTGCTCGTGTAGCAGGCTGGGAGTTTTTTGGCCACTATCGCCCACGATCTTTCCTGGGGAGAGCCATCTCTTATGCTCAGGGACTGTGTTGCGGCCTGTGTTTCCCCCATGGATAGACCATTGGAGTTTTTTTCCCATGTTGTGAGCCGTGCTCACTGATTTTGTTTTGGGACTGTTTTCTTCCCCACATTTTGTTGGCTGTGGTGTCCAATTACGTTTTTGGCTGCTATGGATTCTTAGTGAGCCGTTTTCTGCCATCAACGATGTCTCTATTTTGTGGACTATGTGACATTGCCATCGTTTTCATTATGAGGTTGGGTTGTTGATGTACCCTAGTTTGGGTTGTTGTTGAGTTGTTTTGGCCATGTTAGGGCCAAGAAAAACTCTGAGTTGCTTTGTGTGCTTAAGCTGTGTTCCTCTTTTGTTTGGGACTGTCCCTGGTTGTCTTTGCCTTCATCACAGAGCCATGAGTGGGTTGTTGCTTTGGTATGTAGTGGGTGGTCTTCGGACTATTGAGAGTGGGATTAGAGGATGGGTATGCATGAGAAGACTGGTGTTGAGGCCACCAGCTTTCCATTTAGCCTATCCTAGCTCCTTGACAACCTGGTGAACCCTATGGTGTAGGTTTGGCTATGTGTTGGCAAATCTTGGCTATGTGTAAGCTTGCATTGACCCTTATTCCTTGAGGAATCATGCCCAACTTGGGGGTGGCAGTGTTGCTGAGAGATTGATGAGCACGCTGGCCTATGGCTGGGTGGAACGTTGCAGCGGCATAGCTGGTTGCGGATAAGTTCTTCATCAAAAGATAAGTACTCATGACTAATTTATCTTTGCAAATATATCTATTGTTTCATGAATTATGATGGACATGTCAAATGATGGAATATGTGTGTTTGCTTCCGCTGTATGATTGAGAACTCTGCATTTTTGTATGTTGATGGATTATGCATCTTGTATGATGGATTATGCATCTTGGTATGCATTATGTTAAGCTTGTTTTAATTTTAGCATTGTTGTCTTGTTCATGTTCATAGGGCTGTTTTCCCATATGCATTGGTGTGTGGTGTTCATCGCATCCTCTTCGTCGGTCGGAGGGTTGGGGACGTGACAATAAACATGATTAGTTTTCTAAAAATCCAGTTGCATCTAAAAAGTCCCCCAACTTCATGCACTCACCCATAACCTCATGGAAAAATTGAAAAATAGAAGTGACAAGTTTTGAAGGAAATCTGTAACAAAGTTTAAAAAATCTATTTGCATAGTCCTTATATGATTCATCAAATTCTCTTTTAAGATTTAATAATTCTACAAACAATTTCTCATAATCAAGATCATGAAAAGAATAAATAAACTCACCTAAAAATTCTTGTAAAGAATGTTGAGATGGCAAAGTTTCAAACCATTTTCGAACTCGGCCTTTAAAAGTCAAAGCGAATGATCTGCCAATGATTGCTTCATCACTAACATGATTAGTAAGGCAATTTTGTAAAAATTGAGAAACATGATCAATTGCAGAAATTTCACTTTCACCATCAAATTTGTTTTTTGACAAGTGATGAACTATATTATATGGAATAGAATGATTATTTTTCCGGACATCACTCCTAATAGGGATTTGGGTTGAAGCAATGAAAGATAAATAACATTAATAAAGTGATTCATAAATAGTTAGGTTATCATCTAACTAGCCCTTAAGCACACATGTGTTGACGTATAGATTAAAGATGTAAAAGATGAAAAATCAAAGAGCAAAAGAATAAATGGTTATTAAAAATAATCGAAAAAAATAAAACCACTTGTTTTACCTCGTCCCTCCTTCTAGCGCCATTTGTTGGACGGATTTTATGTCTAGAATCCAACAAGGAGAAATAGTCCACACAAAGCGCTTAAAACAACCCTTGGTGTGTTTGGGATGACTAAATCTCATGGGAAAAAAGGCCCCGCTGGCTTATGAGTTTGCTCTCAAAAGAGAGTCTCACAATCTAGTGATAGAAATTCTTAAAATGAAATAGACATCTCAAAGATGTATTATAGCTAACATGAGATGCATGACTAATTTAAGATGCATATTTCATTGGCTGGAAAACATACAGTTTTAACAGCTATTAAAACACACAGGCTTTAACAACAACTAAACTGTATCTTTCACTATGAAATAAAACAAAAACCTAATTTAAGAAAACTAACTCTAGACCTAATCTATTCTCTATCCTATGCTATCTTGCATAGGAGCAAGTTTTAAAAATAAATTGTTGATGCATAAAAGATTAATGATATTACTTTTCTACTGAAGCAAAGACAAAAACATAGTAATTGAACCAACAATACTTCCAGAATCAAGAATCAATATGTTTATGATTCTAAAAATATGTTTATGCATCAAGTTTATGCAATCATTTAAAGCAACCAGAAAAATATTAGCATAAAAAATAAACTCATCTGGCATACATCTAATTAAGTAAAATAAGAACAATCTCAAAAAACAAAATTAGATGCTTGAAATGATCACAAGGTAAAGAAAATTTCAAATTGGGTCTGTGATAAAAATATTACAGAGCATAATTGATATTCTCTAAAATTGATGGCAAAGATTCCTGAGTTTATCTTCTGAAATACACAGTTTACAAAAGATTACATGGAGGCTACAGTGGTTTATCAAAATCCTAGAATCACTGTAGATATCTTATCCCACACCGGAAGTAGTGTTTCTTATTCTCTGGTTTACAAAAACCATTGAACATAGAAAAATTACAGAACTTTAAAGAATGAAACTTCTCTAGCTCTGATGAGCACTACCCCCTTTTGGCTGAAAATTGTTACTGCTTTTATAAGCACTCACCCTCCATGATCTCCTCAAACATCGACGATATAATTAATTCCTTCAATAAAGCAGCAGGTTGAATCCCTAATTTCTCTGGCAGGATCTTTACTTATGTGAATCTGGTGGCAATACCTTGGATGCTTCTTACTTTAAATGATTGTGGTCGCTTCATGAAATTATGAAATATTATCCCAGGTAGAAACTTGATGTCTTATATTTATCCCTGCATCAATATGAAATCACACATTAATCATTTATGTAATCAAGAAATGGAAATTGTAAAAATAAAAGCAATCCTTATGAAAGAGTATAGAAAAGGATAATAAGTAAAGGATCTTCTCTTTTTCCTCATCCTATTCCCTCATCTATTTGATTGCAGCACAATATCCTCTCTAAACATGGAGATGTGATTTCCTTGGAGTTTTCTTTTCTCGTGAGTTGGTGTGCTTGAATTCCTCTCTTTGTGGCACCTCCTTCGTATATGCGTTGGCATTAACATTGATCTAATAGCAGCAACTGAGTAGTTGCTACAGTTGCGGCCTCTTGTAATCCTGAAAAACCTATCCAATGATCTCAAGCTCAATGATATTTTATGGAGTAGCGTTAATAATTGATTGTGCATCCTTCAATGCCGGTGATTTGGTGGAGATAACTTTGACGTGTTGGCATTAATCTCCTTTTATCATCCAGCTATAATTGGCATTTTCAAACTAGGATATGTGTATTGAAATATTCCCGTAATCTTCTTGATCTATTTTTATGTTGTTAATAACACTATAACCAATATTCATGGATTCGATGGGAATCCCTTAACTCTTTGCGATCTTCTCCTTCCTAACAAATTCCTCAAAACCTGAGCAGCATAGCGTGGATGTTTTAAAATAACTTGGAAATAATTCTCATTATAATCTTCATTCACCAAAAGTATTGACGTCGAAAAGATTGGAAAATGGCTCTGCGTAATGCAGTCTCATTTTTTGGACATAAGGACCAAAGGTTACGGAATGGAACCATCGTTTTGACATTCATTTAGAAAATCATAACTAGCCAAACAATTTTTTTAGTTCATGAAGCTAACGTTATTGAATGGTGTTTTGTTGTTTTATGGAAATATCACTCTTTTATAATTGTGAACTACATTAGCCTCGATCCTGCATCAAAATAAAATGTATCATATTAATATATATTTAAAGGACCGAGTACCAAAATTGATTTAATGTAATATGCTTCTCACATTGAATTTTTCGAGGAATATGAAAAGAGTTTAAAGGATGACTGTGTAAAACAGCATATTGTTTATAATTTTTTTTATTAAGACTCCCTTTAAAGGTAAAGAATAATATTACTTTCTATGATGTCAAGTCCTTTTTATCTAATATCCAATATGAAGATACTTTCATAGGAAGGTAAAAAGGTTTGAAATGTGAAAACTTCATAAGATAAAAGGAAAGAGAGAAACTAATATTCCATCATTGCAATTCAAGTGATACGACAAATGGTGGTTGAAGTTGATCATTGATATTACTTTTTTCCTTTTCATTTTCCAAAAATATATGGCTTGCCACTCATATAATTTGGGTTTCGTCAATTTCAATGTCTTAATATATTGTGGAGAATGGTGAGGACATAGTTTGAATTTTATGGAAAGTAAACTTCGGATTAAACCAAGTGTAAATCATATTAATATTTAATGATGATTAGCATTAAAAATGTAGACTATTTTAATTTTAGCATTACGTTAATATGAAAATACATGAATCAAATGATAAAACCAAAAGTTTAGTAAAATTTTAATGAAGCTTAAATAATTTGTTTTCTCAATCAAAAGAGAATAATCAAATGTATTTTATTTTAAGAGAAAACAAATAAAAAATAATATCTTCATAAAAATTAATATATTTACTCCATTTAAAAAATATCATTTCTCTTTTAAAGTATACTCTGAAAGCACAAATTGAATTGAGTAACACTGATGAAGGACAAACAAATATCGAAAAGCAGTCAACAAACTACTCCACCGAAGCATGACATCAAAAGCATAAGCCCAAGGAATCAAATATGAAAGTATCACACAAGAAACCATCTACCAAATTGAGTAAACAAAAGAAAAGAAACTCAAAGCTAAATATTTACAAAATTCTAATGGGAGTCCCTTGATTTTACAAAAATCAAGGGTAGTTGTTGGGGTGCCAACAAATGATGACATAATTGGGCGAACCAGTTATTTCTGCTCATTCATCTCAATAGCTGCAAAAAATACAATCTTAAAATTTGCTTAAGACAAGTCAGAAATCCTAAATCTAATAAAAACCAATAGCTAATTCTCATCTGCGAATATTTTCAAAACTACCTCCATTTCTATTAATAAAGATTTTTGTCATAGACAGGATGAAAATTACCGTGTCAAAACAAAGTACTTTAGGATAAAGATAATCCACATCAGTAGTATAAAGACATATCTATTTACTTATCTGAAAAACTTTCAAGACCTTCTCTAATTATAAAACTTTTTTTTTAATAAAATTTTAACTGAAGAAAACTATTCAGGCCTGGTAACCAAATATTAATAGCATCATTCATGAGTTTTACCAAAAATAAATAAGCTCGCTCATGATGAGACCTCCTGTCTCTTGATCTTATGATCAAGAGCCATCACCCTGGTGATAAGAAATGATTTTACTCATGATAAAGTTGATGATCATGAGTAGGCCGGATCGTGATGAGACCTCCTATTCCCCAATCAAAATATAACTTATTATAGATAATTATGCATAGAGAAGAATGACTGCTAATGACTACTAATGCAAATTGATAAATATTTTCCAAGTACTAAATTTTGAAAAGGAAATCTATCAGCTATCCCAACTATAAAGAAACAGATGGATGAAAGTTAATCTTTATTATAAACACAAACATGATCAATTATAGGTCCTTATCAAATTTGAGAAAAACTGATCAGTTTAAGAAAAATCTTGAAGATCTATCTTATTACAACTTATAATTATTCTATATGGAAAACTGATCAATGAACGAATAACTCTACCTCCTGCATACTGTGAAAGAACTGTACCTCAAGAAGAGACCAATCTGGAAATCATGTGATCCTAGAAATGTTGTGTCATTTCTTTTGAAAAAACATGGCTTCTCAAAATATCATTGGGAACCTTGGATAAAGTTAAATCAATAATTGGTAGGTTTTCATCCTTCCAATCCTTATACATTTGAAAAGTAGAGATATTATCCTCATCCAATCCAATTCTCCAATACTATATAATATAGAATCCTATAAATAATTCCTTTGAGAAATCTCTATAAACTCCCTTGGCAGAAACCATATAGGAGTTTTCCATATGAGATAAACAAATAAAAGTACAAGCTATTTCATTTGCTTCTAATTAGTACAAAAACGCAAGCATATCTTCTTCTATCCATGCACTAACACAATTACACATATCAACAATACAAGTCCACTACTGATTGCAACACCAAAAAATGCAATCGATCTTAGTGTGTTGACCAAAGATGCATGATAAAACCGTAGACAAGAAAATTACGAACTATCTTTGATGGATTCAATGTACATACCCATCTACTCTTCATTGATATATATGTTCAATATTTTCTCAGCATCCTTTGGTAATTTGGTACCATTTTCCTCTTTTTTTTTCTCTTAGTTCTAGGAGATTTTACTTACTCATCGGAGCATAAAATACTGCACAGTTGCTGGAAATGATTTGGACCAATTTATATATTTTAATGACATTAGCGTCAATGATTCCCTTCAATGAAAAGGCCCAACATCATGAACTTTGAAATATTCACAAATCAAATGCCTGGATAACCTCTTGTCCTTGAACCTTAGACGATACATATTAGATTTTCCTGTTGCATATGATATTAGGGTATCCTCCACCTCCATGGTGTACCTCCATTATCTATTCCATCCAACGACATGCTTCATATTTGTGAGTGCTCAATATTTAAATTCAACTATTCCCTAGCTTTCCCTACACCTGAGAGTTATCCCAATTTTTTGTTCATGCATTATCCCTTGTCTATTTGGTGTAAGGTGTTTTGGTATATTTTTTCTCCAAAATTCTTCCTCTCTTAAATTCTATATGATACCTTCTCATTCCATGAGGTTTCCTTGTCTGTTCACCTACCAACTCCATGCTCTCTCCTAGCATCTCATGCATGCATGGAGGGAATTTATCTCTACAATGACTGGCCATGCACAATCTTCCTGCGAATTTCATGGTGGCATTTTCATTTATTTAATTTTTAGTGATTATATTTTATTGCATACTCTAGTCTCCATATAGATATTCCCTACCACCTCTGCCCCCGTGTTCCCCTTTCCTGACTATACATTTTCTGAGTGTGGTAGTAGCCGAGCCTCTCTCTATTTTTGTATAGGTCCAATGAATGTGCCCTCCTTTCATGCCAATGTTTCTAGCCAAAATTAATGCTAATGTATGTTGGATTTAGTGTTATGGTTCCCTTGGGTGTTCTTTTTACGTTCCATGTCCCTTCCAACTATCACCATGCCATTGCTCGATCCTTAATGTTCAGTATTCATTATATTTCTATTATAAAAGAAGGTGTGGAATATTCTTCATGTATTCACTAATCTCGATAATTTTACAATACATGAAGCGACAAAAGTTCCTTCCTATGTGCACTATTCCTAAGATATATACACTACAGGAAGGGTCAGATGACCCTTCATATTTATAATAGTATTCATATTTCAATCATACATCAAGGGGTGACCGACCCTTATTCTATTCACATTAATATATATAAAATATAGGAAATGTATACCTACACATCATACATTAGATATTCTTTTTATTTCTATAAAAAAAAACGGGTAGTTGCACTTTTTTTGTTCATTGTTCTTCGCATTTACATAGTACATTGTTCTTCGCATTTACATAGTACAGGAATGGACAGATAATACTTCTAGTGTAAATTTTTCTCGATATATTTATAGTATATAAAGGGCTAACTGAACCTTCATCTATTCAATAGTATTCATATATATTCATATTTCGTGTGTTCACGGTTCTCGTTATATATAAATTGGTATTCGAGTGGCGGCTGACCCATCCTCGGTGCTACAAGTTGTGGATGATATATATAAAATATAATATGGCTCTGCCTACACATCCTATGATCAATATTCTTTTTTATTTATATCTTAATGGAAAGGGGATGGCGACACTTGTGTGCTTCACTTTTATTTATATTTCCACAATAAAGAATAGATAGAAATTCTTTCCAGTGTACACTACTCTTGATATATATACAAATAAAGAAGGAACGTCTGACCTTGACTATGTTCAATATACTTCAATTTTCTATCATAGGAAGGGTCGCTCGATCCTTCTTATGTTTAATTTTATTTATATTTCAATCATAATATAATGTGTGTCTGACATTTGTTTTTAATTTTCTTGATATTTATTTAATACATGAAGGAAGAAACCTTTCTTATTGTGAGTCACTTGTCTCTATATATGTACAACACCATAAGGGTGGGAGGACATATGTTAGGTTCAAACTTTTGATTATTGATATCATAAAATGAAGGGGTAGCTGAGTATTTTTGAGTTCATTATTCTTGATAATTCTATGAGGAAGGAAGGGTTGGACTCCCCATTTTGTGTTCAATATTCTCTTTATATCTACAAAGGTTATGGAATGGTAGTCTATTCCATCTGGTGTTCAGTATTCTTTATATCTCTCTAGTACAGGAAGGTAGAATTGACCCTTCTTGTATCATAGTGATAAATGGAATAGTGATCAGAACAACGATAGCTCAATCTTTTTTGTCCATGATATTCTTGATATTTGAAGAATATAAGAAGGGGTGCTTGATATTTCCTTGGTTTTATCTTCCTAATAGTTCTATAATAAGGAAGGGACAATCATTCCTTCTTGTGTTAACCATTCTAGATATAGGTGAATTTTTGGCTAACCATCGTTAGCTTTGATAGTTATACAATTCTATCATAAATGAAGGGGAGCACGATCCTTTTTCTCCATGATATTCTTGATATTTGGATGACATATGAAGGGGCACCTGATCCTTCTTTTGTTTACTATTCCTAGCAATCTTACAATACAAGAAGGGTTGGACATTCCTTCTCATGTTAACCATTCTAGATATAGATGAATTGTCGAACTAGCCTTTGTAGGTTCAAGTTTTTTACATTTCTCTCAAAAAGGAATGGGAGACCGACCCTTCTTGTGCCCATTATAATTGATATTTCTATAAATAAACGAAGTGGTCAAGAAATTTTTATCATACAATCAAGGTTGTGGTGATGTATAAGGGGTGAAGAATTTGTTGAAGATTTTCCATTAATTTCAATATGGCATAGGTTAAAACCATCGATCTATTTTCAAATTGACAGTCATGATGAATAGCGCGTGGGTAAAGTACTCAGGGGATAGAGATAAATTTCATACTCAACCAGTAAAGTGAATATCAACACCAATGGTTATTATAAATAGCTCACTAGGAATATGATCATGAGATAAAAAGTGGTATCAATCTAATTAAAATGTGCATCAATAGATGAACGGTGAAGGTTGATAGCTCCTTGACGAAATGGCATGACATTAATATGTTTTATTGAGGAGTTAGAAATGAAAAAAAAAATGACACATGACATGTTTTTAGAGGTAAATCCTTGTTGAACCTTTTTTACAAATGTGCCAAGCCATTGGGAGTTGTGGTTTGGCCAAAACCATGCTCTTTTACCGAAATCGTTGGACCCACCTAAAAAACCGTTGATCTGTTTTCAGATCAAAGATCACAATGAATAATGCACGAGTAAATTACTCGAGAGATAGATCATATGTGCATATCCAATCAATAAAGTGAATCCCAATATCAATGGTTATTATTATTAGCTCGTCAGGAATATGATAATGAGATAAAAAGGGGTAGCGAGCTAATCAAAAGTGCATCAATATATTAAGGGTGGAGGCTGATATCTCATCAAAAAAATGATGCAAATTTAATTTGTATCCTTGAGGAGTTAGAAAGGACAAAAAATAGACACATGGCATGTTTTCAGTGGTATTTCCTCACCAACCTTTTGTAAAAAAATGCTAAACCATTGGGAGTTGTGGTTCAACCAAAATCTGGCTAGTTAACTGAAACCGGTGGAAACAGCTAAAAAACCACATCACATTCATGATAGGCATATGAATTTTGAACACGTGTCCACCCAAGCCCCATGCCTAGAGTGATGTCAACAAGCTACATGCCAAACCATTTTAGGCCAATTTTTCATTGTTTGAAATTTTGTATCCCGTTAAAATTACAAACCCAACCTTGTTTTACCCTCACCAATGGTTGCAGAGAAGAAGAACTAGCTCAAACCAGTTTGTACATCAAGAACATATACATAGAAGCATCTCCCAAACTATTGATTTAGCTGAAAGTACAATTTGTGTGCCCTAATTCTTAAATATCAAATTCTACCCAATACAATCCAAGTGCACAATAAATATTATCCATGGCCTAGTATTCCAAAATCCAAAATTTTACATACTTTTTTGCTAGTGATAAATATTTCAAAGATAGACATGATGTAGTACTTGATATAAAAATACAAGATTCCAACCTAAATTCAATACTAGAAGAGGCACAGTCATTATCCAGCTCAAACCAGGACCACTTACACCTATGCGAGTCTAACCTAGCCAGGAAAATATACCTTAAATAAGTATACTTCCCCAAATTAATAGCCTGGTGTTCCAGATCCTAGTAAAAAGACAATTCTGTCATCAACTAAGTCAGTTGTCCTATGTAGTGTAGATCCCCAAATCTTGAAGAAAATGTTTTTCATCCCTAACTTTTTGAAAGTCCAACAACTTAACGAAATAATCTTGTCATCTACTTATAGGGATATCATCCCCTCAAGAAGGATCCCATTCCTTCTTCAACATCTAGGTAGAGGAATTTTCCTCCCTGAAACCCCTCCATCATATAAGTCAGTGTTATTTTCTAAGTCATTCAAGAAATATATATCATTGATATGTACAATTCTTGGGTACAAACATGCCGAACAAGTTGATGAACCAACCCTGGGTTTTATTTTCAGTCTAATTCCTATGTATTCCAAAAAAAAAATCTAGGTATGACCTTTGTAGTCTCTTGGTAAAAATCATGCAAGATCGATTGGTTTATTTCCTTGTCATAGATCTGTTCAGATATGATTCTTTCCTCTTTTGTTTGTTTGTCCATCAAAATTGTGAATATTTTAAGGGTACGATTTTAAAGATGGTCGATGAGCAAGGTAATCCCCTTCTATTTTTCAGGTGGCATGAATTATTCTTAAAAATGTCTGACAATGCTAATTTTGTTGAAGTAACAAATAAATTTATGAAGATATCCTGGACTATCATTCATGGTGAAGATCCCCCTAGAATGTTTCAAGAGAATAAAAAATTGCTCCAATTCACTCTTAGACTAGAACAAGATATTAGTTCCTCTTAGAGGAATTTACAGTGATAAGATTTTATGGATTTGAAGAAGAACGTTATCAACTTCCAGAATTTCTCACACCTGGAGTGTTTGCATTAGAATATGATAGGAAAATGTTCAAGGTGGATGAGATACACTTAAAGCATTATAGACACCACCAAAATTTCAATGTTCCTCAAGAAATAGGACATTTCTAGTTGAAGAGGTTAGGAGCACGTCAAAAGTTGGAAATCTCTCTAATATATTTAAATATGAAGAAAGCCTAAGGTTTTGATTATAACCCCCATGTGGTTATTTCACAAAAGAGAATTGGAAATAAGAATTTTGCTTACAAATCTAATCCCATACCAGAATGGTAGAGTATAGCAAACCTACATAGCTGGGAAGAGGTTCAAATGGTGCAAATAAGTATGGAATAAGAAAGGGCCAAAGGAAAGTAGTATGTACAGAAGAGGGGAATTGAAGAAGTGACTTCAGATATGGACATTGATGAAGTTGATCAGGAGCACCCATGAAAGAAAAACAGGTTGGAAGAAGAGCAAGTATCATAAGATCCGAAGGATAAGTTTCCTAAGGAGCTTATGGACATAATTCCACCTCTACCATATAGTGGATTAGGCCCACCAATAAAATTCACCCATTATCCTAATATAGATTTCGCACAGTCCATCGACCTCTAGATTTAATCATCAAATCCCTCATCATCAAGTATAATACAAGTTCCTACAGGATTACAAGAGAAATACTAAGAATTAAGAGAAAATAATGTAAGAATGCCAAAATAGGCTAGACAAGAAGTGGGGGTAGCAGGTAAGAAATTGATTACAATAGATGAAAATAAAACTAATGTATTAAGATGGTATATAGTGCAACCTACAGTCCCAAATCCAAGAAACATGAGTGATTTTAGAGAAGATAAATATCAAGTGAATTTCAAAATATTTCACAAGATAAACAAGGTTGATCTCTTCAAATAGACAAGTGGCATGATATGCAATGAAGTTATAGAATTTGTCAAAACAAAAAAGAATTTCATATTGGATATTTAGAGATTATGTCATTTGTGGAAGGTAGAGAAAGTAACTGTGAAATCCAAGAAAGTGACAATTAAAAGTCTTGAATAAAATACAATGGCCTTAAGTGTAAACCCAGGGGATAATGCACCCACTACATGCTTTTTGAAAGAAAAATACACTTATATAGAAACTTTGAAGAAGAAATTAAGCATGCCAAGAATAGAACCTATGCAAATTTCAGAGCTAAGGCAATCTCATGAGGAAAATGAAAGATGCTATGTAAACATGTTGTACTTTCAAAAGTTGGTTGAAGAAAGGAAAGAGAAAATCAATGAGATTGAATTAAAAATTGGCGCATTAAATATTGAGAGAACCTCTATATCCACTAAGAAAGGAATTCCAATTGCATCTTCCATTATACAGGAAGAAAAAGGTTCAATAGAAGAGGAACCAAGTGCTAGCAATCCCGAAAAAACTAGAGTGCATGTATATGTGTTCAATGTCGACGACATGGAGGAAAATAACATCACTCTAGAACCTACAATAATCGAAGAAGATAAGGATACCAAAATACAAGAGCTAGAGGGTGAGCTCAATCTGAATAATGATAAAGTAATTGAGCTGGAGGGGGATATTAATAAGAAATATGATGACATCTCAAATTTAAAAAGAGATATTGATGAGCTCAAAGGTCAAGTAGCTTCTTTACAAGTGGATTCCTAAGGATAATAATTACTTAGTTGAGTAATAAAATTGGGGCTACCCTGACTTTGGGATGGTAATGCATAATTTTATTCTCAGAAAGAATACTACTCACTTCTGTCACAACAGAGAGATGAAGAACAACAACAAGAGATCCTAGAAAAAGTTATTAATGAAGATTAATAAATGAGCAAAATAAGACCATGTTTCCAAATATCGATAAGATTGAATACTATTTTCAAATATTTGGAACCTTTGTTTTATGAGAGGATCTCAGAATAATAATTGGCCTTATAAAACTTAAGAGAACACATGATTCCACTAGGAAAGGACTGGAAATTAGTCACGAGATACTATCAATTTGTAGTGCGTACTCAAGAACAGTCAACAGGGAAGTATTAAGGTCAAATTCCAAGTCAGCAGTCCAATAATCCATAGAAACCTTAGATTCATTAGTATTTCGTGGGACAAGCAACTCCATTATCTTTTATACCACCTGGAGGATAGTTGCCAACTGAAGTAGCATCATATGTAGAATTGTTACAGAAAATGATTCAAGATGTCATACCTCAAGGTTACCACACCATTCCAACTCAACAATATATGAATTGACAGAAGACACCCAATAAAGGGAAGAAGGAAGGTGGTTCCAAAAAGAAAAAAATGAAGGCCTAGCGATATTATTTTTAGTCAATGTAGAAAAGTAATTGGTCAAAATACTATTACTTTTATGTTATGAGTCAATATCAAGGGTAACCGTATTTAGTTAGATAGAGATCCTATATAATGTAAATCGAACCAAGAGCTCAAGGTTGGAATAATAGGTTTTTTTCTAATATGTTGAGTCATAAGATCATTTTTCCCTGTAAGTTCTTTTCTTAGAGATTAATGATGCAGATTCCAACATAGATTCTTCCTCTATGTTCCATCCTATGTAATATTATCCATTTTTTATGAAAGATCTCACAAGAAGATAATAAATACTTATGCAACAGATTTTATTCCTAATCCAGTATCAATGATATTCTATTGTGATTGAATGTTAGATATTTTGTTAGAAATTCAAATTGAATTTCCTTTTTTCCTAATTTCCAAATATTTTGTGTAAATGTAATAGGTAATGGAGTTCTTATGCTATTATTGTATACACGACTGTCTTGTCTTTAAATATTCACAAAAAAACTCATGTTATGTCTCCTTTTATGTAAAGAATTGCTTAATTTTGTTTTGTACATATTAGTACATTCAGCTTGTGTTGTAGTTTAAGAATTCCATCCATCGGGGCTTCTTGAACTTGCTGAATTTTCGTCACCAGTCAAATATTTTTTTTTCATTTTTGTTCCGTGTAACTTTGAAAATATATCAATTTTATGGTAGGATTATCTAGGTGTGAGATTTGTGATGGAGGGGGGTTAGTGTGAGGGATAGGGGTAGTGTTGAAGGAGGGGGATTACAAGAGGGCGATGGGTAGGGTTGTAGGACAGGGATTAAAGAGAGGGATATAGGTAGGATTGTGGGAGGAGGATTAGTGAGAGGTAGAGGGGGGATTACGGGTAGGTATAATTAATGAAACTTTCATTTCTATACTATGCAATAAAAAAATAATCAGTTTTGTTTCATTCATGCATCGACTAATAGAAAAACAGATTGGGACCTTAATAATTTGACAAGATTTGCATCTAAACCTCATAAAAAAAGATCAATATCATCATAAACAAAAGAGACATTGAAATAAATATGAAAGAGATAAGAATTTTAGGAGAATAAAGTGTTACCAAGAAATACTCAACAATAGGTAATACATTAGAATATAATGCATCGAAAGAAAAAATTTCCAAGAACGTCACATCGAACAGAATAGTGAAAAGGATATTCTCACATATGAACCATTTTTCTCATTTCCAATTAATGATTTTATAACAAATACTAATAATATCAATAAACATTACACCACAATGGTGTACCTCTATGTCCAAAATTCATATACAAATATCTTAATAAAAATAACATGTATCGAGTCATCGCAATAATCAATAACACTAAAGAGATGGGAACATTCTCAGTTTCAAGAAAGGGTTCAAATAACATGAATTTTTTTCTAAATACTTTAGATAAAATTTCCTGATAACAGAATGAAGATGCAATATCTAGTGTTGATTACATCAAGGTCTTGTCGACGAGCAAATATGACCTCCTCATACATGTAATGGAAACAATACGAACCAGGTCTTGTCTACGTTCCTAGTAGTCTTTTAGTGTGACTTTTTCTACCTAGATTCATTGTAGGCATTTTTGACGTACTCGTCAATGGGTCCCAAAAATGAAAATAAGAAAAAAAAATTCTTGAGACTTCCTTTATAAAAACATTTGACCATGTTCCATATAAGTTTTGGTATTTGAAAGTTGAATAAAACTTTAGTCCATCACATATTTGTTTAATTTTTCTTTAAGATGGATTTATTTAGCTATGGTAGGTGTTGATGACATGGTGTACTAATGTTGTTTAGTATAGGCATGGTGTACTCATGACATGGTTTGAGTCGACAAATTTGATTCAAATCCTCTCCTCTTGTATAATTGAATCCTTTTATTTTCTCGAGGGAAATGTCTAAATCAATATACATCTGAAAGCTCAAACACTCTTCCTTCACATATAATTGAGTCAATGAGTTGTAGCATTCTGAACATGTAAAAAAAAATGTGCCATGGTAAAGGTCCAAGGGAGGTTGCATTGGCTTAATCCACATTCCCAAGAAGTATTCAAAATTTAAAAACATTGTGTAGGTTGATCATAGGGTACAAAGAAAGAAAATTAACTTTGGGGTCAAAACATCGTCAAATAGGTTGATGAGTATTTTAGGATCTATGACCAAATTACCCATCTACTTGGAATTTTCTAAACTCTTTCTAGGTGACATTTTACTGGCTAATTTATTTATGTAAACTCATAATTGCGACCTTAAATATTTACTTTCTCTTTGAAGACAAGTGTGTCTAAGTTAGAGAAATCTTATCAGCTCGGTGATTCACCCACTAGTTATTTTCTCTAGGCACAGAAAAAACTCTGATCTTCAGCAAAAAAAAAGAATTAGACACAAATTTAGCGCAAAAACATAATTTGAAATTTGTAGTGCAAAGACAAATTTCCAACGTGTCCTTTTCTTAAAATGATGCAATTAATAACCGACGAAACCGTTTACTTGTCCTTTAATGCGACAAACCATTTTTATCAGAGGGATTCATAAGTGGTTTAAGAGGATGAAAAACAACTTTCACAAACATTTTGTATAGTTACGAATCATTTGATTTGCAACAATTGTCACCATCGTAATAATTTCATAGGACACGTGCATTGTCAAAATGTGCCCAGGAAAAGATCTGAAATACAGTGCATGTCATTGATAAAAATTCTGAAGCGGCGGTCAGATCAAACTAATAGTGTTGAAATTTTATGGGTAAATAGACGTCATTTTACACGTCAAAATACCACCACTTCATAAAATTAACCGTCATTAATGAAGTGTGAATTTTAATTTCACCCATCATTTTGAAGTGCATTTTTATTTTTACATGTCATTAATATCTATATCCCAAGCACACACACATATATACGAGTAATTATTAATAAATAATTAGTAATATTAATAGATATATCAATGTTATATTTTACTATTACTAATTAGTTATATATATATATATATATATATATATATATAATATGATTTTTTTTTCATGGTCTTGTTGTCTCCCCTTGTTAGCTAAATTTGACTAGGTTATGGTTTTTTGGGCCCATGGTATTTGGTGTCCCATTGTAATGGATTATTATATTTCTTGTGAAGATTCATATTCAAAGGTATTCAGTATTATTAATTATTCTTTGTCTTTACACGTGTTCTTGGTTCAATCATTATGTTTGTTAGGTTTTGTTGTTTATTATATTTTTGTAAACTTTGTGTATTATATGAGAAAATATATGAGAATTCAATGTTTCATATGGTCATTATAAATGTTATTTTAAAAAAAATACCATTATTTTGAGTAAGGTAAAATTAAGACTTAAACATCAAATAAAAGGAAATGTTAAAATAAAACAACATATACAAATTTATTGATGTGAAAGGTAGGATTCCAAATTTCAACCCCTTACCAAGGCATACAATTTGAAATTTAAAACTTTAATGAACCTTTCAATGTTTCCTTTTCTTATTTGAACAAAACTGCAGGAATTAAAACACCGACCCGTCCTTCAATGTGACTCTTCCTTTTTAGCAATGGGTTTGATAACTGGTTTAATGGGGATAAAAAACAAATTTTGAAACCTTTTCCTATATCTCCGAATCATTTCATTTTCAAAAAGTGTCACTAATGTGTTCATTTCAGAGGATGTCTACATTGTTAAGGCTACAAAATTCAACACCTGTCATTGATAAAATTTTGAAACGATGGTAAGATCCAACCGCTACAACTTACCATGCAATTTTGTAAAATAGGTTTATTAGGATAAAATAAAAATATAACAATCCATTTCCTAAGGACATCAAACACAACATGTAATAACAGGGGTAAGCATAGAGGTATATATGGGTGGGGGTTAGGGGTAGGTGGAGGCATAGGGGAGACTGATCCTAGAGAGAGAGCCAAAAATAAAAACTAGAACTGTAAATTTATGTCACAATAAGAATAATATACCCTTTTAATTTTTCCAAAATAATATGTTCACTCACATTTGAAGTGTCAGGTTGCAACACTCTCAACATGTCTGCACCTCAAAACCGTGACGCATGATCATCCATCTGTTACACAAAAATATTGTCATTTTTCCTAATTCCCTAGAGTATATATGCAAAAAGGACTTGAGAAGAGGCTTTGCCTTACCAGAAGCCCATTTCTAGTAGCATTGATGGCACCTTGTCTCTTAACAGAACACGTCATCCTGGGATGACACTGGGTTTTAATGGATAAAAGGAGTTGGTGACACTCCTTTCCTTTGTACAAGGAGTGTCACCCCTTTATGATTCCACTTTCTAGTGTGCAATGTGCATTGACTCCCATTAAAAGGAAAAAAAGATAAATTTCTAGAGATTTCTAGAAGAAATCCCTCATGGAAGCTTATCCCAACCAATTAGACTATATGGCATTCGATCCCCTAGTCCATAGGAATGATCCATCAAATTTCTCCAAGTAATCCCAACCCATTTGATCCCTTTTTGGCCTATAAATACAAGCCTACCTTCATGGTTTCGACAGGACCAAGAAAGCACCCATATGTTGTTGAAATATTTCTAGAGTTGAGAGGAAAGAAATTGAAGTTTGAGGCAAAAGGATTATGGGAAAAATCACAACACAGAGTCTCTTTGGTTGTAATATTTCCTTCATTCTATTAATACTATATGTTTTCCTTTCACATAAACATTGTGTAATTCATTGTTTATTATCTTTCTCCTCGATGATTGATATATATATGTTATATTATCTTGTATTTTTCCTTGTTTCTTGTTGGCTCTAATCTGTGCAGGTTCTTCAACGTCAACTGAGCTAAATATTTTGAGCTAGCAGGAACAACCTTTCAGAAAAAAAGGTAAGGATTCATTCCAATCAAGTAATCCTACTATATCTAGAGAAATATTTTCATGTTTGTTTCTATTTTGTTCTAGGTCTATACCATATAGACTAGGAAAATAGTTTTTGTTCGCATTGACCACATATTTCTAGTAACAAAATTGGTGACTCCAATGGGGCCATGATCTATATATCTTAGTCTTTGGTTGTGATTTTTTTTTACTGCAAAACCTAAATTTCCTTTTGTTTTTCAAAGGGTGTTAAATTCACTTTCTTTCATTCATATTTCTCCTCTCAAGGTCAGCAATTGATTTTAGGAAATTTCAATTTATCCATTACTTGTCAAAATTGTTGGTGTTTCTTATTTTTTGGATCCTTATCTACACCAATGAACCAAGGTAACTTTTTCTTAACATCTCTATTTCTCTGACACTTTCTATGAATAGTGATAGAGTATCACAAACACTTATTGACAATTTAGAAGAGGCGTCGCTGATGCCTTTTCTTAGTGGAAAACGAGCGTCAGCCAAGGGCGGAGGCACTAGTACAAATCAACATGTTGCATCGAGGTAGGTGTTAAGTGACCCTTTTGGATTGATTCTATACTATAGTTGGGGGTGTTTTTAGCTTGCATTATATGCTCTTTGCATTCAAAGAAGAGTTTCTGTCTCCTACATTAAATTTTACATTTGTTTCTTTGCTTGAAACCTCTTGCTCTTTTTTGTGGATTATATTCATTGAAATTAGAAAATTTGGATTTCATTTTTGTGTGCACGTGTTGAATTTTCTTGAGTTCTCTTTCTTGGGATTTTTGTTTGTTTCCTTAGATTTTTGTAGAAGAGGAAAATTGATCTTTCTTTTTTGTAATAGTTCAAAGAAAACGTTTTTCTTTGATATTCTTTATTAGATTGAAAAATACTTGAAAATAAAAAAACAATTTGATTTTTTTCTTCCTACCTTTAGAGATCTATTTTTCATTTTTGTTTGAAAGATAGGAAACAAATTACTAGTTTCAAGTTTGGGTGTATGTTATTCAATTTCTTCATTTTGGGAAAATAAATTCTTACTCTCTCCTTAAATAGGGCATGTATTTAAAGAAAAAGTAAATATTTTCACTTCATTATTGCATGGTTTATGGGTTCAGTGTTTACCTCATTTTTTCCACTTAATCGTAAAATATAAAATCAACTGCTAGTTAGGATAAAAAAATTAGCAAGATTGTGTTAGGTTAGAGACGTGTTCTGGCGTCTTTAAGAATATGAGTTGTTGTTATTTGCTTTCACTGCATCCCGGGGACTGTGTGGTTCTTACACATACTCGTTAGTATATCTAAAGTATTTTCATGTACTCAAGGGTATATAGAAAGGTTCTTTCACGTACGCAATGGTATATAGGAAGGCTTGTTTTGAACGATTATACATTAGACAACACTATTACAGATTTGAGCTCTCATGTACCTTGCATATATCGGGAAACACCATTAGGATACTAATACCAATCGAGTAAACTATTGGCCATATTGTCGAAGAAATACACTGAGAACAACACTCAAGGGAGATAATATGCATGTACTATACAAGTAGTCGGGTATACAGGAAAGGGTACAGGTTCATGTTGTCATGTATCACTATTGGACCCTATAGTATATCACAAGTTGCGATGAATTGAAACTCCTATGAGGATCAATCTTATACATCCCACCTACCACAAGTTTTCTTGTTTCCATTAGTTTGACTAGAATTTGATTTTTGTGGTATTTATAAGTTCTTAGAGGGTATTGGTATTCAAAACTATTCTCGGACTACCAACCAAGAGACCACTTCTCAAGGTATGTATTTTTTTTCCTCCATAGTTTGTCCTCCCTTTATGGCTATGTTGAGTCTTATTGGATTAACTATAGGATTACTTGTATGGTTCTTCTCTAGTCTGATTATCCCAAGTGCACTGATGTTAGATAAATAATATACCCTAGCACCTTAATGATCTTCCTAGGAGACATAATCATTTTCCTTGTGCTTATGTTCTATGGTCTAACTTAGGTTATATAGATCAATACAAGTCAAACAGTTGATTCTGGCTCATTAATTGCAGTTGAGGCACTCTAGTTTGAACATGTTGACATTTTATATTGTTCATTAATTGTAAACCACTTCCATCTTTGAGTATTGGCGCTAGTGTGTGTGAATGTGGTTTTTTGTGGTATCCTTGGAATTTATTTTACTCCTATATATTCCTCCATTCACCCATGAACTCTCCCATGCCTTCCTTCCCACATATTGTGGAAATTGAACCCAGGTGTTAGAACAATTACTCTCACAAAAATTGCCAATTACACATGCAAATTACACATAAAGGAGACTGAATATGGAGCAGAACACTAATCTATATTGAATAAGTGTACAATATCCAAACTTGTGAAGTCATAGGCTACCACAATAAATAATTACATGAGATATTCAAATGAATTGGGATTCCATTCGAATTAGTCAAAAGAAGGCTTACTAAATCTAGTCAAATCCCCCATAGGTGCATAAAGCAGTTTCCAAATATGCCTAGGAGCTCACGAATTGGAAAAATCAATTAAGCAAGCTAATAGGTGATGGAAGGAAAACTCATACATGATTTTATTAGGAGAAAAGAGATGAGGATGATGAGGGAAAAAAATAAGTCAACTTCACCTAGTCATACTTTCCCAATTGCCTTAAAACTTAGTAAAAGCAGCAATAAAGCAAAAAAAGTAGATATGCGCTAGGGAGGTTCAAGAATAAAGAATAATTGATTCCAAGAGGTTTCCCAAGTGCTCCATGACTCAGTTTTAGAAGTTTTGACTATCTAGGACATGTGGAGGACAACTTGCATAGAGTGGAATATGGAAACTAGGAAAATAAGACAAAAATGGATTAATTAATGTCTAAGGTAGCTAAATATGGGTTGATTATTATAACACAACCCCTTAAGCCTGACTTATGAGTAAAATATCAGAAAATTACAGGGCCTAGAAACAAGGTTTAGTCACTCTTTACATACTGCATGTCCATTTAAATAAGGAAAGAGGAAAAAACCCAATGGGAAAAATCCTCCCTTAAACATGGACAGTAAAACAAAATTTTAAAATCTTGTCATCAATCATGCTTCACAGCATGATCAAAAATACCCAAAAATGATTTGAGATTGCTGAAAATATTCTCACAAAAAACTTTGGTGAAGATGTCTGCTACTTGTTCTGAAGATGAACAGAAGAGTAGGTGAATGGTGCCATCATGCACAAGCTTTTTGATGTAGTGCATATGGATCTCAATGTGTTTGGTTCTCTGTCTCTGAACTGGATCATTGCAAATTCAAATGGTACTCTGATTATCACAATACATAGTAGTTGAGTATTCTGATTTGAAGCCACACTCGCCAAGTAACCCCTGCAACCATAAACATTGAGTTGTTGCATGTACAACTCCTCTGTACTCTTCTTCTGTAGATGAGAGTGCAATGGCACTATGTTTCTTGCTTGACTAGCTGATTGGTCCTTCAGAAAGAATGAACACATATCCTGATGTTGAATTTTGATCTGTTTTGTCACTTTCCCAATCACTGTCAGTAAACCCAATCAAATCAAGATCAGATTTAGCTTTGTAGAAAATCCCATGAGTCCTTGTTCCCTGAACAAAGTTAAGGATGCTTTTGGCTGTTCTCCAATGGATCTCATGAGGCTGATCCATGTATATTGAAGCCACACTTACTACATAAGAAATATCAGTTCAAGTATGTGTAAAGTACAGCAAACACCCAATCAGTTCCCTATACAGTGTATTATTTACCATAGGAGAAGAACCTGCTTCTTCAAGCTTAACTCCTGAAAGGAAGGGATTCTTGCTCGGCTTGCAATATTTCATGTTGAACTTGTTCAAAAAATACAAAGCATACTTGGACTGATGTAATTTTATTCCTTGTTTGGTTTGAGCAATCTTGAGACCCAAGAATTGGCTCAATAACCCCAAATCAGTCATAGAAAATGCATGGTTCATTGCATCCTTCAAGGAGGCAATTTCATCCTTTGAGCTTCCTATAATGAGAAGTTCATCCACATACAAGACAATAATCATCAAATAACCATGAATCAACTTCAAATAAACATTAGGATCATAATTTCATCAAACAAAACTCAATGATAGTAGAAAGCCATCAATCTTGGCATACCAAGCCCTGGGGGCTTGCTTAATCCCATACAATGATTTTTTTAGCCTGCACACAAGATATGGATTAGTAACAAAGCCTTGAGGATACTGCATGTAAATATATTCAGTAAGATCTCCATTTAGGAAAGCACACTTCACATCCATGTGATGTACCTCCCACTGCTTCGAAGCTGCAATGGCTAAGGCTATCCTGATGGAGTCCATCTTTGCCATTGGTGAAAAGGTATCATTATAGTCTATACCATGTACCTGTGAGTAGCCCTTGGATACCAATATTTCCTTATATTTAAAAATTGAACCATCAGCAGTAAACTTAGTTTTGAAAACCCACTTACATTGAACTAGCTTCCTCCTTGGGGGAAGATCAACCAGCTCCCAAGTGTTGTTCTTCTGGAGTGAGTTGAAGAAGACTCTCCAACTTCAACTACTGCTAAAGGCTCTTCTTGGAACTGAACACTCCTTTCAATGAAGGATTTGTTTGTACTTAAATTGATCAGCTTTTACACTTTTGAATCTTTAGAGTACCCAACAAATAGACACTCTTGGATTTGGGGCTGTAAATCCTTCCTCTTTTCTGTTGGAATTCTAGCCCAAGCCCTTGAGCCAAAAATCCTGAAATGGGTCACATATGGCTTGTGCCCACTCCATGCTTTGAAAGGAGTCATACCATCAAGTTTTTTATGAGACACCCTATTCTAGATATAGGCTGCACATTTTATAGCTTCGGCCCAAAACTTTGGTGGCAAAGTCTTATCCTCCATCATTCAGGTTGCCATCTCTTTTAGTGATCTGTTCTTCCTCTCAGCAACACCATTTTGCTGTGGAGTGTAAGGGATAGAATGCTGCATCTGAATACCTACATCTGCATAATATTGAATGAAATTAGACTTGACATACTCACCACCATTTTCATATCTAAGGACCTTGAGTTTCCTCCCAGGATGGTTTTCAACCAAAGCCTTAAAGACTTTGAAGAGGCCAAAAACTTCAGACTTATGCTTCAAGAAGTAAACCCAGCAGTACCTGGAAAATTCATCTATGAATGTGAATGCATATTTGGCCTGACTCATTGACATATTGTTATGGAGAGAAATTCCCATGGCTTGGGGTACCACAACAGATAGCTTGACTACAGAAATCAATCCTTTCCAATATGCAATAGAAATCAAATATCTAACACTAAAGGATCAGACCTCGTACCTTATTAGGACGGTTGAACTAGATCCCCATTGAGCTTTCCAACTTCTGCTTGAATTGATGAATCACTTCCTCAAAAACAAGTAAACAAGACAAGCATATGATATATATTGGTGTTAGATATATTCTAGCATATATAATCAACAATGTATAAGCATTTGAAATCATCCATGGATAAAATATTCATTCAAACATACATTATTGGATAGGAAAAGATATTTCTATTAATATAAAATCAGAGATTACAATGAATACAACCTCTGTTGGCACATTTACGAATTGGAGAAACTGAATCCCCCACTTGGGCCTCCACCACCTCAATCCTCCATCTCTCGATAGCAAGCTCACAAGCAAACAACAAGCTTGGGAAGAGCACCAAAGTGCTCAAAGAGATGCAGACTCAAGCATAAGTTCCGACAACAATGGACTATAGTTTCTTTGCTCACAATTCTCTTATGCCTTCAATGTATCCAAAGGGTTCCTTATATAGATTTTCAAAGGGGTAATGAAAGGTCGAATCCAAGTGATCTCAAGGCATATGGAAGGCCAGGAGACAAGTGAGACAAATCCATGTCAAGGAAAACTTCAAAAGGATTTGGATTTTGTACACATCCCGATGTACGTGGTTTTAGGGGTCAAACCCACGTATATACACGATTAGGGGTTTAAAAGTCACATGTATCAATTTTCACATTTTTATAGGGATGGTCTAGGAAACATCAAAGGACAAAAAATTGTCCAAGGGGTCTAAGGAGTTTGCAGAGGGACAAGGGAAGGCCATACAAGTGTGATTCACCTAGAGTGTTAAAATCAGCTATAATAGATGTCCCCTTATGTATGAGGTCAGAGGGGTCACACGATGGCCGAAATACATTATAAGTCCATCCCAGAAGTGGAGTGATGAAGAATGCCAAATGGAAGACTAGCCACCCAATCAGCATAGTACAATGATACAACTCTGCACATAATTGTAAATACATGTAGCAGTCCCGGATACATAAGAGTACAATGGCCATGAATAGGCATGATACAAAATATCACATAAGTGGTCATCGCCATGTACAATATACATAGATCAGAATCTCCATGATGGAGATATACAAAGGATCATGATCTCCATAATAGCTGTAAATGTCTAACATATACTGGAATCAAGTCATAAGAGCTGAAATATCATGAACATCGGCACGATCAAGGAGGTAGCATATAAGGGATGCCACCAATCTGGAAGGTCTTCTACACAAACCGCTACGAGTACATGTCCTACTATGTGAATAGAGGTGTCAAGGTTGAACATAGTAGTCCATCATCTGATTACCGATCATTGATGTATACCGTTAATAGATGCGAGATCACCCACCGATAATGAAAATGGGAATCAAGGTACTAGAGTGAAAACTAACAAGTGTGAATAAATGTGTTGAGATCGAACACTTGAGAGGATCCATCGATTAGGGGACATTGATGTATTCCCAAAAAACTGTCGATGGTGAGAGAACCTGCCACTGATGACTACAAGTCTCAAGGCACTAAAAAATGACTCTCGATTCCAATCCCAGAATAAATGATCTGAAGTCGATGGGATGAAATCGGCTAGAAGGAGGGCATTAAGGCATCCCCCATCATCCAACACGAGGTACTCAGCAAAGTTGTATAATGTGGAAGGACTCGATCATAAGGTGCACAAACCAGTAACCATACTAGAAATGGCCGACATGCAAAGTCAAGATAACTGAGGAATGGCCGACTCAGGTTTCAACTTCCTTTGAACAAGAGCATAACGATGAATGGTGACTAAATAAAGGCAACATAGACTTGATATGCAAAATTGGGACATCTCTGCGACACAGGAGGCATCGACAGAGGCTCCATAGGGACTGGAAGCTTAACCAGTCCATGGAGATAAACTCAAGTAAAATGAGTACAACTCCTAAATTCAAACTATAAAACTAACCAACGGATGTGATATACAGTGCTCTGTTTGAAGGTGACACGACTCGACAGCTGCCAAAAGTTAACATCTTTCCTTGTCCGTCTTTTTGGTTTTTTTATTTTTTTTGGACTTTTTCAAATATTTAAAAATCTTGAAAAAGAATAAAACTACTTTATAGTTACAGACTAGGAGGAGACGAGTGTCATAATGGGCAAACAAACTAGTTCCAAGTAGTGGAACATACCTATGCTCAATGCAAGGATACATGTGTAGGATAGCGACACTCAGGGGAAAATCCCCTCCCAGTAAAAATAGGGAATCAAGCTGCAAAGGATATAAAAAAAAGGCTCTGCATGGCTAGAAATGAGACAAGCTCAGGCTATATGGCTGAAAATCAATGTCAAGGAATCCGACGTAAGGCTCAATAAGGTAGGAAAATCTCATGATAATACAATTACAACTTGACATAAGGGAGTCCTGAGGGAAGGGGAAGGCCATAAAAGTGTGATTCACCTAGAGTGGTAAAATCATCTATAACACATATGAGGAAATGGGTCAGCAACATCATTGTGGATCAACTCAAGAGGTGCAGAGGTTCTCTCATGACTAGCTTTCTCAAATTTATGCTCTGGGTGTTTTCCTAAGATGCAACCTTGACAGACTCCTTTGGAAAACTTAATCTTTGGTAACCCTATGACCATTTCTTTTTCACTAAGATCAGAAAGATACTTATAGTTAAGATGGCCAAATCTTTCATGCCAAATATTTCTTTCCTCATTAGCATGAATCAAAAGAACAGAGGGGTTTGAGTAGGGTATGAAATGTGAGAACATGTATACCTTCAAAGTGTGATTTGCAACTCCTTTTGCAATGAATTTACCACTTGAGAAACCTATGATCTCAACTTCATCAAGGGAGAATATGACCTCCTTTGGAGACCCTGTGTGTGTCATCTAATACACTGAAAAGAGGTTAGAGGCAAGACCTAGAACATACAATACATTGTTGAACTTACCATGGTCAAGATCAATCCTCCCTTTTCCCAAACTTTCAGTGAGAGAGTCATCTCCCAGTACTATTGGTGTACCTTTTGACATTTCAAGTGAGGTGAATTCCTCCTTGGTTGAAAACATATGTCTTGAAGCTCAAGAATCAATGATGAAACTAGGTGACCTTGATGTGCCAGCAACCAATGCATGAACTCTCTCTCTGTCTTTTGAATTTGATCCTCCTTCCCTCTTCTTTGAGCTATCAGGAAGGGAGATTCCATTCTTCTTCAGGAGTTGGGTCAGCATGTCAATTTTCTTCTTCATCCAGGATCTTTCAAGATGATTTCCCTTACTGCAGTATGCGCACTTGCTCATTTCTCCTTTGTTCTTATTTTTCTAGGGGTTCTTCTTGGAACCTTGGGGCTCCTCTGGAGAATTGTTCTTGTCTCTCTTTTGCTCAAGTGGCTTATTATATTTCTTCTTTCCTTTTGAATCCACCCTCGAATCTCCAGAAACTATAGCTTGGTCTTTGGAAGGTTTGATGGTGCCCATTATCACCAGTTTATCTTATCTCGTGTGAGAGATTCCATGAACTCTACAAGTTTAGGCATCTTCCAGGCTCAAGCTATCAACTTGGTGGCATGGAAGGTCGAAACAAACAGTGAATAGTCAAGGCCAATATTTGAGAGTATGGCCAAAACCAGTTGCTCCTCCTTATTTTCAATTCCACATTGTTTTAGCTGCAAAACAAGGGCTTTAAACTTGGAAAAGTAGATTTGCAAGGATTCGAAGCTGCTGGGACTCAAGGAGATCAATTCATTCTCAATTTGATGTCCTCTCATCTCATCTATTTTACCAAAAATCTCAACAAGCTTCTCCCATACTTCATTTTGTGATGTCAATCCATCAAGATGGAAAAGGAGGTCTCTAGACCTCCTATTGTGCCATTTAATTTTCTATGCAGCTGCATTGGGCTCTACTTTTATTTCCATAGTCACTCTATAGAGACCTTTTTCTTTCAACAGTATCTCCATCTCTGCTTTCCATTCAAATAAATTAAATGGAGTCAAGATGATCTTCTGAGATTGATCCATAGCTCAGAAATTGTCCCTTCAGTCAGCAGAATGCTCCCAGTCAATGATGTTGAGCCTACAATAACAATATGGAAGGAGAGAAATCAATCTAAAAAGGCTCTGATACCATGTGTAAATTGAACCCAGGTGTTAGAACAATTACACTCACAAAAATTGCCAATTACACATGAAAATTACACACAAAGGAGACTGAATATGGAGCAGAACACTAATTTGTATTGAATAAGTGTACAATATCCAAACTTGTGAATTCATAGGCTTCCACAATAAATAATTACATGAGAGATTCTAATTCATTGGGATGCTATTCGAATTAGTCAAAAGCAGGCTTACTAAATCTAGTCAAATCTCCCATAGATGCATAAAGCAGTTTCCAAATCTGCCTAGGAGCTCATGAATTGGAAAAATCAATTAGGCAAGATAATAGGTGATGGAAGGAAAAATCATACATGATTTTAATATGAGAAAAGAGAGGAGGATGATGATGGAAAAAAACAAGTCGACTTCACCTAGTCATACTTTCCCAATTGCCTTAAAACTCAGTAAAAGCGGCAATAAAGCAAAAAAAGTAGATATGTGCTAGGGAGGTTCAGGAATAAATTAGAATTGATTCTAAGAGGTTTCCCAAGTGCTCCATGACTCATTTTTAGTAATTTTGACCATCTAGGACATGTGGAGGACAACTTGCATAGAGTGGAATATGGAAACTAGGCAAATAAGACAAAAATGGATTAATTAATGTCTAACGTATCTAACTATGGGTTGATTATTCTAACACATATATGACCCAGGAATGATTTTTACCTATTCCCACATTTTGACACATGGTTTAGTGACTATTTGGTTAGGTTTGGGAGCCTATTGGTCAACCTAGGGAGGTTTAGGGGTCAAATCCTGTCCTGACACTTGTATTCATTCACATGGGCTCCAAGGGCTCATGAATTTTCCCCAATGTATTATAAATGTGTACTATAACATCTAAAAGATGTACAATAATAATATTATCAGTTATTAACACCATTAACATGTGTTATTCCATCTATTTTCTGTCTCTTTTGTTGTTCTCTTGCACATTTTTTCAAACACTTTGAGTGTGAATATTTCTCTAGCTCCTAGATCTCAAAGGGATTCTCCACATTTTCTTTGTTTACAGAAATTTGATACATTGATGCATGACCTTGGAATCCACAACATCTTCAACAAGTCCATCACCAAGAAGTTGTTCTTTCATCTCATTCAAGTGAAGATGAGGACCCGTTGAAGAAATAAATAATTTTGAAGAAGTTGAACTAAGTTAGGATTAAAGGTGGGGGGTGTTAGAGAAATAATCTACCTTAGTACCTTAATGATCTAACTAGGAGAAATAATCATTTCCTCGTGCTTATGTTCTATGGTATAACTTAGGTTATACTGACCAATACTGGTCAAATAGGTGATTGTGGCTCATTAATTGCAGTTGAGGTTCTCTAGTTTGAACATACTAACATTTCATATTGTGCATTAATTTTAAACCATTTCCATTTTTTACTAGGGTGCGATAATGTGTGTGAATGTGGATTTTTGTGGTCTCCTTGGTATTTATTTTCCTCCTAGAGATTCCTCCACTCACCCATGCACTCTCCCATGATTTCCTTCTCGACATTTATGACCCAGTCATTCTTCTTACCTATTCACACATGTTCACACATGGTTTCATGACTATTTGGTTAGGTTTGGTAGCCTATTGGTCAACCAAGGGGGGTTTAGGGGTCAAATCTTATCCTAACACTTGTATGCATTCACATGGGCTCCAAGGGCTCACAAATTTTCCCCAATGTATTATAAATGTGTACTATAACATCTACAAGATGTACAGTAATATTATGATCAATTACTAGCACCATTCACATGTGTTGTTCCATCTATTTTGTGTCTCTTTTGTTGTTCTGTTGTACATTTTGTCAAACACTTTTAGAGTGAATATTTATCTAGCTCCTAGATCTCAATTAGAATCAAATTCTCACAACTGATTATCTCAAATCCCAACTCTCCATCACAAGAGCATCAATGCCATGTTTGTCTTTCACCTTCTTCGTGAGATGTGTCTTCTTCCCTTTCTCTTTATTTTCCTATAAAAAGTTATGATGCTATTAGTTAGGTGGATGAGAATAAGAAGAAATGGAAGGTTAATAAGAATAAATAAATAAATAAAACAAATCTCAACCTACTCCTCCTCATAGTGCTGAGAGTGTTTATATGTCCTCAAAAACACCTCGTAATCCAAAGTTCCCTTGTATAATTTTCAAGGGTGGACATCTTCTTAAGTATTTTCATGGTTTTTTCTAAGTTTTATAATTTTGTTCTATGGCCTCCCAAAAACCCATGTTGTCAGCCTATGGTAATCATATTGATGATACCCCATGGTTAAGAGTTGAAAAGGTAAAGTAAAAAATCCTTTCTTGTTATGTAAGGACATACAACTTACTTAACTTTGTCTTCGCATAGATGAATATTCCAAGTTATTGGAAGATAATATTGTTCCTCAAAAATGAATTCTAACATGTTACCCTAAGTTATCTCTTCACCTCCCATTGGTTTATAAAGTGGTCGATCCAATTACAGCCTTAGTCGATCCCACGCTTTCTTTAGAGAGTGAAGAACAAGTATTTCATCCCACTCTTCCTTTGAAGAGTGAAGTTAAAATGGTTGAGTTGATGTCATCTCCACTTGAGCCCACTCTTTCATATGAGAGTGTTAATATTGAATTAGTCACTTTGAAAGAATCTTCATCTCATCTTTCAGCTAAGAGTAAACTGAAACCCACTAAATTTTTTTGTAGTTAATTCAGATTGTTTTAGGCAAGGGGAAATCTTGCTTGTTTCAACAGAATATCCAAATAATGAGGTTATTTATTTTTATTGGAGTAATATAACATAATCTCCTCTTCATTTGAGTGTTATGTTCCAGATATCTGTGCGATTTACCACTAAGAAAATATTATGCACTATTGTTGATGAAGGGGATTCTATTAGTATTCTATCCTCAACTACTCGACAAGCTATAGGTACTGCTCATCTTTTTCCAACCACCAATCAGATACGGTATTTTAATATAATACCTACTGCAGCTTTACACCATGAAATATGTAGTGTCCACACTCTTTTGAGTAATGCATTTGACACATGATGGGAAGATTGTGACTATTGATCAAATTTCATTTTTTAAACTTGATCATCGTATATTTGTTAGTCACCAAACTTCCTGAATGTACCGCATGTTCTTGTGGTTCCTTCCCCTTTGTTTACCATGTCTCTCGACTCTAGACATCATTCCAAAGTTCAATTATTTGTCAACTGATAGATTCTTCCCATCATGGGGAAGCTTAGGGGGCATGGCTCTAATATTTGGACATCATACTAGAGTTAAGCCACTAGAATATTATGTAAGGGGTGAAACCTACCAACATATGGACATCATTTTGGGTAATAATTTACCTTGAGCATAATTCCTTTTCTATGTCAAGCTCATTAAAAAATAAAACAGATGACTTTGAACATAGTTTACTTTTGATTTCAATCTCATTAAAAAATAAAACCTCTCTTGAGCATAGTTTTATTCCTTTTCAATATCGTTAAAAAATTAAATGGGCTACGTTAAGAATAGTTATTTTCTATTTCAAGATTGTGTAAAAATGAAACAAGTCACCACAAGCATAGTTTTTTTTTCGTTTCAAGCTTGTGTAAAAATGAAATAAGTCGTTATGAGAAGAGTTCCCTTTTCATGTCAAGCTCATTAAAAAATGAAACGGATTCTTCTATTGTGTCAAGTATTTTACTAGACTCAATAATTGAACCTTAATTTCATTTGCTTGTATCACTTGGTCCTCTTTATTCCTCCATCTATGGTGAACCTTTTCCTAGGAGTAACCTATAATTTAGTTGGATGAATAAAAGAGTAAGCAGAAGAAACGAATCTTGGGGGCATGCATCCAACTTATTTACATTATGTTGGAGTTAAGATACTTGACAATTATATTGGGGGAAAGTACCAATCACTGGACATCATATTTGGAAAACATCAATCAATGGGACTCATTTTGAGCATAGTTCCTTTTTAGTTTAGAACTCACTAAACCATGAAACAACATACTGAGCACAGTTCATTCTCTGTTGCAAGCTCATTAAAAAATGGAGAAGATACCCTAATGATTCGTCCAATCGATATTTGAGCTCATTAAAAACAATAAGACGGTGTTGAGCTTACTTTTACATTTTTCATTCTCTGGTTAAAACATGAAAAATGGTTTGAGCTTATTTTCTTGATTTTTTGTACTATGTATTCAAACATGAAAAAGGTTCCAAGTTCCTTTGATACCATAGTCATGCTCATTAAAAACTTAGTGAAAATGTGTCGAGTATACTTTTATTACTTTTTTCAGACTCGTAAAACTTATGAGAAAATGGAACCCCTCAGAGTTTCCTTTAATCTCTTTTTAGACTCTCTAACTAGGAGAAGATCACCAAGTTAACTTGTTACTTTTAGGATTGTAAAAGTATTTGAAAGGCCATCTATCATGTCATAATTTCTCCCTTTTTTGGACCATTTAGAATAATTTTTGAAAAATGTACACTCTAGTTCATCATAACTAGAAGAGTTTTCCTAGGTATCATTTTACACTTTTTTCTAGCGTTGGGGACTAATTTATGAAAATTTCCACATTGGAGTCTTCTTTATTCCTTCCAAACTCTTTGAACATGAAACAAGACTGAGTTTACCTTGTTTGGACTCATCAAAATAAAATAATGAAGGACCCTTATTAGGACTGAAATCCTCCTTTCTCAGGTTCATAAAACATGTGAGATTGGACTCATCCTATGATGAGCTATCTCAAGAATTTGTTACCCTTTTCCAGCTCGTTAAAAATCAAATAGGTACTCATCCATCATGATGGGGAAATTAAGAGAATGCATTTTTTTTCATTTGTATTAATGGAAGCTTATAGTCACCCTTAAACATGAAACCTATTTGCATTTATTTCAAACATTTGGGTAATAAGGTTGTCCTCAAGTCGATCCACTTTCATGAGTCAATTTACTCCTTTGAGTAATTCAAAGAATGCATTGTATTTTCTTTGCATTATGTTATGGTATTTGTCTCATTGAGTCAATGTTTCCAAGTCATTTGTCATGTCGTTCAATGTTTAAGGGGAGTTTTTTCCACAAGCAAATTCTATAGTTACCTTACCTTACTTTGTGTCGGTCATCTCTGAGTTAGTCCCATGGTTTCTCTATAATCAATATCACTTCAAACCAATTTTGTTCTAGTTTCGTGTTGATGATGGGGGAAACATTATAGCCCTCCTTTGACAAGTAAATTCCCATTGAAACCAACACATCATCTGTGATATAGTCTTAGAAACCAGTTAGTACCTTGAATTCTGCATGCCTCAATGGTAGGTTTCGTTGCTTTCAATAATAGGCTTCCATCATTGGCCTATGATCGAAAAATTCCACTAATTTTTTGAATTCAACTCATTTATTCACTTTCAGAGGAATGTACTAGGATACCTTCGGAATCATTGAATTCAATGGTGATTTTTCTTGCACTTTTTAATGATATACATTAATACCGCTAATCAAGTGGTTTCTACCATGTTAGACATCAAGAAATCTATTCACATGGATAGAATTGTACTGGTCGAGAGGGATGAAGAAACTAGGTGTTTAGGAATTCACTTGAATATATGCATCTCCCTAGGTTACGATGGAGTATTTTGTGATTAAGTCACTTCATAGATCCACAATGTTTTTCTAGTGGCTATGCTCAAGTTTGAGTCATGGTGACATAGATATACAATGTATGTCCAATAGCTATGTCGAAATTTGAGTTTTATTCATCATGGATCTACAATGTGTGTCAGTATCCATGACTTAATAATTTATGCATGGATATGCAATGTATTTATTGGAAGCCATGTCTTGATTTAGTTTGAATACATAAATCAAAGTATATCGTAATGTAAAAAGTCTTTAACCGACACTATTTTCCCTCATCATCCAACCTACATCTATCAAATCAATTCACCTATCACATCCCTCTAGCTTCATACTTTGGGGGGAAATATGTTACACCAAAATATTGTCATTTTTCCTAAATCCCTAGAGTATATGTGCCAAAAGGAATTGAGAAGAGGTTTTTCCTTACCAGAAGCCCATTTCTAGTAGCACTGACGCACCGTGTCTCTTGATAGAAGGTGTAAGCCTGGGATGACACTGGTTGCTAATGGAAAAAAGGAATCGATGACACTCCTTACCTTTGTTCAAGGAGTTTATCCCCTCTCTGATGTCATTTTCTAGTGTGCAAAGTGTGTCAGCTCCCATTAAAAGGAAACCAAATAAATTTTGAGACATTTCTAGAAGAAATACCTCATGGAGGTTTATCCCAACCAATTAGACTAGGTGGTATTTGAGCCCCTAATCCCTAGGGATGATCCCTCAAATTCATTGAGTAATCCTCAACCCATTTGATCCCTTTTTGGCCTTTAAATACAAGCTTACCTTCATGGTTTGGAGAATACCAAGAAAGCACCCATATGTTGTTGAAATATTTATAGAGTTGAGAGCTAAGAGAATTAAGTTGTGGAAAAAGGCTTGTGGGAAGAAGCACAACATAGAAACTCTTTGGTTGTAATCTTTCCTTCATTCTATTAATTCAACATGTTTTCCTTTCCCATAAACATTGTATAATCCATCATTTATTATGTTTCTACTTAGTCATTGATATAAATATGTTATATTATCTTGTGTGTTTTTTTGTTTCTTATCGGCTATGATCCGTGTAGGTTCTTCAACTTCAACTGAGCTAAAGATTTATAGCTAGCAGGAACAACCTTCAGAAATAAGGTAAGGCTTCATTCCAATCAAGTAATCCTACTCGATCTAGGGAAAGGTTTTCATGTTTGTTTATGTTTTGTTTTATATCTATACCATATTGACCATGGAAATTTTTTTGTCCATATTGATTGCATATTTCAAGAAACACAATCTTATCACTAATTTCGATGATGTTTTATACAATCACCTCCAAACTGTCGTGTTAATGTCACTTCATTTTAATTCTATGAAATTTAGAAAAAGTTGTTGTAGTCTAGAACAACTATGTAAGATGATCTTAATCTCATGTCTTGCGACTGTAGCATGAATGTATCGGGCCTTCGGTGCCTATGTTTTCCTAAATAAATATTTGGAGGAACAAAAATAGAGGGATCAGATGGAGAAGTATCAAACAAATTAGATTGCAAGCTTCTATATCAGATTTGAGCTGTAACTGTTGTTCACACATTATTAATATAAAATATTAAACATTCCATACACAAGGTCATAGGTTACTATAGGGGATGTGGGATTCAGAGTGGGGGGTCATGCTAGGCATTGAGTTGTAGGAGGGGGGTTAGGTGGACGGAGAGGGAGGATAACGGGTAGTGAGAGAGAAGGGAGGGGGTGGCATGGGGATATGAAAGATAGAGAGAGAGAGGGGAAGGGGTGGAAAGTGGAGAGAAAAGAGAAATAAATATATGGGTGGGGTTTTTTAATATCCCTAATTAAAAAAATAGTGATATTAACCCAACCTTGACCTCAGAGAGAGAAACTAGTTCAATTTTTTTACTGCAACTCCATAGATTCAATATTTTCCAAACGCCTCCTATCCTACTTGAACTTATCCAAAACCACTTCAGTTTGACCTTAAGACACGTAAACTAAACACTACAAAATTTAGGGGTTCTACTGAAAGTTTTACAGATAAATATGTATGATAGTACAACCCAAATTATTTTGTTTTAACATTGAATAACTAGTGCTTGAATATTGGACACCATATAAAGAAACCACACAAAATGTGGTCACAATATGTTTGTAAATTTCACACTTGAATGGTCATTGGTGCAACACTCTCTTCATGTTGTATCCTACAAGACGCGACACATGAACATCGACCCTATCAATAATCCCGAGGACATTGTATACAATCACCTCTCAATAGACATGTTAATGTTGCTTTCATTGTAATTATGTACAATTATCTACAAATAGTTGTTGGAGTATAGAACAACCAAGAAAGATTATATTGATATCATGTCTTTCTATTGCAACATGAATGTCACATGCCCTCTAGGCCTAAGCTTTCCTACATGCATATTTTAAGGTCCTAATATAGAGGGATCATATAGAGGACCATCAAACCAAGTATATTACAGGCTTCTTATAGAATTTGTTCACACATTATTAATTTAAAATATTAATCACACCATACATAAGGCCAGAGGTTACTATAGAGGAAGGGGGAGAGTGGGTGTTCATGCTAGGCCTCAAGTTGTAGGATGGGTGTTACGTGGATGGATATGGAGGCTTGGTGGTAAGGATTGATAGGGAAAAGGGTGGGTGAGTTGGGTGGTAGGGGGGAAAATAAGAGATAAATAGAGAGAGGCATGGGGGTAGAAGTAGGTGGAGGCACAAGGGAGGATGATCATTGAGAGAGAGAGACAAATAAGACATATAGAATAAAAGGTTACAATAAGAATACAACACTTAATATGGTCACAGTATGTTTAGACATTGCACACTTGAAGGGTCATTGGCTTAGCACTCTCATAATTTCGTAGCCTCCAAGCCTCAACACATGAATGTACATCCTATCAATAATATCGATGATTTTTTCTACAATCCTCTACAGAGTCATGTTAATGTTGCTTTCATTGTAATTATGTGCAATTTTCTACAAACAATTGCTGAAGTACAGAACAACTGTGCAAGACGATCTTAATCTCTTGTCTTTTTATTGTACCAGGAATGTCCCATGCCCTCTATGACTAATCTTTACTACATACATATTAGCCTTTCTAAATCCCAACAATAGTCCTTCTAAAGTGCAATTTTTTATTCCAAAAGTGGAATTATTGATTCAAAGGATTATGGAGTTTAGAAAACCTTATTTTGGGTTTTAGAAAACCTATTTTTGGATTTTTTGTAAATGAATATGGACTTGAATTAATCCATATTTAATGAAATGGGGGGGGGGGAGGGGAGAGTATCCTAGATAAAATTGACGGTAATAATTTATGTCATGAATGTGAATGTTTAAGCAAAACAAGAGATGATTGAACTTTAAAACTTTTATTAATCAATCACTGCATATATGAATCTTATAATACAAATCAACAACATAAGTCATTCAACCATAAGAGATAATATATACCCTGGGAAAACCATACAAACATGAAGGATGAAAAACCCAACAATTCTTTGAGTATGATAGATATATTTGCAGAGAATAGTTTACAACACATAAGAAAATTTCCCGATAAGAGATGTCACCTTAGCAAGAGAGAAGAGAGATCCAATACAACATTGTAATCAACAATATTGAACTTTCCATATGCCTATGATATTAATAACAAGCAAAACCATCTAGCATGCACAAATATATGCACCCTTTGCTTCATTATTAGTTTTTAACTGAATGTTGACTGACTTGAACTCATTCTTTTAATCTTCAAATGGATGTATGACCATAAATTTAGGAGGCTAACTGAATGTATTTGGTACTTCACATTTAGTGCATAAATTATATTATTAACTTTTGCATGGATCTTCTTAGTTAACCAAATGTTGATCACTTAGTTAACATTAGTGCTTCACTCTTAGTTCCATCAATATATTTTCCTTTCCCATAAACATTGTATAATTCATTGTTTATTATGTTTCTCCTTCGTCATTGATATAAATATGTTCTATTATCTTGTATGTTTCCTTGTTTCTTGTTGGCTATGATATGTGTAGGTTCTTCAACTTCAACTGAGCTAAATATTTCTAGCTAGCAGGAGCAATCTTCAGAAATAAGGTAAGGCTTCATTCCAATCAAGTAATCCTACTCGATCTAGGGAAAGGTTTTCATGTTTGTTTTCTAATTTCGACAATGTTTTATACAATTATGTCGAAAATGTCGTCTTTGTTGAAATATTGTAACTTTAAAGAATATTCCATATGTATCTTTTGTGGTCCTCGATGGTCCTATCGAGAGAACCAATTGTATTATCTTGTACCCCGATGCTTCTAATTGAAAGAACTAATAAGAGTCATGAGGTTGTCCCCTATATTTGTAAAGGTGGGTCATTAGCACCCCAGTGTGGTTACTTGAGCCTACATGTGTAACTTGATCCTACATGATTAACTCGAGCCTACATGTCGGATGAGTTAATTCAAGTGAACGGATGAATATAAATAGAGGTGTGGTGCTCCTCATTTGAGACACACACACTCTCACTTGTGTAGTGCATTAGTGGAGAAGAGAAGTAGCTGGAGAAGGAGGAGGACCAGGCTTTGATCTCCTTGTTGGTTTTATCTTTTATCTTTTGGGGCATCTATATTGAGGAAGATTTTGCTGGTTTTTTCCCTTTAGGTTTTTCCCAGGATAAATATTTGTGTTCTCCTTTTGTATGGTTGTGCTTCTCTATCTTTCAGTGATCCTGTTTATATGCTTTTGTTATGAAATTGAAATGAAATACTAATGATCTAGCTTAGCATATGAAAATTTAACATGGAATCAGATCCACCCTGAAAGAAGAAATTGTGCAACTAAATAATCTAGTGCTTCTTATTTTTTGTGTCTCTATCCATAATCAATCAGCAAAAGAAGGCTAGATTGACTCTCCATTGAAGGGCGCATCTTTCTGTCGAAGCGGAATTTGATTCCGAGCATTTTCAGTTTTGATGCGGAAAATTAGGGCTTTCTACAGAAGAAGAATTTTTGAGTGAGCCTAGAATAGGATTTTTCTCCTCATCAAAATCGAATTTTATAGACCTGGATCAAGAAATTTGGTTGGGTGAAACTTCGGGAAATTCAAACCCTAGTTTGACCCCGATCTAGAAAAACCCTAAATACTAAAACTACTATGTTTTAGTACATTCGCTATATCCTGATATTGGAGAAGGATCAGGAGTTTAAAATTTTAGAGGCTGAATATGAAATCCTTATTTACACTGTGTCCACAATTCAGCCTCAGATTCGCTATATTCTGGGAGATATGATCCCTCCAAGTTAGGGTTCCAGCCTCTTCTAGAATTCATCCCTAAACAGGACACCTGGGGAGAATTGCTGTAGCGTGGGCTACAGAGGTCCAAATGGAATTCTTGAAGATGTTCCAAAACAATCACAGAATGTCCTTTCTGTGGTCTGAATTTCTGAATCTAAATATGAACCAGTGACATGTGGCATGCTATACAACTTCACTATTTTGAACAGTCCTGTAACAGGTCATCTTGGAAAAATGATCATAAATACCAATTGGTGACACTAATTTTGATGAAACATATGTTGTTGGATCAGGTACATGCTAGGTTACCTCAGTGTGAAATTTCAGAGATATAGGAGTAGTAATTTTGGATATATCACAGAAACAGTAATATGCATTTATGCAGAAGAAATTGGAAAACTAGGGCTTCCTGTTCCAGGAGCTTCCCTCCACTGTTTTCAGAAAAGGAGTACATTGGACAGCTCCATTTGAATAGATATATATTTCTATCCAAACAAATCTGAAATATTCTAAGTTTTTAAAATTAGGGTTTCTCTGACAAACCCTAGATCAGCCAGCTCCGGAAGCAGGACAAACACCTCAAATCGGTAAGATCTAATCTTTTGCTATTTGCATTTGAGGTTCTCATTTCAAAGTGATCTATCACATCAGCTTGATGATAAGCTTGGTGAAGTTGAAAACTTCCAAGCATGGAAGTATTTGATCCCTCTAAAGAAAATGAATTAGAAACCTACATGAGTAGAGAGGTTCCAGTTCTAGAGGGAGATGAGCCTCAAAGCCTTACACAAGAAGAACTTGATCAAGACCAAGAAGATCATTGTTGATTCAATCATGGATCAAATTTTACCACAAGTGTCTTCCCTAAAGACACCCAATATTTTTGATTCCTTGATCAAGAGATTTGAAGATAAGAACATAATTCAGAAGATGGATTTGAGAAAATAGTTGAAGAATGTGAAGATCCAGAATGCATAACATCTTGAAGCGGTAGAAGAAGAAGTAAATAATGGCCTCCCATGATCATGGGATTCCTTCATGTGAGGAATGTGTGCCAAAAGGAAGTGATTACTTTCAATTGAATCTGGGAAGAAAAATAAGCTCATCTCATAAGAAGAGAAGAAGAAAGATGGGAGCAAATTGAAGATCAAGCTTTCACCATTCAAAGAAGATCCCTCAAGCAATGAGGAATATGAAGAACTCAATTCTTAAGGAACCTCTTATCCATATTATCATTTGGATAAGAAATGATGATTTCATGGATGAAGAAGATGATGAAGAAGAATGATCAAGAAGGAGTCTACCCATGAAACAAACAAAAGATAAGTATTCAATTGTCATTTAGTGATATTGTTTTGTTATGCATTTGATTATATTTAGTTGATGTGTTGTTTGCATGCATGTGATGGGTAAGTAGCTCATGTTTCTATACAAATCTCCATTGTTACTTATCTAGAATGAAACCTATTTGCTGACATATTGGATTAGTGCACAATCTCAATGATGTCATGGTAGAGATGGAAGGCATATAGAAATTTTCTGTGAGATATGGATGAATGTTGTATTGGCTAAATAGTTGCATGATGCATAATAATTTGTCGTTATGCATATGAATTTCTAACCATGCAATTGGTGCATTTGAATTGTAGGAAAGGTCCTATACAACCTCCTAAAAGAAAATAAGGATGATACTTGTTTCGAAGAACAAGTGTTGACAATTCAATAAACATGAGTCTGAAGCTCCCAGGGTCAGAGACACCATGATGAAAGAAAGAGCTTCAAAGAGCAGTAGATCCACCTTGAAGGATGAAGACCGCCATGGGTATGAGAGATAACTCAATATGAAGAAAAAAATGCTATGAAAGAAGCTATGATCAAAGAATAACAATTGATTATGGGGAATGATGTATATGATATGATTTCGAGACACAAAGGTAAGTATGTAGTATCTTCCATATGGATCTGCAAGAACAAGTGTACAAAGCAAGAATCATGATTTGCCTAAGAAAGAATAGACCATGACATGACATACTCTATTGACCAGTATATATCAAGCATAGAATCACCTATACAGAATGAAGAAGGAAGATAATACTCCACTTCAGGGGGAGTTACTACAGAACATATCTGAGTTCGACACAGTACGACATGATGGATAGCTTCCTAATGGATCGAGAATTTACCAAGAGTAAAGTGGGTTCTAACCTTCAAAGTTGAATGCAGAAGACTAGGATATGTTGATGATCTGACAAGATGAACTCATGGAAGATGTTATGATGATGTTTGGGATATAGTACTCAAACTAGAAAGAAAGCATGTGGTATCTTACAAATGGATTTGCAAGATAAAATATGTCGCTGATAGAAGTAAGGAAAGACTTGTGTCTAGAGGTTTCTAGAAGAAAGAGGGAATTAATTTTGAAGAGACACTTACTCCAGGAAGCAAGGTACACTTCCTTCAGAACTATGATGTTAGTTTCTTCCATGATGAAGTAAAGACAATCCTTTCTTAATGGTATGATTTGGGAAGAGTTTTACATCGAAAGGATTTGAAGTTTAAGATAGATGGACTCATATATGTAAGTTGAAGAAGGGCCTTTATGGAATGAAGCAAGCTCCCAGAGCTTGGTATGGCAGTTTCCTGTCAATTATGGGTTTTACCAAGAGTAAAGATGATCCTAACCTTTATATCAAGGTTGTAGAAGATGAACCTATCATCCTGTTATTATATGTGGATGAATTATTCTTGACAGGGAAGGAGAAACAGATCATGGAAAGCAAGAAGAAACTAGCAGAACAATTTGAGATGAAAGAACTTGGGTTAATGCACTATTTCCTAGGTCTGGAAATATGACAAAGTCCAGAAGAAATATTTCTCAACCAAGGAAAGTATGTGGTAGAGATAATGAAGAGATTAAATATGTTGGAATGCAAAGCCATGGCCACACCCATGGAATCCAACCTGATGTTGTTAGATGATGACTCATCAGAGTTAGTAGATGTGACTCATTACAGACAGATCATTGGGTCATTGATGTACTTAACAAATACTAGACCAGACATTTGTTTTGCTGTGAACACCTTAAGTCAATATCTTGTTCAACCAAGATGGGTTCACCTAGTAGCTGCAAAACATGTGATGAGATATCTGAAAGGGACTATAGACCTTGGTCTATACTATGATGGTAGCTATGACTACAGATTGTATGGCTATACAGATGCAGATTGGGTTGGAAGTATCTCATATAGGAAAAGCACATCAGGTAGATGCTTTTGTTTGGGGTCTGCTATGAGTTCATGGTTTAGCAGGAAACAGTCCAGTGTTTCTCTTAGAACAACAAAAGTAGAATACATAGTAGATTGCTCTGCTAAGTTGTGAAGCCATATGGCTTCGAAAGCTGATATCAGGTCTCCTTGACCTGAAGATGGATACTACATTGATTCTATGTGATAACGAGAGTTGTGATAACATAGAACCTTGTGTTCCGTCGTAACACATAGAAATCCAATATTTCTACATACAAGATAAAGATGCAGATGATGATGTTTCAATATTCCCATACTGAAGACATAGATGATGCTTTTAGTATTCACATACTGGAGATACAGATGGTGATAGTTTAGTATTCACATACTGAATATGTAGATGATGATGGTTTAGATGGTGATGTGCTAATGAAGCCTCTGTCCCGAGTAAAGTTCAAACACTTTCGATACAAGCTTGGTGTGGTTTGGAAAGAACTTCCTTGAAAGTGGAAGTAGTGATGTTGCAATGGGATTGTATCATCCTGGGACATATGTCCAGAAGTGATCTGGAGACCTCAATATTTGAGAATGAAGAGGGATTGTATAATCCTGGGACATATGTCCAAAAGTGATCCGGTGACCTCAGTCATCGAGAATGTAGCATAATTGTATCATCCTTGAAATTTGGTTCAAAACGGATCCAGTGAACTTTGGTCATCAAGAAGGTGGCAGGATTGTATCATCCTTGGACTTCGGTTCAGAACGAATCTGGTGAAATTCGGTCATCGAGAAGGTAGTAGGATTTTATCATCCTTGAACCTAGGTTCACAATAGATCTGATGACTTCGGTAATCGAGAACATTTGTTGATCCCATAATTCCAATAGGAAGGATTGTCTGATTTCCACAACTATGTTGATCCCATAATTCTGAAAGGAAGGATCGTTAGTAACTCCGTAAAGACCTAAATCCCATAATTCTGAAAGGAAGGATCATTGAATTGATCTTGTAATTCCAATAGGAAGGATTGTATGAGTTCCACAAATGTGTTGATCCTGTAATTCCGAAAGGAAGGATCGTTAGTAACTCCGTAAAGACCTAAATCCCGTAATTCCGAAAGGAAGGATCGTTCGTAGCTTCGTAAAGACTTGATCCCATAATTCCAATAGGAAGGATTGTCTGAGTTCCATAGATGTGTTGATCCCTTAATTTCGAAAGGAAGGATCGTTAGGAACTCCGTAAAGACCTAAATCTCGTAATTCCAAAAGGAAGGATCGTTGGTAGCTCCGTAAAGACTTGATCCCATAATTCCAACAGGAAGGATTGTTTGAGTTCCACAAATGTGCTGATCCCATAATTCTGAAAGGAAGGATTGTTAGCAACTCCATAAAGACCTAAATCCCGTAATTCTGAAAGGAAGGATCATTAGTAGCTCCGTAAAGACTTGATCCTGTAATTCTGAAAGGAAGGATCGTCTGAGCTACACAAATGTGTTGATCCCGTAATTCCGAAAGGAAGGATCATTAGTAACTCTGTAAAGACCTAAATCCCATAATTCTGACAGGAAGAATCATCTGAGTACCATAGACATGTTGATCCCGTAATTCCGAAAGGAAGGATCATGTTGATGTTTTGATGATGATGATGTTGATGTTTTGATGATAATGATTTTATGATGATGATGATGATGTACTGATCGAAAGATCAGAGTGTGATGATGATGATATTTTGATGTTTTGATGATGTTGAATGTTTTGATCATAATGATGTTTTGATGATGTTGATGTTTTCATGATGATGATGTTTTTATGATGATGATGATGTATTGATCAAAATATCAAAGTATGATGATGATGTACTGATCGAACGATTATGATTATGATGATGATGATGTACTGATCGAAAGATCAGAGTGTGACGACGATGATGATCAGTATGTGATGATGATGACATACTGATCAAAAGATCAGAATATGATGATGATGATTTTGTTCGAGATTTGAAGTATGATGATGGTGCTGATCACGGTGTTACTAATCAGAATGTGATGATGTTGCTGATCGAAAGGTCAAAATTCTAAAGATGTCTTTGCTGATCGAAAGATCAAAATGTTGAAGATATTGCTGATCAAAATGCTGAAGATATTGGTGATGATCGAAAGGTCAAAGTGCTGAAGATGTTGTTGCTGATCGAAAGGTCAAAGTGTTGAATATGTTGCTAAAAATATTGCTGATCGAAAGGTCAAAGTGCCGAAGATGTTGCTGATCGAAAGGTCAAAGTACTGAAGATGTTGCTGCTGATCGAAAGGTAAAAGTACTGAAGATGTTGCTGATCGAAAGATCAAAGTGTTGAAGATGTTGCTGGTCAAAAGGTCAAAAGATGCTGATGTTGATTAAAGAGTTTCTATCGTCAAATATTGAAGACGAAGACTATATGATGTTGAAAAGATTCCAATGATTTATATATGTGTTACCCTAATGATGTTGATGATGTCCTCTCCTACTATTGTTGTTGTTGATGTTGTTGTAGAATACCCTTCTCATTAAGGGGGAGTGTTGAAATATTGTAACTTCGAAGAATATTCTATATGTGTCTTTTGTGGTCCTCGATGGTCCTACCAGGAGAACCACTTGTATTATCTTGTACCCCGATGCTTATAATTGGAATAAATAATAAGATTCATGAGTTTGTCCCCTCTATTTGTAAAGGCGGGTCATTAGCACCCCAGTGTGGTTACTTGAGCCTACATGTGTAACTCGAGCCTACATGTCGGATGAGTTAATTCAAGTGAACAAATGAATATAAATAGAGGTGTGGTGATCCTCATTTGAGACACACACACTCTCACTTGTGTAGTGCATTAGTGGAGAAGAGAAGTAGCTGGAGAAGGAGGAGGATCAGGCTTTGATCTCCTTGTTGGTTTTATCTTTTATCTTTTGGGGCATCTATATTGAGGAATCTTTTGCTGGGTTTTTCCCTTTAGGGTTTTCCTAGGATAAATATTTGTGTTCTCCTTTTGTATGGTTGTGCTTGTCTATCTTTCAGTGATCCTGTTTATATGCTTTTTTTATGAAATTGAAATGAAATACTAATGATCTATCTTAGCATATGAAAATTTAACAGTCTTAATGTCACTTTCATTTTAATTCTATGAATTACAAAAGTCGTTGTAGTCTAGAACAACCATGTAAGATGATCTTAATCTCATGTCTTGCGAATGGAGCATGAATGTACCAAGACTTCGGTGCCTACATTTTCCTAAATACATATTTGAAGGTAACAATATTGAGGGATCAAATAGAGAAGCATCAAACAAATTAGATTGCAAGATTCTATATCAGATTCAATATGTAACCATTGTTCACACATTATTAATATAAATAATTAAGCATGCCATACATAAGGTCATAGGTTACTATAGGGGAAGGGGGATTCAAAGCGGGGGGTCATGCTAGGCTTTGAGTTGTAGGAGGGGGTTTAGGTGGAAGGATATGGACGCTAAGTTATAGGGAGAGAGAAGGGAGGGGGGTTGCATGGGGATATGAAAGAGAGAGATAGAGAGGGGAAGGGGTGGAAAGTGGACAACAAAGAGAAACAAAGAGAGGGGTGTGGTTTTTTAATATCCTCAGTTAAAAAAAAAAGTTATATTAACTCAACCTTGACCTCAGAGAGAGAAACTAGTTCAATTTTTTTATTGCAACTCCATAGATTCGATATTTTCCAAACACCTCATATCCTACTTGAACTTTTCCAAAACCAGTTTAGTTCAACCTTAACACACCCAAACTGAACAATACAAAATTTAGGGGTTCTAATGAAAGTTTTACATATAAAGATGTATGATAGTACAACCCAAATTATTTTGCATATTTTAACATTGAATAACTAGTGCTTGAATACTGGACACCATATAAATAAACCACACACAATGTGGTCACAATCTATTTGGACATTGCACACTTGAATGGTCATTGGTGTAACACTCTCATCATGCCATATCCTATAAGCTGTGACACATGAATGCCCACCCTGTCAATAATCCCGAGGACATTGTATACAATCATCTCTCCACAGACATGTTAATGTCGCTTTCACTATAATTATGTACAATTATCTACAAATAGTTGTTGGATTCCAGAACAACCATGCAACATTATCTTGATATCATGTATTTCTATTTCAACATAAATGTCTCGTTCCCTTTATTCCTAAGCTTTCCTACATGCATATTTTAAGGTCCTAGTATAGAGGGATCATACAGAGGGCCATCAAACAAATTAGATTGCAATATTCTTATAGAATTTGTTCACACATTATTAATTTAAAATATTAAGCACACCATACATAAGGCTAGAGGTTACTATAGAGGAAGGGGGAGAGTGGTGGTCATGCTAGGCCTCAAGTTGTAGGATGGGGTTTACTTGGATGGAGAGGGAGTCTTGGTGGTAGGGATCTATAGGGGGGAGGGTGGGTGGGGTGGGTGGTAGGGGGACACATAAGAGAGAAATAAAGAGAGGGGTGGGGGTAGGGGTAGGTGGAGGCACAGTGGGGGATGATCATTGAGAGAGAGAGACAAATAAGACATCTAGAATAAAAGGTTACAATAAGAATACAACACTTAATGTGGTCACAGTATGTTTAGAAATTGCACACTTTAAGGGTAATTGGTTTAGCACTCTCATCATGTCAGAGCCTCCAAGCCTCAACACATGAATGTACATCCTATCAATAATATCAATGATAGTTTATACAATCCTCTGTAGAGTGATGTTAACGTTGCTTTCATTGTAGTTATGTGCAATTATCTACAAACAATTGCAGAAGTACAGAACAAGTGTGCAAAATGATCTTAATCTCATGTATTTCTATTATATCATGAATTCCCCATGCCCTCTATGCCTAATATTGTCTACATACATATTAGCCTTTCTAAATGCCAAGAATAGTCCTTCTAAAGTGCAATTTTTTATTCCAAAAGTGGAATTATTGATTCAAAGGATTATGGAGTTTATAAAACCTTTTTTTTGGGTTTTAAAAAACGTATTTTTGGATTTATTGTAAATGATTATGGAGTTGAATTAATCCATATTTAATGAAATTGGGGTGGGAAGAGTGTCCTACATAAAATTGATGGTAATAATTTATGTCATGAATGTGAATGTTTGAGAAAAAACAAAGATCCTTGAACTTTAAAACTTGTATTAATCAATCACTGCATATATGAATCTCATAAAAGAAATCAACAACATAAATCATTCAACCATAAGAGACAATATATACCCTGGGAAAACCCTACAAAAATGAAGGATGAAAAACCCAATAGTTCTTTGAGTAAGATAGATATATTTGCAGAGAATAGTTTACAACATGTAAGCAAATTTCCGGATAAGAGATGTCACCTTAGCAGTAGAGAAGAGAGATCCAATACAACAATGTAATCAACAATATTGAACTTTCCATATGCCTATCATATTAATAAAAATCCAAAAAACCTAGCATACACAAAGATATGCACCCTTCCTTTCATTATTAGTTTTTAACTGAATGTTGACTGACTTGAACTCATTCTTTTAATCTTCAACTGGATGTATGACCATAAATTTAGGAGGCTAACTGAAAGTATTTGGTACTTCACATTTAGTTCAAAAGTTATATTATTAACTTCTGCATGGATCTTCTTAGTTAACCGAATGTTGATCACTTAGTTCATAGGGTAACTCAAGTGTCATTAGTGCTTCAGTCTTAGTTCCATCCATATGTTTTCCTTTCCCATAAACATTGTATAATTCATTATTTATTTTGTTTCTCCTTAGTCATTGATATAAATATGTTATATTATCTTGTATGTTTCCTTGTTTCTTGTTAGCTATGATCCGTGCAGGTTCTTCAACTTCATCTGAGTTAAAAATTTCTATCTAACAAGAACAACCTTTAGAAATAAGGTAAGGCTTCATTCCAATCAGGTAATCCTACTTGATTTAGGGAAAGGTTTTCATGTTTGTTTATGTTTTGTTTTATATATATACCATATTTACCAGGGAAATAGTTTTTGTCCATATTTATTGCATATTTCAAGTAACACCATCCTATCACTAATTTTGATGATGTTTTATACAATCACCTCCAAACTGTAGTGTTAATGGCACTTTCATTTTAATTCTATGAAATTTAGAAAACATTGTTGTAGTCTAGAACAACTGTGTAAGATGATCCTAATCTCATGCCTTGTGACTGTAGCATGAATGTATTAGGTCTTTGTTGTGTACATTTTCCTAAATACATATTTGAAGGTAACAATATAGAGGGATCAGATGGAGAAGGATCAAACAAATTAGATTTCAAGCTTCTATATCAGATTCAAGATGTAACTGTTGTTCACACATTATTAATATAGAAGATTAAGCATGCCATACATAAGGTCATAGGTTACTATAAGGGAAGGAGGAGTCAGAGGGGGGGGTCATGCTAGGCCTTGAGTTGTAGGAGGGGGGTTAGGTGGACAGAGAGGGAGGCTAAGTGGTAGGGAGAGAGAAGGGAGCGGGTGGCATGGGGATATGAAATAGAGAGAGAGAGAAGGAAGGGGGTGGAAAGTGGACAACAAAGAGAAAGAAAGAGAGGGGTGGGGTTTTTTAATATCCTCAATTAAAAAAATAGTGATATTAACTCAACCTTGACCTCAGAGAGAGAAACTAGTTCAATTTTTTTACTGCAACCCCATAGATTTGATATTTTCCAAACACCTCCTATCCTACTTGAACTTGTCCAAAACCAGTTCAGTTTGACATTGCACACTTGAATGGTCAATTGTGTAGCACTCTTGGCATGCCGTATCCTACAATCCACGACACATGAACCTCCACCCTATCAATAATCCCAAGGACATTGTATACAATCACCTCTCCATAGATATGTTAATGTCGCTTTAACTGTAATTATGTACAATTATATACAAATAGTTGTTGGAGTCCAGAACAACATGATTTATTATCTTGATATCATTTCTTTATATTGCAACATGAATGTCTCGTTCCTTCTATGCATAAGCTTTCCTCCATGCATATTTTAAGGTCCTAGTATAGAGGGATCATACAAAATACCATCAACCTAATTATATTGAAATATTCTTATAGAATTTGTTCACACATTATTAATTTAAAATCTTAATCACACTATACATAAGGACAGAGGTTACTATAGAGGAAGCGGGAGAGTGGGTGGTCATGCTAGGCCTCAAGTTGTAGAACAGGGGTTACCTAGATGGAGAGGGAGGCTTGGTGGTAGGGATTGATAGGGGGAGGNGGTAGGGGTACAACTAATAGATAAATAGAGAGAGGGGTGGGGGTGGGGGTAGGTGGAGGCACAAGGGAGGATGATCATTGAGGGGGGATGATCATTAAGAATACAACACTTAATGTGGTCACAGTATGTTTAGACATTGCACACTTTAAGGGTCATTGGTTTAGCACTCTCATAATGTTGGAGCCTCCAAGACTCAACACATGAACATACATCCTATCAATAATATCGATGATGTTTTATACAATCCTTTGCAGAGTCATGTTAATGTTGCTTTCATTGTAATTATGTGAAATTATCTACAAAAAATTTCTTAAGTACATAACAATTGTGCAAGATGATCTTAATCTCATGTTATTTTATTGTATCATGAATGTTCCATGCCCTCTATGCCTAATCTTGTCCATATAAATATCAGCATTTCTAAATCCCAAGAATAGTCCTTCTAAAGTGCAATTTTCAATTCCAAAAGTGGAATTATTGGTTCAAAGGATTATGGAGTTTAGAAACCCTTATTTTTGGTTTTAAAAAACCCATTTTTGGATTTTTTGTTAATGAATATGGACTTGAATTAATCCATATTTAATGAAATGGGGGTGGAAAGAATATCCTAGATAAAATTGACAGTAATAATTTATGTCATGAATGTGAATGTTTGAGCAAAACTAGAGATGCTTGAACTTTAAAAGTTTTATTAATCAATCACTACATATATGAATCTCATAAAACAAATAAAAAACATAAATGATTCAACCCTAAGAGACAATATATACCCTGGGAAAACCCTACAACTGGATGTATGACCATAAATTTAGGATGCTAACTGAATGTATTTGGTACTTCACATTTAGTGCACAAATTATATTATTAACTTCTGCATGGATCTTCTTAGTTAATTGAATGCCTATCACTTAGTTAATAGGTTAAGTTAAGTGTCATCAGTGCTTCACACTTAGTTCCATCCATATGTTTTCCTTTCCCATTAACATTGTATAATTCATTGTTTATTGTGTTTCTCCTTGGTCATTGATATAAATATGTTATATTATCTTGTATGTTTCCTTGTTTCTTGTTGGCTATGATCCGTGCAGGTTCTTCAACTTGTTACGGAGAGAAATTCCTATGGCTTGGGGTACCACAATAGACAGCTTGACTCCATAAATCAATCCTTTCCAATATGCAATAGAAATTAAATGTCTAACATTAAAGGATCAGACCTCATACCTTATTCCGGACGGTTGAAGTAGATCCCTGTTGAGCTTTCCAACTTTAGCTTGAATTGATAGATTACTTCCTCAACAACAAGTAAACAATACAAGCATTCTATATATCATGGTTTTAGATCTATTCTAGCATATATAATCAATAATGTATAATCATTTGACATAATCCAATGGATACAATATTCATTCAAACACACATTATTGGACAAGAAAATATATTTCTATTAATATAAATAAGAGATTACAAGATACAACCTTTGTCGGCACGTCTACGAACTCGAGAAACCGAATCCCCCACTTGGGCCTCCACCACTTCAATCCTCCATCAATAGATAGCAAGCTCACAAGCAAAAGGCAAGCTTGGGAAGAACACAACAGTGCTCCAAGGGACAAAGGGATGTAGACTCAAGCATAAGTTCCGAAAACAATGGACTATAGTTTCTTTGCTGTTAATTCTCTCTTATGCCTTCAATGTACCAATGGGTTCCTTATATAGCTTTTCAAAGGGGTAATGAAAGGTCGAATCCGAGCGATCTCAAGGCATATGGAAGGACAGGAGTCAAATGAGTCAGATCCATATCAAGGAAAAATCCAAAAGGATTTGGATTTTGTACACATTCCGATGTACACGGTTTTAGTGGTCAAACCCATGTATATACACGCTTAAAGGTTTAAAAGTCACGTGTATCATTTTTCACATGTTTTTAGGGATGGTAAAGGAAACATCAAAGGACAAAAAATGGTCCATGGGGTCTAAGAAGTCTGCAGTGGGGCAGGGGAAGGCCATACAAAGTGTGATTCACCTGGAGTGGTGAAATCAGCTATAACAGATTCCCCCTAATGTGTGAGGTCAGAGGGGTCATACGATGGCCAAAATACATTATAAGTCCATCCCAGAAGTGGAGTGATGAAGGATCCCAAATGGAAGACTAGCCACCCAATCAGCATAGTACAATAATACAACTCTACACATAACTGTACATACATATAGCAGTCCTGGATACATAAGAGTACAATGGCCATGAATAGGCATGATACAAGATATCACATAAGTGGTCATCACCACGTACAATATACATAGATCAGAATCTCCATGATGAAGATATAAAAAGAACCATAATCTCCATAATGGCTGCAGATATATAATAGATCAAAATATCCATAGTGGCTGAAAACATTTGACATATACTGGAATCAAGTCACGAGAGCTGAAATCTCATGAACACTGGCATGATCAAGGAGGTAGCATATAAGAGATTCCACCAATCTGGAAAGTATTCTACACAAACCGCTACGAGTACATGTCCTACTATGCGAATAGAGGTGTTGAGGTTGAACATAGTATTCCATCATCTGATTACCGGTCATTAATGAATAACATTAACAGATGCGAGATCACCCACTGATAATGAAAATGGGAATCAAGGTACTAGAGTGCAAACTAACAAGTGTGAATAGATGTGTTGAGGTCGAACACTTGAGAGGATCCATTAATCAGGGGACATTGATGTATTCCCAAAATACTGTCGATGGCAAGAGAACCTACCACTGATGACTACAAGTCTCAAGACACTCAACATGACTCTAGATTCCAATCCAAGAATAAATGATCTAAAGTCGATGGGATGAAATCCACTGGAATGAGGGCATTAAGGCATTCCCCATCATCCAACACGAGGTACTCAGCCAAGATGTATAATGTGGAAGGACTCGATCATAAGGTGCATGAACCAGTAACTGTACCGGGAATGGCCGACATGCAAAGTCAAGAGAACTGAGGAATGGCCGACTCAGGATTCAAATTCCTTTGAACAAGAGCATAATGGCATATGGTGACTGAATAAAGGCAGTATAGACTTGATATACAAACTGGGACGTCTCTGCGACACAGGAGGCATCGACAGAGGCTCCATAGTGACTGGAAGCTTAACCAGTTGATGGAGATAAACTCAGATAAATGAGTACAGCTCCTAAAGGAAAACTATAACCCAACCAATGGATGTGATATACAGTGCTCTGTTCAAAGGCGACACGACTCGACAACTGCCACAAATAACATCTTTTCTTGTCTGGCTTTTTGGTTTTTTGATTTTTTTTGGACTTTTTCAATTATTTAAAAAGCTTGAAAAAGAATAAAATGGATTTATAGTTACAAATTAGGAGGAGATTAGTGTCATAAGGGAAAACAAACTAGTTCCAAGTAGTGGAACATACCTATGCTCAATGCAAGGATACATGTGTAGGATATCGACACTCAAGGAAAATCCCCTCCTGGTAAAAAAGGGAAACAAGCTGCGAATGATATAAAAAATGGCTCTGCATGGATAGACATGAGACAAGTTCGGGCTATATGGCTGAAATGCAATGTCAGGAGAGCCGGCATAAAGCTCAATAAGGTAGGAAAATCTCATGATAATGCATTCACAACTTGACATGAGGGAGTCCTGAGGGAAATAAGCCAGCAAAAGATCAAGAGGAGTATGAGGCTCTTGCGAAATGTCACGGCAATACTATACAACGGACTCCCACAAACTAAGAGAAAATGTCGGCATGGGAACCAAATGCAAATAAGGTGCTAACTAGGGTACCCATGTAAGGTGAAGCTCTACCACTCGAATCATGCCACTTCTAAAACAACAAGAAGGTTCTGTGACATAACAGAGTGGGTTCGTACCTAAGGTCATGATGATATGGTCATAAGGCCATGAAAAATGCAAATGGTGATGAAACCTAACCTATATGCCAGTTTAGACATGATACCTGAGATCGGCACGAACGGTTCAATCCAACGGTTGAAACGACACTGAAAAAGGTCCTCTACAACATGAATTATGTCCAAAATGGTCCAAAATGGTTAGAAAAATGTCGAAACTATAGGAAATGGGGTTAAAATTTTCAAATATTTGAAAAATTTCTATAAATAGTAAACAATTCAAAATATTATAAAACATTTGAAACTTTTACCCATTTGAGATCTGATTTTCAACAACGAATTCCAGGAGATCCAGCCGGCGGAATCCACTACCGTTTCTTCCAGGTATTTACTCATGCTCTTCTCTTTCATTTTGATCCAATTTTTATGAAATTCCATGGTCAATTAAGCTTTCTAGGCCAACCTAAAATGAGCGCTGCGGCCCACGCAAAAATCAAGGTTTTTTCTGCGTATAGGGTTGGATATACGTAGAAAATACCCTCAAACCCATGTACATATGCGACTGTTTTGAAAACAGTCATGTATGAGGCCGCGTATAAGGTTTTTTTAATAATCTAATGGGAAAATTTGCAATTTCTTGTGCAGGATGGTCCTAGAGTGGAGAGAGCGTGAACATGGTGAAGTAGAGGAAACAGTAAGGGCTGATCTAATGGCTCAACAAGCTCTACGTGCATGCGGACTCTACAAGTTTTGGTGTCTTGGTTGTTTGAGGGCCAAACCAAGACTATTACAAATGCTGGTGGATTACTAGGATCCAGAATTGGAGTCCTTCCAGATAGATGGGATGTCCCTCACCATAGAGGTGGAGGAAATAAACTTCATTACTGAGCTATCTAGACAAGGGGAAGTGGTGAAACTTCATTCCCATGGTGGGCCAGGAGGTGGCCTAACTATCGACAAGTACATTGTAGTGTATTTCTATCCAGACACAGAGAAGGTGGGGAGTCAAGTCCCTACCAATGCTATACAGGTGCTGGGCCTAAAGGCCATACTATTGACATTGGGCATGATAGTAGGCTTGGAATCACTCCACCAGGCCTGGCGGCCTCTGAGTAACATGAAACACTAGCTCAGTGAGTGTAAGGTAGGTAGAGTGTGGAAATTTGGGTTCAACAATATTTTGAGCATGTTTTTCTTCGAGCGTGTTCCAATATTGAGCCCCAGAGTGGGCGTTGGGAAGATGCTATGTGCAGACTGGGGGGTGGTAGGGTGGCCAACCCATATCCAGCTGACTTATTTCTGTGGTGGCAACGAAAAATAGTTGCCATCAATGAATACCCCTATGCAGGGATAGATTTCCAGGGGGACTCGAACATGCCGCTACCACCAGGATCGACATATGGCGATATAGGTAAGGAATCTCGACCCTCTCTTTTTAAATTTTTTGAGTTATTTAATTTTTTTTGTGTTTTCTTCATTATATGGAATCAAAAAGACATATTTTTGCATGACAATACATAGTGACATCTACCATTTGTGTGCAGATGTGGGACCACCACGGCCAGAAGGCTTCCCTCGTCATAGAGGGAGGGGAAGAGGAGATGACATCACAGGTGTGGATGTGGAGTGGATGCTCTAGAGCATTCATACCAATTTTGTGAGACTAACACATAGAGTTCCCATGGCGCAAGTCGAGGACTTGCCTGAGGCTATGCAGCAGTAGGTGGTGGGTGTACCACGCGCATGGGTGCGATTATTCCAATGACTAGCTAGAGCCGTAGTGACCTTCCATGATCACAACCCTCCTCCTCCTCCATAGGATTAGACACCTGGGAGTGTATACATTTTGTACTACTATGTATTATATGTTGGTGGCTCGAAATCCCCAATTTTGTATCATGACACTATGTATTATCACATTTTGGATGTATATAAAAAGCTTTATGGTGATTGGTTTATTTATTTACATGTGTAAAAATTGTGTTTGTGATTAATTTATTGTGAATGAAACAAATTCCAATCTAACACGTAGTTAGCATATGAGTCAGCAACTTGATTATTATTTCTTGGGATGTGTATATATGTTATATTGTCAAATTGCCATTCTAACAATCTCACACGCAAGAATATTCTCAATAACGTCGGATCTCTAACATGGTACAAACCATTGAGCTGTGACACTACTAACTCTGAATCAAGACGTACCTCAAGAGAGAGAATGCCATGTGGAATGGCATCCCGTAGAAGCTCGATAACAACACTATATTCAGCAACATTGTTGGAAGATGCCCGTAGACATACGCCTCCTAAAGACAGTACCTGACCCATAGGAGTATAAATCACCCAAGCAGCAAAGGCTGAGTGTTGAGTGTGATGGTTTGCACCATCCACAAATCCTATGTAGGTGGAAGATTCCATTGACATCTTCCAAAAGAAACAGAAACTAATCACAAACCCAATCACAATAAGAAAAAGACCTAACTATGCATAACTATACAATAATATACAATAAGCAGCCTTGGTCGAAGATCATGCATAGTATTTCTTGAGATAGAGCCCATATCTAGGCTCGGCCAAGGCTGTTCCTTCATAATCCACTAAATCATATGCACCCTTCTCTAACACACACTTGACCACATAAGGACCTTGCCACATAGGATTAAATTTCCTTGCCCCCAAGGTTTCTTTCGGTTGATCCCACAAAGGACCAAGTCTCCTTCACTAAATTCCCTTGGATGGACAGACTTATCATATTGGGCCTTTACGCGACGTTTATTAACTTCTAGAGCCACCAAGGCATCCCGACGTTGCTCATCAAGTTGCTCGAGGTGAACCAAATGCTCCTCCAATGGTGAAGTGTCCGGTAAGAGTTCTATAGCTAGCTTCAACAAAGGAATATTGCATTCAATCGGCAATATAAAATCCACTCCATGTACGAGTTGATATGGAGAAAAACCAGTGGTAGTCTTAACAGCGGTTCGATATGCCCACAAAGCAGGATATAACATGATGTGCCAATTGTTCTTGCTTTGCACAATGGTTCATTGGAGAACGGATTTGAGTGATTTCTTCACTTCCTCTACCTATCCATTTGCTTGAGGGTAGTAAGAAGAGGAATTCTCTTGCTTATACCCTAGCTTTGATGCCAACTCTTCCATCATATGGTGTTAAAACTGCAATCCATGGTCAATGACAAGCTCTTTCAAAATCCCGAACCAAGTAATAATTTGGTTGAATACAAAGTGGGCGGTTGTCTCACCATTGGATTTTACTGTAGGTATAGCCTCAGCCTATTTCATGAAGTAATCAACAGCCACTATAATATGATGGTGCCCTCCAGTCGAAGCTAGGTTGCAATCCATAAAATTGAGCCCCCACTTAGTGAAGGGACCGGAGGTGATAATGGAATGTAATGGGGCAGGTTTTGAGCACATATTACGTGTGAACATCTGGAAAGGGTGGTACCTCTTGACTGCATCAACACAATTCTTAAAGATCAACGGCCAAAAATAACCGACTCTTAAAATCTTTTGAGCGGTAGAAATCCCAGATAAATGACCGCCACACGCCCCTCCATGGCAATCATTCAAAACTAACTCCCCTCTGTGGCAATCATTCAGCACTACCTCAGCCTCATCATGAGTTAAACAATGTTGTAAAATGGAATATACCCCACGGCGGTACAAAGTGTTATCCACTATGAGGTATTTCTTAGAGACATGATGTAATCGTCGTCATTCATCTCGCGAGAGGTGAGTAGGGGTCTTCAGTGTTTGTAAATATATTATGATATATCCATACCATGGTTCTAATGTTGAGATTAATAATATGTGTTCATTTACAAACGTATATTCACGAAACCACTCCTCGGCCTCACTCGAGAAATCCGATATAAGCTCTGGAAAAATTAAAGACTTCTTCAATTTTGCCGAAAAAAACTCGAGATCGAATTCTTGCAGAATGACAATCCATTTATTATATTTTCCCCCAATCATCCTTCGGGTGAGGATGAATTGAAACGGATTGACATGGGCCACAACCAAGGTCTGGCAAAGGAGAATATAATGTCTCAACCGCTAGAACGCATGTACAGTGGCTAAAGCAAGCTTCTCGACATGAGAATAACGAATCTCTGCGTCAATAAGGTTCTGGCTCAGATAATATATGACATGCTCTTGGAGCTCCTCATCCTCTTGAACCAAAACCATACCAATCGTCTCTAATGATGTGGCCACAAATAATAGAAAATCATGGCTATAGTCCGGGGGACTAATCACTGGGGCCGATTCTAGGGCTCGCTTGAGTGCATCGAAGGACTCCTCGGCTCACTCATCCCAATAAAAGGGGGTGTCCTTCTTCAAGAGACGCATGAAGCCTCTAGTCACATTGGCAAAGTTGACAACAAATCTTCATAAGAAGTTTTCCATGCCTTGCAAACACTGAAGATGACGAATATTCTTCGGGGGAGACAACTGAAGTATTGCCTCAACCTTTAAAGGGTCGACTCTTATACCCTCTTTAGAAACGATGAATCCCAACAAACGACCTAAATTCACACAAAATATGCACTTATGAGGATTTAATCTAACCGAATAATGCAGGCATATTTCAAATACCAATATCAAGTGATAGGGATGACGCATTCTCATATGAGAATGAGCAGCGAGGTCATCCAAAAATACTTTGATAATTGACTTGAGATCGTGGAAGATCAAGGTCATCACCTGCTGAAATGTAGATCCGGTGTTTTTAAGGCCGAAAGGCATTTTCTGATATGAAAAGGTTCCCCAAGGACAGATAAATGTAGTCTTGTGTTGGTCCTCAGGTTTAATCTGTATCTGATTATATCCGAAAAAGCAGTCCATGAAGGAGAACACCTCGCTACCTGCACACTCATCCAAAATATGATCAATAAATGGTGTAGGGAAGTTATCCTTATGATAGGCATGATTTAAATCATGGAAATCAGTACATATGCAGATCACTCCCTGTTTCTTATCCACCAGAATGGGGTTTGAAACCCACTCCATCAAGGGAATGGGATAGATGAAACCAACTTTCAACAACTTCTCTATCTCTGCCTTAATCGTGGGTGCTTTCCTAGGATTCACCGCACGTAAACGTTGTCGAACAGGCTTAGCATTGGGGTAAGTCTTAATCTCATGTTCGACATTATGAGGTCAATACCTGGCATCTTGTTATAAGACCAAGCAAAAATATCACATAATTCCTTAAATAGCTTGGTGTATTCAAGAATCTCAACATGGGAACATTCCACCCCAATATAGACATTCTCTATCATGCCAGGATTGCGAGAGATGTTGATAGGAATCATTGAAGATATGTTCACCATGTTTCCATCAACCATCAGACCAAGAGAGCTTAATGGAACCATAGAAATACCAACTCTCTGATTAAGAACCACCCTAAAATCCTCACGCTCCAAGCGGTCAAGCTTTGGAAGAAAGTATGATCTATGATGGAGCTCCTCCCATGGTGGCTCAACTCCCGACATAGCCTCGATAATCACTTCATCTGAAGGGAAAACCGTATCAAGGAAGTCATGTGCGTGAGAAGACTGTACTGCCCATGCCAGCAGCACATAAGGGTCCTCCTCCTCCGTTCACGAAGAGGAAGGACTAGGCTCTGCAACACACTTAATATTAGCTTGATAAGCTATCATAGCTGCAGGCAATGACACGTCCATCATGATGGGCTCACTCGAAGTACTCGGTGCAGGAAGAATCCAAGGATCTTCCATATGACTCTGTTGAGGCCTGGAAATTCGCAGGTGACAACAGTAAGGGATTCTCCCCAATCAACGTTCCCAACTAGCCCATTGATTGTTTGGTATAGGGAATCCGTCCAGTTTACGGTCCGGCTATCGTAGGTCAAAGTAACAAACAAGGGTTTTACCGGTTGCGGCCCGGTCCACCGGAATTTGTATTTTTTACTTAAGTATGAAATGCAAATTGCTAACTAAATGCAGGGTGGTGAAGGATGCAAGGAGCATTCACAAAGTGATGCACAGGTTCTTACCTCTCTTCTTAGGCTCACCATGCATCTAAAACACTCATGCAGAAATGAAAAGACTACCTATCTAAATGCCTACCTATCTATTTACCTATCCTATCCCCAGGGAGCCAACTTGTGATTAACATATATGAGTAATGTGGATGTGCACGCGTAATAAAAGCAATTACAGATAGCTGGCATTATCTTTTACACACATGATAGCAAAAAATATTACACAACCAGATAGCTAATTGTTTATGACAAGCATACATTACTCATGGTAGAGATTTCAGAAAATAAATCAGAAATCATTAAACAAAGACATAGGTCAGGAAGTTAGAACGATCTCACGATTCATGGATATAATGCTGAAAAACAAAGTAGTTCATCTTTCGATTATCCATGTCAAAACATTTGAAATCCCACCGATCTTCTTTCCATAGGCAAACTGTAACTTTATATTGCAAAAGGAAGTAGTTCTTCTTACAATAACTTTCCAGTCTTACAGGGGAAAAAAATCCCCTCTCTTCTCTACGTTTCCTATTTTTATACAAAAAGCAAAAATTGGTTGGGCTGCCCAAAGTGACCTTTGGGCTTCCCAACCCTTTTTTCTTCCCAACATTTCATTTTTCCAAAAAAAACTTTTTACAAACTATTAAATTACAGCAAAGTTGACTGGTCCTTTTGAGAGGAGGGTCCCGCTTGGTTCTCCAAGAATTTTCTCCACATTGCTGCCTCAGCAGCGAGTCCTTCAAACGAGCTGGGCTCTAAAAACTGAATGTTTAGCTCGAACTTTTCAGCCTAGTTTTTAATGGCCTCTACCCTAGTTGTGTTCAATCACACCTATTCTTCTAAGATATGCACACTGACGGCTGTGTGGCCTATTTCATTTTTCAGGATTTGGTCATCAATAGCTTTGATGCGTTGTAGTCTGGATTCTTCATCTTGCTGTCCTTTCTGCAACATTTCTACAAATGCATCATGATCAGGGAACTCATATAGCCTCTGCTCGGCTTCTACCTGACATCGGTTGTAGGTAACCAGGGCTCTCCTGAAGAATTCTATGCAGACTCCCTTGGTCTTCTTGACTGTTTTCTGGAAGTCTTCTCCAGTATTGATAGTGAATTATATCAGATCATGGTCCCGTTTAAGGGCTTGTTTATCCTTGGATGGTAGTTCAGCTGGGGCTTCCTCATCGTTCTCCACCCTGGCTATCCTTCTAGTCAGTACTTCGAGGATGTATTGAGACCTGTCAACAAAATAAGAAGCAGTTTCCAAGATTTCTTCCAGTCGGCCATCAATCTGGAGGACCTGGCATCCCTCTTCTTCTAGAGCAGTTTGCAGGTGTAGCACTTTAGCTTTCTGGGCCAGGATGTGTTCTTTAACCGGCTGTAGATCGACCTAATGTTCCTTTGCTGTCTCCATCTCAGCAGTCAGAGAAGCCAACCTCGCTTGCAGTTCCTGGGTGTATGAGGTATTGGACTCATAAATGACAGTCTGTTGTGCCTCCAGCTCTTCCACTTTTTCCCTCAACCGCTCCTTTTCATTATTTAAGTCTTGAATTTCCTGCTATGCACTTTCTAGAGCCTCATCTGCTGCTTCCTTGGCCTGTGCTTCTACCTGGATGGCATAGATTTCACTCTTTGTGGCCTCCATTTCTCTCAGCACATGTTCATATTTTCTTTTAAGTCTATTGCCTTAATCCCTTTCTTTTCTCAGGGTGTCCTTAAGCTGAGAGGAGGTATTCTTGGATGACTCTATTTCCATCATCATTCTGTCTATATTATCCTCTGAAGCATGTATTGCTGCAGTCCCGGACCTTATAGTAAACCTTGGATCTACATCTGTCCCTACCATCATGACCTTATCTGTTATCATTTTGCTGGCCATTCCTTCTGCCTCTACCTTTCTTTCTATTCTCCTCATTATCCTTTTAGTAGCCCTGTCATAATATACGGTGCTGTAATCAGGGACTTATTCCCCTTTTTTCTGTACGAAGGGTACTAGCTGAAGCATAGGGGTAGTAGCTATGATGGTAGTGGGCACTTGAGGGATCTGCACCTCGGGATTTTCCTTTCCCTGACTCTTCCCTGATGGTGTTTCGGGAGATTGTTGCTGCGTCAACTTTATCTGTTCAGCCTCCTGCTCTCGCAGTTCTTCATCAAGCTTGCTCTGGGCTTCTTCGGCTACTTGGCTAGCGGCTTCTTCTGTTTCTATGGCTGCTTCATTGGCTCGTCCAGCTGCTTCCTAGGAAGCTTTCCTCTTTTCTTCTTCTCCCTTTCGCATCCATTCTGTAGCCTCATCTTCCAGCCTCTGAGCCTCCTCTCTTATCCTTTTGGCTGCTTCTTCAGCCTTAGCTTTCTCAGCTTTATCTTGTTCAGATCCTTTTCCACCCTTGGTGGGGTTTTTCGGTTTGAATCTCCTACTGAGTAATGTCATGTTTGGGGCATTCCTGTAAATAGATTTGTCTTTACCGAAATGATGGCTGTATTCGAAGAACACCTTGTGCTTCTTGCAGTGCTCAGCCACTCTACCATGAGTGTCATTTTGTCTGAAAGTCATCTCGCCAAAGTGGAACTTCCCTAGTTCCTCTATAAATTCTGCAGCTTGCTTCACATTGGTGAAACTGCAGCTGCCTAGCTTAAATGGTAGAGGTGGATAGGCAGTCTTCTTTTTCTGGAACAAGAAGTGACCAACTCCGTCAATAAACACTTGTCTGACTGCCTCTTTGTGGACTATATAATCCGTTGCATACTTGGGCAGCAGATAAGGTGTTTTTGATCCACCAAACATTCTAAGATACATCCCATTTTTCGTCAAGAAATAATCACCATACTCCTCTATTACCTGCATAGCCTCTTCAGACATGCAGTTACATTCCTTTCGGAAGATAAGCGCATGCAGAGGCATAATAAAATGCTCACAGATTTCTCGCTAATAGCTATGGTACTGATGAGCCCCTAGTAGTTTATAGGCTGCATATACGGGAATTCTTGTCCTATCCCAAACACATTTGAGCCTGGGGAAAGGCTGGTGGCATAGTATGCAGTCTATCAGAATGGAACTCATGTAGAACTCAGATTTGTTTTGGGCTTCTCCTCCTCCCAGGGCTGCAACTACACAAGAAGAGAGACTACTTGATACTAGGCTGGTCCAGTTGAATATCGTTCCTTTTGTGGCCACATGAAACATAAGAGGTATCCACTCCAATTTGAAGAGTCTACCATTGGCTCTTCTAAAGATCCAGTTCAACATCAAGGCTATAAACCTGCAAGGAGCTCTTAAGCTCGCTGTGTCATAGTCCTCAGTTGCTCTGTGTCTATAAAGCTTTCCTAGTAAGAGCATTCTTCTCAGGGTTTCCACTAAATCCATCCTGAGGTTCTCTAACCAATCATTTGACAGGAAGACTTGGGGCTCTGGCAGGTGGTAAGCCAATGCCACATATCCAGGGCTAAATGCAGCATAGCCCTGACCTTGAACATTTCCCATCAGCATTGTGTTGTTATTCGTGTGTGGTAGAATCCATCTCATCACATCATAGCAAGGGAACAGGTCTGGTCTTGTAGCCACCTTCATGATGGCAGATTTTTCAATGTTGGCGTAAATAGGTTCTTCCTAAAGACCCGTGTCTGGGACTTCCCTATGGGAAATCAGTCTGTATACCTCGCCCCATTTGTATTCAGGCTCAATACCAGAGATACATTGGGTATCCTCATATATATACTCCTTCTGTGGGACGATCTCTATTGCCGTCTGTTCTTCGACCGCAGGGGCCTTTCTCTTCTGCCTCTTAGACATTGTAAATTCTTCCTGCAATGTAAAAAACATTATAACATTTAAGAAGTTTGAATTTGTGAACATTGTGCAGCAATACATCCTTTCTCAAATGCATAATAATTTTTACCAGTCCATAAAATCAAATCATAAGTCTCTCATACTGAACAATCAAACTAGCATGCAGTACTGTGCAATGTGTCATTATCTTATGCATAGTATGGTAACGTTCAATGCAACAAATACATATATTGTTCAACCTTATAATGCCTTGAGACTATGGGTGCACCATCTTATGATCCGATCTATATGAGCAAGCGTATCAATCATACTTATGCCAGGATTAAACCTACACTATTATGTGACCTGCCACTTTCTCATGATAGCGATACATTGAAGAAAAACATTGTAAATTATATGCAGGTGCAGTATTCAATTATCATTCTATTTCCTAGCAAACATAGAGAAGAATTAAAACATCAAGCTTGTGTCCATCAACACTTCAGTCCTACAGCCCAGCAGACACATCACAAAGGAGACGCATGCAACTAGCAGCGAAAAAATTACATTAAGCTGATAGTACATTTTACCCTCCTCGACGGGACGTAACCACATTTCTGCACAAGGTATCAAAACACGACCCACGCTATCCTCCATAAACGCAGTATTATCAGCGACATACCCCCTCTACCCTACTAGGGTTTTAGGTGACAAAAAGCAAAAGGGTTGCAAAGGATGGCGCGAGCAACACCGGCTAGGTTCGACCGCGAAACTTCTCAAAACCCTATTCCTCCCAGTCAACTGTAGGTTTGACCTTCTGCCTTGTCGAGGTTGTGAAATAATGTGCGAGTGGGACGGCTAAAGTCCATAGGCTAGGAATGCACCACTGAAATCCACAAACTACCAAACCCCCACTGCAGCGCCCAAAATTCGACCACCCCCTGTCTATCATGGCCGCGCAGCAAGTTTTGGCGTAGGCGGCGTAACGGCCATCTGCGCCTAAACCTTTCAACCCCTGTGCGCGTGAAGCATCAACTAAAAGCGAAGATCAAATGGCTTAAATGTTCAACACCCCCTCTCACCCTAGGTTAATATAAAACTAAATTGTACAAACTTGAGTCCTAGCTGTACGAGGGAAAATGCCGGGGACCCCAAAACATGGGAGAAAATCAAAACCGCTCAAATTCAAATGGGAAAAAGATGGAATAAACCTACCTGGCGATCCGACGAAAAATGAGATGATGACGGTTGGAATTCTACTCTTGCCACCTGGAAGCTGGTACAATGACTACTAGACCTTCATGCACTCCAAAGATCGACAGCTCAACGCTATACACACCGCGACAGTGCTCGGCAATAAACAAAGAATACAAAACCCAAACCATCGCACCGTATAATATACAAAACGCCGCACATGTGAGAGCATTTAAATCGGGCGTGAAATGAAAGTTGCGTTGGGCGACTAGAGCTTCAGTCCCTCTGCAACGGCGGATGGTCCACAATACTAACTCACCCGCATAGCTAAAATAGAACGCATGAACTACAATCGGGCGTCGGCGGGTACCTTGATCGGATGACCAAGAATCCGAACCCTCCGCAACGGCGGGCCCTCAAAGCGTGATACCATCCGCAACGGAGGAGGAAGTGATGGCCGAATGCTCCGATACAAAAGCCGGGAGACACATAAAGCACACATTGGAGCACTACAGAAAGTCAAACCTACCAAGGTCCGCAACGTCGGCGGTCCGGATGAAAGATACATCCGCAACGGTGAAAAACATGATGGTGAAAGGCCTTGATATGAAGTTGGAGGATAAGATCCTATCATGATCCGCAACGTCGAACGAGGGAGAATTTAAAACCCTCCGATAAAGAACCAAAAACCACCCGATAGAGAATCAAAACTCGCGTGCAATGGTCGGAGCAAAAAGGAAAGTTTAAACCCAGAAAAAATCCCGCAACGTCGGAGGGAAAAAGACAATCAAGATCTAAAATCCACCCACAACGGTGGGACAGTCAAACAAATTAACTCCCGATACAGGAAGGTTTTGAAAGATACGCAAAATGACGAGGAACTCAATTAAAGATGGCATTCTTTAAAACATTGAAATGAGGATAAACCAATCGATTGACCACAACCCCAAGTGCTGGAAGACGCTTCAGCAAATCATAGACCCAAAATAAATAGGCTGAAATCAAGGAACAAATGACTAATTCAAAGTAAAGGAGGGCCCCAAAATTTTTTAGAATTTTGGGAAAATGTTGCAGCTGCAACAGTTGGCGACTATCTGGTGAATCCCAGATCTCTGAGTTAACTCTCTCTCCTGGCTTAAGACTGTCTGAATAAAAGTGAAATCTTCTAGATGTCTGTATTCCTAAGCAAGCCAACTTATGCATTAAAATTCATAGAAGAAGTCCATTTTTCTAGGGAAAAGGTAACATCTGTAGTGTTTCAGGTCTTAATAACTCTCTTGAGGCCAAACGGATGAGGTTTATTTTGCCTTCCCTATGGTGGTTACAGTTTGGACACCACAGGATTGTGACAGATAGTGAACAGTATTACCCTTTTGTTCCTCATTCCCATGCCCATTTGCACTTTTGTGCCTTTAGCACTTTAGTTTATTTGATATGAGTCCTCCTGCAGGCCTTTCTTACTGAATTTTAATTCAGGATCCTCTATCCCATAGTGTCATTTTGTGTGAATGATATATTTCATACTTCAATCCATGGACGGAGAGGATCTTGTGGCCATTTAGTACTTGATGCTTTGAGATTAATGCTTCCTCGAGCTTTGTTCTGATATGTCTTTCTTTTCTTTTAGGAGTAGTGACTCTTAAGAGCTTTCAGCCTTCTCTTAATTCATGGCATGGGATCATTTTTATATGATAAACTGTTTCACTCTGCTTCCTTTCCGTGGGTCTTTTGTTGTGACTCCCTTGGGTATTAAAATGTGAAGTGGATGGAGCCCCCAAATAGTATTTCAGACCTTTTCACTTCTGAGTTATTTACAGGGATTAAGTGAGACTTCGAATGAATGCACTGTCGGTTAGGAATACAATTACTAGAAGACATTCTATACTTTAAAGCACAGTCTTTTGCTCAGGACTTTAGTTGATACAGAACCCTGACATTCCCATTGCATCCAAAAGTTTGCCTCTTATTCAAAATCAAAAGGAAAACTAACAAAGCTATAAAGAAACAGTAGCAAAGCAAGTAATAAAAGAAGAACCATCAAAGCATTAAAGCAAGAAAACAACATCTAATATTAATAAAACAAAACAATTTATTTATGTACAACAGCAGACAAAAATCTAAAAAACGCCCATTCCCCCAAAAATTTTACAACTAAAAGCTAAGGAACGAGCTGGGTTTCAGACATGAGTATTTTAACCATGATCTAACTATGCTGTTATTGAAATGGAACCCATATCTAAAATCCCGCAATCATTTATTTCAGCCTGAGTGAGTTGAAGGAGCTCAGGCTGAGCATCCATCATAGGACTGGCCTTTCTTGAAGTATGATGTCTCAGCTTACACTCAGTTAGATGGTTTCCCAATACAGACTCAACAGATTCATTTTCTTCTCCCATCTTAGTGACATTGTGCTTCATATATGGCTCTCTCAAAATCTTAATCATTTTTGGGCTTCCCTTCTAAGGTAACCACAAGTGAGACCAGTTTGAAGCAAAGTACCCATTTAATCTTCCTGTCCAATCTCGATTCAGGATCATTCCATAACCATCAGGAATGTCTACTACTACGATGTCAACGTAATGACATGTCCTTTTATTTGCAGCTAATCGGATCAGAACATCCTCCATTCCCCCTACTACTTTGACACTGGTTTCGTCAAGTTGAGTGACATCCCAAATAGTAGGTTTTAGCGGCCCATCAAGCCTTTTGCAAACTGCCAAGGGCATAACATTCATGGATGATCCAGAGTCTACCAAACAATTATGGACCTTATGATTTAAAATTTCAAGAGTCACAAGGAAAGGTGGAGCGTTGGTTTTCTTAGTCTTGATCAACTCAATCTTTTCTTCCACAGGTTGGTTTGTTGTGGGCAACTCTTCTTTCGGTTTGCCAGCTTTGCTTTCCTCATCATCTTCCACCAATTTGGAAAATTCAATGAGTGACTTTGTTTCCTGATTTCCATGAATATCTTTAGGTATGTCATCTTTAGCCTTCACATCAGCCGGCCCCTTTACTTCCTCTTGCAAATCTGGAAACTTTGATATTATTGCATTGTACTCAATGGCCAGGTTTTCATTTGTTGTGGTTGTAGAAGTATATTGAGACTTGAGAACGTCTTCTTCTGTGTTAAACAGCGATATACCATTCCATGAAAACATATTATCATCGTCTGGTTTTACTATGGTCTGTTTCTCTTTTTCTTCCTCACCATTGTCCCTAGTCAATTATGGGTCCAACAACTTATTCATCACTAATGTCATTGAATGTAACCATTGAGGACACTTCTTCTCAGAATGATGTTGTTGATGAAAGGTACAGAAATTATCTCCTCCTATTTTTGTTATGTTTATTGATGCCAAATTAGGAGGTGGGACTTGCCATTGGCTGTTATCTTCCCTATTTGGATAGTGTGGCTTATTGGTTTTCAAAATGTCCCTCTCCTTTTCCAGGTCTACAATTCTATTGGACATTTTCTGAAGCACTCTCATCATCTCATGATACTTATGCATTTGATCTTCTTTAGATTTAGACAGCAGTGAGCATCTTCTTATAGTGGTATTCTCTTTAGGTAAGTCAGGATAGTCCTCTATACTCTCACTTTCAGCCTGTACCCTTTCAGCCTCTTGATAAGTCTCTACCAGCGTAGGCTTGACTTTGATCTTGGCAAACATGGCCAGCTGAAGTCCTAAGGCTGAGGTATAATACTTAATTAAGACTTTATCTGAAGGTCTGTCTACAGCAGAATTTTTTTTTAAGTATAAAGAAAATCTCTGAGTGAAACTATGTACCTTTTCATTCTTTTCTTTTCTTAACGAAACAAGACCTTTCATCAATGAGGCATGCGTCTTTTGAGTGGTATACTTACTCCTGAAAACCCTCTCAAAAGTGTCCCAATCAGGAATGGAGTTTGCAGGTAGTCCAAAGTACCAGGATGCTGCTGCTCCTTTCAGAGTATGAGGAAAAAGTCTACACACCACATCTTCATACTCTCCAGCCCTTATCCCTTCTAACGCTAGGTAAAAGCTTTGAAGGTGATCATCTACAGCAATGCTGTCCACAGGGTCAAACTTGGGAAAAAGCTTGTCAAAGGCTTGAGGCAGGTTATGCAAAGGAGGAGTTAAGTTTATAGGTGACCTAGCTCTCCATGTTGGCAAAGGGTTAGGTTGATTACCAGCCATGAACAAAGGTAAGCGAGTAACACTAGGATAAACAGGGTTTCAAGGATAGAACCGAAAACTTCAAACCTGAGTTAGGTTAAACTTTTAAAACATCTGCTGGTAGGATAATCTCGGGAAATCAAATTCCATGGCCAGCCTTTACTGGAGGCCCTCCTTCTAGCGCCAAAACTGTTGAGGCCTGGAAATTCCCAGGAGACAACTGTAAGGGATTCTCCCCAATCAACGTTCCCAACTAGCCCGTTGATTGTTTGGTATAGGGAATCCATCCGGTTTATGGTCCGGCTACCGTAGGTCAAAGTAACAAACAAAGGTTTTACCGGTTGTGGCCCGGTCCACCGGAATTTGTATTTTTGACTTAAGTGTGAAATGCAAATTGCTAACTAAATGCAGGGTGGTAAAGGATGCAAGGAGCATTCACAAAGTGATGCGCAGGTTCTTACCTCTTGTCTTAGGCTCACCATGCATCTGAAACACTCATGCAGAAATGAAAAGACTACCTATCTAAATGCTTACCTAGCTATCTACCTATTCTATCCCCGGGGAGCCAACTTGTGATTAACATATATGAGTAATGTGGATGTGCACGTGTAATAAAAGCAATTACAGATAGCTGGCATTATCTTTTACACACATGACAGCAAAAAATATTACACAACCAGATAGCTAATTGTTTATGACAAGCATACATTACTCATGGTAGAGATTTCAGAAAATAAATAAGAAATCATTAAACAAAGACATAGGTCAAGAAGTTAGAATGATCTCACGATTCATGGATATAATGCTGAAAAACAAAGTAGTTCATCTTTCGATTATCCATGTCAAAACATTTGAAATCCCGCCGATCTTATTTCCATAGGAAAACTGTAACTTTATATTGCAAAAGGAAGTAGTTCTTCTTACAATAACTTTCCAGTCTTACTGGGGAAAAAATCCCCTCTCTTCTCTATGTTTCCTATTTTTATACAAAAAGAAAAAATTGGTTGGGCTGCCCAAAGTGACCTTTGGGCTTCCCAACGTTTCATTTTTCCAATTTTTTTTTTTTACAAACTATTAAATTACAGCAAAGTTGACTGGTCCTTTTGAGAGGAGGGTCCCGCTTGGTTCTCCAAGAATTTTCTCCACGCTGCTGCCTCAGCAGCGAATCCTTCAAACGAGTTGGGCTCTAAAAACTGAATGTTTAGCTCGAACTTTTCAGCCTGGTTTTTAATGGCCTCTACCCTGGATGTGTTCAATCGCACCTATTCTTATAAGAGCTGCACACTGACGGCTGTGTGGCCTATTTCATTTTTTAGGATTTGGTCATCAATAGCTTTCATGCGTTGTACTCTGGCTTCTTCATCTTGCTGTCCTTTCTGCAACATTTCTACAAATGCATCATGATCAGGGAACTCATATAGCCTCTGTTCGGCTTCTACCTGACATCGGTTGTAGGTAACCAAGGCTCTCCTGAAGAATTCTGTGCAGACTCCCTTAGTCTTCTTGACTGTTTTCTGGAAGTCTTTTGCAGTATTGATAGTGAATTCTATCAGATCATGGTCCCATTTAAGGGCTTGTTTATCCTTGGATGGTAGTTCAGCTGGGTCTTCCTCATCGTTCTCCACCTGGCTATCCTTCTAGTCAGTACTTTGAGGATGTCTTGAAACTTGTCAACAAAATAAGAAGCGGTTTCCAAGATTTCTTCCAGTTGGCCATCAATTTGGAGGACCTGACATCGCTCTTCTTCTAGAGAAGTTTGCAGGTGTAGCACTTTAGCTTTCTGGGATAGGATGTGTTCTTTAACTGGCTGTAGATCGACCTACTGTTCCTTTGCTGTCTCTAGCTCAGCAGTCAGAGAAGCCAGCCTCACTTGCATTTCCTAGGTGTATGAGGTATTGGACTCATAAATGACAGTCTGCTGTGCCTCCAGCTCTTCCACTTTTGCCCTCAACTGCTCCTTTTTTATTCTTTAAGTCTTGAATTTCCTGCTGTGCACTTTCTAGAGCCTCATGTGCTGCTTCCTTGCCCTGTGCTTCTACCTGGATGTCGTAGATTTCACTCTTTGTGGCCTCCATTTCTCTCAGCACATGTTCATATTTTCTTTTAAGTCTATTGCCTTCTTCCCTTTCTTTTCTCATGGTGTCCTTAAGCTGAGAGGAGGTCTTCTTGGATGACTCTATTTCCATCATCATTCTGTCTATATTATCCTCTGAAGCATGTATTGCTGCAGTCCCGGCCCTTATAGTAAACCTTGGATCTACATCTGTCCCTACCATCATGACCTTATCTATTATCATTTTGTTGGCCATTCCTTCTGCCTCTACCTTTCTTTCTATTCTCCTCATTATCCTTTTAGTATCCCTGTCATAATATACGGTGCTGAAATTAGGGACTTATTCCCCTTTTTTCTGTACGAAGGGTACTAGCTGAAGCATAGGGGTAACAGCTATGATGGTAGTGGGCACTTGAGGGATCTGCACCTCAGGATTTTCCTCTCCCTGACTCTGCCCTGATGGTGTTTTGGGAGCTTGCTGTTGCGTCAACTTTATCTATTCAGCCTCCTCCTCTCACAGTTCTTCATCTAGCTTGCTCTGGGCTTCTTCTGTTTCTCTGGATGCTTCATTGGCTCGTCCAACTGCTTCCTAGGCAGCTTTCCTCTTTTCTTCTTCTCCCTTTCGCATCCATTCTGTAGCCTAATCTTCCAGCCTCTGAGCCTCCTCTCTTATCCTTTTGGCTACTTCTTCAGCCTTAGCTTGCTCAGCTTTATCTTGTTCAGATCCTTTTCCACCCTTGGTGGGGTTTTTCGGTTTGAATCTCCTACTGAGTAATGTCATGTTTGGGGCATTCCTGTAAACAAATTTTTCTTTATCGAAATGATGGCTGTATTTGAAGAACACCTTGTGCTTCTTGTAGTGCTCAGCCACTCTACCATGAGTGTCATTTCGTCTTAAAGTCATCTCGCCAAAGTGGAACTTCCCTAGTTCCTCTATAAATTCTGCAGCTTGCTTCACATTGGCGAAACTGCAGCTGCCTAGCTTAATTGGTAGAGGTGGATAGGCAGTCTTCTTTTTCTGGAACAAGAAGTGACCAACTACGTCAATAAACACTTGCATGACTGCCTCTTTGTGGACTATATAATCCGTTGCATACTTGGGCAGCAGATAAGGTGTTTTTGATCCACCAAACATTCTAAGATACATCCCATTTTTCGTCAAGAAATAATCACCATACTCCTCTATTACCTGCATGGCCTCTTTAGACATGCAGTTACATTCCTTTCGGAAGATAAGCGCATGCAGAGGCATAATAAAATGGTCACATATTTCTCGGTAATAGCTATGGTACTGATGAGCCCCTAGTAGTTTATAGGCTGCATATACGTGCATTCTTGTCCTATCCCAAACACATTTGAGCCCAGGGAAAGGCTGGTGGCATAGTATGCAGTCTATCAGAATGGAACTCATGTAGAACTCAGATTTTTTTTGGGCTTCTCCTCCTCCCAGGGCTGCAACTACACAAGAAGAGAGACTACTTGATACTAGGTTGGCCCAGTTGAATATCGTTCCTTCTGTGGCCACATGAAACATAAGAGGTATCCACTCCAATTTGAAGAGTCTACTATTGGATCTTCCAAAGATCCGGTTCAGCATCAAGGCTATAAACCTGTAAGGAGCTCTTAAGCTCACTGTGTCATAGTCCTCAGTTGCTCTGTGTCTATAAATCTTTCCTAGTAAGAGCATTCTTCTCAGGGTTTCCACTAAATCCATCCTGAGGTTCTCCAACCAATCATTTGACAGGAAGACTTGGGGCTCTGGCAGGTGGTAAGCCAATGCCACATATCCAGGGCTAAATGCAGCATAGCCCTGACCTTCAACATTTCCCATCAGCATTGTGTTGTTATTCGTGTGTGGTAGAATCCATCTCATCACATCAGAGCAAGGGAATAGGTCTGGTCTTGTAGCCACCTTCATGATGGCGGATTTTTCAATGTTGGCGTAAATAGGTTCTTCCTAAAGACCCGTGTCTGGGACTTCCCTATGGGAAATCAGTCTGTATACCTCGCCCCATTTGTATTCAGGCTCAATACCAGAGATACATTGGGTATCCTCATATATATACTCCTTCTGTGGGACGACCTCTATTGCCGTCTGTTCTTCGACCACAGGGGCCTTTCTCTTCTGCCTCTTAGACATTGTAAATTCTTCCTGCAATGTAAAAAACATTATAACATTTAAGCAGTTTGAATTTGTGAACATTGTGCAGCAATACATCCTTTCTCAAATGCATCATAATTGTGACCAGTCCATAAAATCAAATCATAAGTCTCTCATACTGAACAATCAAACTATCATGCAGTACTGTGCAATGTGCCATTATCTTATGCATAGTATGGTAACGTTCAATGCAACAAATACATATATTGTTCAACCTTATAATGCTTTGATACTATGGGTGCACCATCTTATGATCCGATCTATATGAGCAAGCGTATCAATCATACTTATGCCAGGATTAAACCTACACTATTATGTGACCTGCCACTTTCTCATGATAGTGATACATTGAAGAAAAACATTGTAAATTATATGCAGGTGTAGTATTCAATTATCATTCTATTTCCTAGCAAACACAGAGAAGAATTAAAACATCAAGCTTGTGTCCATCAACACTTCAGTCCTACAGCCCAGCAGACACATCATAAAGGAGACGCGTGCGACTAGAAGCGAAAAAATTACATTAAGCTGATAGTACATTTTACCCTCCTCGGCGGGACGTAACCACATTTCTGCACAAGGTATCAAAACACGACCCACGCTATCCTCCATAAACACAGTATTATCAGTGGCATACCCCCTCTACCCTACTAGGGTTTTAGGCGACAAAAAGCAAAAGGGTTGCGGAGGATGGCGCGAGCAACACCGGCTAGGTTGGACCGCGAAACTTCTCAAAACCCTATTCCTCCCAGTCAACTGTAGGTTTGACCTTCTTCCTTGTCGAGGTTGTGAAAGAATGTGCGAGCGGGACGGCTAAAGTCCACAGGCTGGGAATGCACCACTGAAATCCATAAACTACCAAACCCCCACTGCAGTGCCCAAAATTCGAACACCCCCTGTCTATCATGTCCGCGCAGCAAGTTTTGGCGCAGACAGCGTAATGGCCGTCTGCGCCTAAACCTTTCAACCCCTGTGCGCGCGAAGCATCAACTAAAAGTGAAGAGCAAATGGATTAAATGGTCAACAGCCCCTCTCACCCTAGGTTAATATAAAACTAACTTGTACAAACTTGAGTCCTAGCTGTACGAGGGAAAACGCTGGGGACCCCAAAACATGGGAGAAAATCAAAACCTCTCAAATGCAAATGGGAAAAAGATGGAATAAACCTACGTGGCGATCCGGCGAAAAATGAGATGATGACGGTAGGAATTCTACTCTTGCCACCTGGAAGCTGGTACAATAACAGCTAGACCTTCACGCACTCCAAAGATCGACAGCTCAACACTATACACACCGCGACAGTGCTCGGCAATAAACAAAGAATACAAAACCCAAACCATCGCACCGTATAATATACAAAACGCCACACATGCGAGAGCATTTAAATCGGGCGCGAAACGAAAGTTGCGTTGGGAAACTAGAGCTTCAGTCCCTCTGCAATGGCGGATGCTCTTCCACTTTTGCCCTCAACTGCTCCTTTTCGATTCTTTAAGTCTTGAATTTCCTGCTGTGCACTTTCCAGAGCCTCATGTGCTGCTTCCTTGGCCTGTGCTTCTACCTAGATGGCGTAGATTTCACTCTTTGTGGCCTCCATTTCTCTCAGCACATGTTCATATTTTCTTTTAAGTCTATTTCCTTCTTTCATTTCTTTTCTCAGGGTGTCCTTAAGCTAAGAGGAGGTCTTCTTGGATGACTCTATTTCCATCATCATTCTGTCTATATTATCCTCTGAAGCATGTATTGCTGCAGTCCCGGCCCTTATAGTAAACCTTGGATCTACATCTGTCCCTACCATCATGACCTTATCTGTTATCATTTTGCTGGCCATTCCTTCTGCCTCTACCTTTCTTTCTGTTCTCCTCATTATCCTTTTAGTAGCCCTGTCATAATATATGGTGCTGAAATCACGGACTTCTTCCCCTTTTTTCTATACGAAGGGTACTAGCTGAAGCATAGGGGTAGCAGCTATGATGGTAGTGGGCACTTGAGGGATCTGCACCTCAGGATTTTCCTCTCCCTGACTCTGCCTTGATGGTGTTTCGGGAGCTTACTGTTGCGTCAAATTTATCTATTCATCCTCCTGCTCTCGCAGTTCTTCATCTAGCTTGCTCTGGGCTTCTTTGGCTGCTTGCCTAGCGACTTCATCTATTTCTCTAGCTACTTCATTGGCTCATTCAGCTTCTTCCTCGGCAGCTTTCCTCTTTTCTTTTTCTCCCTTTCGCATCCATTCTGCATCCTCATCTTCTAGCCTCTGAGCCTCCTCTCTTATCCTTTTGGCTGCTTCTTCAGCCTTAGCTTGCTCAGCTTTATCTTGTTCAGATCCTTTTCCACCCTTGGTGGGGTTTTTCGGTTTGAATCTCCTACTAAGTAATGTCATGTTTGGGGAATTCCTGTAAACAGATTTGTCTTTATCGAAATGATGGTTGTATTCGAAGAACACCTTGTGCTTCTTACAGTGCTCAGCCACTCTACCATGAGTGTCATTTCGTCTGAAATTCATCTCGCCAAAGTGGAACTTCCCTAGTTCCTCTATAAATTCTGCAGCTTGCTTCACATTGGCGAAACTGCAATTGCCTAGCTTAAATGGTAGAGGTGGATAGGCAGTCTTCTTTTTCTGGAACAAGAAGTGACCAACTACGTCAATAAACACTTGTCTGACTTCCTCTTTGTGGACTATATAATCCGTTGCATACTTGGGCAGCAGATAAGGTGTTTTTGATCCACCAAACATTCTAAGATACATCCCATTTTCCATCAAGAAATAATCACCATACTCCTCTATTACCTGCATAGCCTCTTCAGACATGTAGTTACATTCCTTTCGGAAGATAAGCATGTGCAGAGGCATAATAAAATGCTCACAGATTTCTCAGTAATAGCTATGGTACTGATGAGCCCCCAGTAGTTTATAGGCTGCATATACGGGCATTCTTGTCCTATCCCAAACACATTTGAGCCCGGGGAAATGCTGGTGGCATAGTATGCAGTCTATCAGAATGGAACTCATGTAGAACTCAGATTTTTTTCGGGCTTCTCCTCCTCCCAGGGCTGCAGCTACGCAAGAAGAGAGACTACTTGATACTAGGCTGGCCTAGTTGAATATCGTTCCTTCTGTGGCCACATGAAACATAAGAGGTATTCACTCCAATTTGAAGAGTCTACCATTGGCTCTTCCAAAGATCCGGTTCAGCATCAAGGCTATAAACCTATAAGGAGCTCTTAATATCATTGTGTCATAGTCCTCATTTTCTCTGTGTCTATAAAGCTTTCCTGGTAAGAGCATTCTTCTCAGGGTTTCCACTAAATCCATCCTGAGGTTCTCTAACCAATCGTTTGATAGGAAGACTTGGGGCTCTGGCAGGTGGTAAGCCAATGCCACATATCCAGGGCTAAATGCAGCATAGCCCTGACCTTCAAAATTTCCCATCAGCATTGTGTTGTTATTCATGTGTGGTAGAATCCATCTCATCACATCAGAGCAAGGGAACAGGTCTGGTCTTGTAGCCACCTTCATGATGGCGGATTTTTCAATGTTGGCGTAAATAGGTTATTCCTCAAGACTCGTGTCTAGGACTTCCCTACGGGAAATCAGTCTGTATACCTCGCCCCATTTGTATTCAGGCTCAATACCAGAGATACATTGGGTATCCTCATATATATACTCCTTCTGTGGGATGACCTCTATTGCCGTCTGTTCTTCGACCGCAGGGGCCTTTCTCTTCTGCCTCTTAGACATTGTAAATTCTTCCTGCAATGTAAAAAATATTATAACATTTAAGCAGTTTGAATTTGTGAACATTGTGCAGCAATACATCCTTGCTCAAATGCATCATAATTGTGACCAGTCCATAAAATCAAATCATAAGTCTCTCATACTGAACAATCAAACTAGCATGCAGTACTGTGCAATGTGCCATTATCTTATGCATAGTATGGTAACGTTCAATGCAACAAATACATATATTGTTCAAACTTATAATGCCTTGAGACTATGGGTGCACCATCTTATGATCCGATCTATATGAGAAAGCGTATCAATCATACTTATGCCAGGATTAAACCTACACTATTATGTGACCTGCCACTTTCTCATGATAGCGATACATTGAAGAAAAACATTGTAAATTATATGCAGGTGCAGTATTCAATTATCATTCTATTTCCTAGCAAACACAGAGAAGAATTAAAACATCAAGCTTGTGTCCATCAACACTTCAGTCCTACAGCCCAGCAGACACATCACAAAGGAGACGCGTGCGACTGGCAGCGAAAAAATTACATTAAGCTGATAGTACATTTTACCCTCCTCGGCGGGACGTAACCACATTTCTGCACAGTGTATCAAAACATGACCCACGCTATCCTCCATAAACGCAGTATTATCAGCGACATACCCCCTCTACCCTACTAGGGTTTTAGGCGACAAAAATCAAAAGGGTCACGAAGGATGGCGTGAGCAACACCGGCTAGGTTCAACCACGAAACTTCTCAAAACCCTATTCCTCCTGGTCAACTGTAGGTTCGACCTTCTTCCTTGTCGAAGTTGCGAAAGAATGTGCGATCAGGATGGCTAAAGTCCACAGGCTGGGAATGCACCACTGAAAACCACAAACTACCAAACCCCCACTGCAGCGCCCAAAATCCGACCACCCCCTGTCTATCATGGCCGCGCAGCAAGTTTTGGTGCAGACGGTGTAACGACCATCTGCGCCTAAACCTTTCAACCCCTGTGCGCGCGAAGCGTCGACTAAAAGTTAAGAGCAAATGGCTTAAATGGTCAACAACCCCTCTCACCCTAGGTTAATATAAAACTAACTTGTACAAACTTGAGTCCTAGCTGTATGAGGGAAAACGTCGGGGACCCCAAAACATGGGACAAAATCAAAACCACTCAAATGCAAATGGGAAAAGGACAGAATAAACCTACCTGGTGATCCGACGAAAAAGGAGCTCATGATGGTTGGAATTCTACTCTTGCCACCTGGAAGCTGGTACAATGACAGCTAGACCTTCACGCACTCCAAAGATCGACAGCTCAACGCTATACACACCGCGACAGTGCTCGGCAATAAACAAACAATACAAAACCCAAACCATCGCACCGTATAATATACAAAACGCCGCACGTGCGAGAGAATTTAAATCGGGCACAAAACGAAAGTTGCGTCGGGCGACTAGAGCTTCAGTCCCTCTGCAACGGCGGATGGTCCACAATACTAACTCACACGCACGGCTAAAATATAATGCATGAACTACAATCAGGCGCCGGTGGGTACCTTGATCGGATGACCAAGAATCTGAACCCTCTGCAACGGCGGGCCCTCAGAGCGTGATACCATCCGCAACGGAGGAGGAAGTGATGGCCAAACGCTCCGATACAAAAGCTGGGAGACACATAAAGCACACATCGGAGCGCTACAGAAAGTCAAACCTGCCAAGGTTTGCAACGTCGGTGGTCCGGATGAAAGATACGTCCGCAACGGTGGAAAACATGATGGTGAAAGGCCTCGATATGAAGTCGGAGGATAAGATCCTATCATGATCCGCAACGTCAGACGAGGGAGAATTTAAACCCCTCCGATAAAGAACCAAAAACCACCTGATAGAGAATCAAAACTCGCACGCAACGGTTGGAGCGAAAAGGAAATTTTAAACCCGGAAAAAAGCCCGGAACGTCGGAGGGAAAAAGACAATCAAGATCTGAAATCCACCCGCAACGGCGGGACATTCAAACAAATTAACTCCCGATACAGGAAGGTTTTGAAAGATACGCAAAATGATGAGGAACTCAATTAAAGATGGGATTCTTTAAAACATTGAAATGAGGAGAAACCAATCGATTGACCACAACCCCAAGTGCTGGAAGATGCTTCACCAAATCATAGACCCAAAATCGATAGGCTGAAATCAAGGAACAAACAACTAATTCAAAGTAAAGGAGGGCCCCAAAATTTTTTAGAATTTTGGGAAAATGTTGCAACTGCAACAGACTCATGTGAAAATACACCGATCTCATAGATGTCGAAGCCTCATCAAAACTAGATCCTATCATGAGGATCGGTGCAGGACAACTAAAGCTCCCCATGAGGGATGGATACATGCCTACACCCACACTCCCAGTTGCCGGCTGAGAATGTTCAACGATCAGGATTGAAGCTCCTGAAGATGCAGTAACAGACAGATTCTTAAATGTCGTTTGATTAATCGTTACGATCTTCCTGTTATGTGGAAAGCATACAACAAAAAATAGGGAAGAAGCAATGGCTTGCATACTATACATCCATTTCCTACCAAATAATAGATTGTAGTCAAGGGGCGCATCAACCACCTTGACCTCTATCACAACGGTCTTCCCTCCCAAACATACTTTAAGGGAAGGAAGGACGCCATGTGGTCTAAAAGATCTCCCATCGAACGCAGTTAACATGCTCACTGATTTAGACAGCTCAGGGGAACCCAGACCCTTCCAGCAGGACAAAGACATCACAGAAGCAACAGCACCCTCGTCAATCACAGTGTGCTTGACGATCATATTAAGACATTCTACGTGAATCAAAAGAGACACATAGTAGGGCAAGCGAGGCTTAAGTCCTGCGGTTTCAAATTTGATCACAGAGGAAGAATCATCATCGTTCACACTAAGGACAGAAAGCAATGACTTCCTTTGCGAAGGACAAATCTGAAGCACTTCCAAAGCAGACATCACACAAGGAGTGTGGCCCAAATCCTCGACAACTGAATAGTTTTGGGTGGCTCGGGCATTTGGATTATTCCCTGAACACTTAAGGAATCCCTTAGGAATGCGAGGTGTAGTCTCAAGTTTATCCATAGGTTTATCAATACGCAAAGGGTACCCTGGTGGATCAGGCTCTTTGCTTGGGATGGGTTGTGACGAACCATAATTTTTCGCACAGGTCACAACTTTCGCAGCACAGACCATGTTAATGCAACCACAACCACTAGTCTCTGGTGGATCATGATCATCACTAGACTGGTCATGGGACTTTGAGTTCATATTTTGATTGTGTGGTAAAGGGTTAGTTTGCACAGCTGGCCCCTATGCCAAGAATCTTGAAGCTTCCTCAATACGAGGGCACAAGTAAGTGAGTTGATCGTCCTTACATAACTTGCAAGGGAACTTAAACTTACGTTTAGCTTGATTTCCCCCCCCAGCATTTCGGCCGTTCTTGTCACTACTATTATTATTCTCATTCTTATTCCCACCCTTACAATTATTTTTACCTTTTTTCTATTCCGTCTGGGTTGCTGGTTACCCTTCTGGTTTGACGATTGCACATAAAGTACATTCGCCGTTTGGGCGGGTTGAGATGAAGTTGTAGCTTGTCCTGAAGCAGATTGGTTGATTGACAATTGACTAACTTGTTTTGCAACCAAATCCATAGGTTTCGCACTTGCACATCCCACAATTCCATCGGCATGTGTTCCAGGTTTGACTTTGGGGTCAAAATTGGAACGCGGAGCATTGGGAATAATCTCATACAACAAACCAGACTGAGCATAGATCAAGTCCAGTTCCTGTGCCCTAAAAATCGCTTGTTCCTCATTCTACACTCCGGATGTAGAAACATCCTTCACTATATACAGAAATAACGACTTGAGGAACCACTCAAGGAGGAATTCTGGTGGTATAAAGGCTTTAATTAACCTCTTTCGTCTATGCCACTCTTGAATGTGATCATAGATATGTGTGGCTTTATCTTGCTGAAATGTTGACAAGAGTTCAGTACCGACATCATAACGCACTGGTAGCTGGAAGTGATTAATAAAAGTCATTACAAGGTCATTAAACAAAGTGAAAGCTCCCCTAGGTAACTCTATATACCATTACGCGGCAGGCCCTGTAAGGGTGCGATGAAATAGTCTCAAATAGATTGAGTCCTGATGTAAGGAATTCAAAGAGCACCATAGGTGAAACATAGTAATGTGTTCACTCTGATCCTCTCTTGATTTGCCCTCAAACTTAGGTATGTCCGAAGGAAGCTTGGTAGGGATAGTCGGCCAAGCTGGGTCATGAGCCACAAGATCGTTCATCAATCTCGACAAGTCAAGAAGATTGAGCGTTTCGAGGAAAGGGAGCCTAGGATGATGAGGTCGATGGACCACTCCCTGATTCATATTGGTTTGATTACCACCATGGCCCTGGCCATAGTGCCCTCCTCCCATATAACTTGTATAGGGTGGCATGGAAGCACCATAGTGTGGTAGACCTTGACTAGTAGGAGCTACAAAGCCGTAATTAGGAGAGTAAGTAGGTTTTTGATACCCGCCTCCATAAGGTGAAGAACCCTATCCATATTGTGTCCCATAATAGGGTCCATAGGTCATCGCATGCGATGCCCCATGAGACACTTCGTAGGTAGGAATATACTCTCTGGACGTAGGAATATACATACCAGAAGTAGGGATATATGCCCCGGAACTAGTAACATGACCTCTAGAAGCATGAACATAACCTCCCGAAGCAACGGGTGGTATGTAAACTTGAGACACAATCGGTCTAGTAACCGCAGTACGGACCCAAATCATAGCCATGTGCCAACTCGAAGGACCACATGAATAAGGTGTAGGGTGGACATTTGAAGAACTAGGGAGAGACGATGAAGGGATCTGAATAATCAAGTACATACTATTCCCTATCGTCACTCATTTCGGATCTGGTATCCTAATGGGATCACTAACCCTAGACCTAGGAGGAATATGTGATGTAACTTCCACCACTGGGACGGAAGGTGCAATGTGACTAGTTCTCCCAAACCTCTCCGCATGGTAAGGAATGAGAGTGCCCCCAGGCATAGTGTTATTCTTGAAGTCAGATTTGACATGAAATCCCAAATCATGAGTAGGAAAACAAGACATACCATAACTACCATAGCTAGTGCTGGCGGGTTCAAAATGAGTCTCGGCGTCCTCCAGCATTCCATACTGGTAACGCGTCAATGGGGAATCAACCCTAGAGTGAGTAGGTCTATCATGCATGGTTCCTATCTCAGAAATCATAGGACCTAACTAAGCCAAGTCGGGTGAAGGATTGTAAGTAGGAGTAAACTCCCCATTGTCTACACGAATGGGAGAAGGTGGTTCAGGAATACCTTCTAAATGGTCTCCCATGGTGTGCGAATCAATGTGCGAAATAGTCCACCTGGACTATCTAGGTCTCTCTCCAAAAAGAGGGGGATAAGTAGAAGGACTACTCAGTTATGAATAGGGGTCATCCCAATCAATAACCACTCACACTGCCTTGTGCTTAACTCCCTTTTGAGAGGAGGATCCTGAGAAACACTGGTTATACCAAGGATTTCACACACTCACCTGGACAGACACATACATGTTGTTGTTTAGTGATCTTGGAGAATTGACTTACAATGAACTATTCCATGATCCTAAAACCTAAGCTTGTTGGTGCACCCTATAAAAGAAAAGAGTGTAGTTCATTTTAATTTAGCATTGATTTTAATTGGCTTTATTACTCAAAAATGAGATATGGTCATGCAACTAATGGTGTTATGACACAACATGAAGTAAAATGCACACCTAACAATCAATGCAAATGCATTGTATCCATGAAAATAGGGTATGCTACTACGTGAAATGCACAATTTTCTTCAAATGATGAATGCAATTTTTGCTATATGAAGTCCTAACTAATACTGCAAAGCAAATCTAGTGCAAGTACAATGCAAAATGCAAAATGCAATGCATGATGATAAGCAAATGTTTTTGAATTTTTTGAAATAAAATGAGATGCAAAAAGCAAAAGAATGATTCTACAACCCCTAGACTCTACAAGCACACATAAATAGCACTCAAGAAAATCACTAAGGTAAAAGAACTCTAATGCACTAATTTCAAACAAAAACTCGAAAATGCCATGACAAGAACCTTCTTAAAATGAAAAAATTTAGCCTAAAAAAACATTTCTGGTCAGAAATAGAGGTATAAATAGACTTAGGCAGTGCCAAAGGAGACTCAGCAAATACCAAAATTCACCCAGCAACCATTTAACTTCCACAACAAGGCAAAATCAAGGGCATACGCGACTGTTCGCAGTAAACCCATGTGTATACACAGAAATCGAAGAGAAACCCACGTGTATACGCGACTGTGAGTTAAAAACTCACGTACAAGAAGAAAGGTGCATAAAATCAAGGCAAATAGATAGGATGAGACAAACTTCACACCAATCAGACCCTACTAGGCATACATGTCCCCATACTCGACACAAAAACAAGAAAGAAAGAGAAATTCAAATTCATTGAATGCCGAGAAAACAACCCCCAAAGGACAACTACTAGGAACTCCCCAGCGGAGTCGCCAATTCTGTTACGGAGAGAAATTCCTATGGCTTCAGGTACCACAATAGACAGCTTGACTCCAGAAATCAATCCTTTCCAATATGCAATAGAAATTAAATGTCTAACACTAAAGGATCAGACCTCGTACCTTATTCTGGACGGTCGAAGTAGATCCCTATTGAGCTTTCCAACTTCATCTTGAATTGATAGATTACTTCCTCAACAACAAGTAAACAATACAAGAATTCTATATATCATGGTGTTAGATCTATTCTAGCATATATAATCAATAATGTATAAGCATTTTACATAATCCAGTGGATACAATATTCATTCAAACACACATTATTGGACATGAAAAGATATTTCTATTAATATAAATCAGAGATTACAAGATACAACCTTTGTCAGCACGTCTGCGAATCGGGGAAATTGAATCCCCCACTTGGGCCTCCACCACTTCAATCCTCCATCATTAGATAGCAAGCTCACAAGCAAAAGTCAAGCTTGGGAAGAACACAACAATGCTCTAAGGGAAAAAGGGATGCAGACTCAAGCATAAGTTCTGGCAACAATGGACTATAGTTTCTTTTCTCTTAATTCTCTCTTATGCCTTCAATGTACCAAGGGGTTCCTTATATAGCTTTTCAAAGGGGTAATGAAAGGTCGAATTCGAGTGATCTCAAGGCATATGGAAGGCCAGGAGTCAAATGAGTCAGATCCATGTCAAGGAAAACTCCAAAAGGATTTTTATTTTGTACACATCCCGATGTATGCGGTTTTAGTGGTCAAACCCGCGTATATACGTGCTTACAGGTTTAAAATTCGTGTGTATCATTTTTCACATGTTTTTTGGGATGGCCAAGGAAACATCAAAGGACAAAAAATGGTCCATGGGGTCTAAGGAGTCTGCAATGGGATAGGGGAAGGCCATACAAAGTGTGATTCACCTGGAGTGGTGAAATCAACTATAACACAACTGCAACTGCGCTAAACATTTCTAGCTAGCAGGAACAACATTTAGAAATAAGGTAAGGATTCATTCTAATCAAGTAATCCTACTCGATCTAGGGAAAGGTTTTCATTTTTGTTTATGTTTTGTTTTATATCTATACCATATTGACTAGGGAAATAGTTTTTGTCCATATTGATTGCATAATTCAATTAACACAATCCTATCACTAATTTCGATGATGTTTTATACAATCACCTCCAAACTGTCGTCTTAATGTCACTTTCATTTTAATTCTATGAAATTTAGAAAAAGTTGCAGTCATAGTCTAGAAAAACCATGTAAGATGATCCTAATATCATGTCTAGCGATTGTAGCATGAATGTACTAGGCCTTTGGTGCCTACATTTTCCAAAATACATATTTGAAGGTAACAATATAGAGGGATCAGATGGAGAAGTATCAAACAAATTAGATTGCAAGATTATATATCAAATTTGAGATCTAACTGTTGTTCACAAATTGTTAATATATAATATTAAGCATGTCATACATAAGGTCATAGGTTACTATATGGGGAGTGGGAGTCAGAGTGGGGGGTCATGCTAGGCCTTGAGTTGTATGAGAGGCATTAGGTGGATGGAGAGGGAGGCTAAGTTGTAGGGAGAGAGAAGGGAGGGGGTGGAATGCGGGTATGAGAGAGAGAGAGAGAGAGAGAGAGAGAGAGGTGGAAAGTGGGAAGAAAAGAGAAATCAAGAGAGGGGTGGGTTTTTTTAATATCCTCAATTAAAAAAGTAGTGATATCAACTCAACCTTGACCTTGGAGAGAGAAACTAGTTCAATTATTTTACTAAACCCCATAGAGTTGAGATTTTCTAAACACCTCCTATTGGAGGAGGGCCCCGTAGCTACAGGAAAAGCTGGTATATCAGAGCAAAGAAGTCAAAGGAAATAGTACCTAAAGCGGCTGAGAAGAGAGCTCAACCACTGCACTTAAGGCAGCGGCGAAGACAGGAGGGCTCAGCTACCCTCATAAATAGAAAAGGAGCAACGGGCCGAGGTATTAAATAAAAAGGACAGAAGGGGAGCGACTGAGGAAGCGGTGCCAATACCCATGATCAGCACCGAAAATTGTGGAAGACTGCAAAAAGATGCAGTATGACCAGTAAGTGGTATTCCAAAGTACAGAAACGCCGACTATCACGGTTAGGGTTTTTGGGTTACTGTTGGGATAGGCCCACAGTTTTGTATCAGGGTGAGACCTTCGGGCCACCTATTTAAACATGTATTTTGTATTATGAAGGGTTAGCTAGTAGCTAGTTGTTCAGTTAGACAGTCAGTTGGTTAGTTGGTCAGGTTGTTACTAGTTCTCATCAGTATTGTAAGACCTTGAGGAAGAGTTGAGCTCTGGCTATGTTCTAAAACCTATAGTATCTTACTGTAACCAGCAGCTGACTCCTTGAGCATGAATGTAAAAATCCGTAGGGATTGAGAGAGAGAGAGAGAGAGAGAGAAATAATATATTGTAAGAAGAAAGCATCATAGGAAGAGAAGAGATCTAAGAGAGAAGGGCTCCCAGCTGAGTGCGTGGAGTTTCCCAGAAGATCTCAAGCTGCATAAGAGGTTGCAGCGAAACTGTGATACTCTCTCTAGATATAATATAAACACAGTTCCTGTGGACGTAGCTTCCTCCTTGGAAGTGAACCACGTAAAATCCGTGTGTTGTGCGACTGTTTCATGTGATTGTGCTATACTTATTTGCTATCTATTATTCGTTATATGAACGTTGCTTATCAGTTAATGAATGTATGTATGCTATCCTCAGTTTTATAGTAACATAGAAGGTTAACTGTGAGTTGAATGTATCAAGTATTATGTATATGAGTTTATCAGTGCTTCATTCATGACAGTAACAGTTACTGTGTTAAGTGACTTCTGTATATTTAGTTAAGCAATTTGAGTGTCATTGATGTTAAGCATGTTAAACGGTAGAAGTTTAAGTGAAGTTGTTTAACACCTTAAATAAGGTTAACTGAGCTATTATACTCAGAGAGGAAGCCTCTGGACCTCGAGAGTTGATGAGCATATTAAGTCTTACAATAGGAAATATCGCGGCATAGAAAGACGATATCGCACTGGCGGGGAAGCTGCGGTGTGAGACATCGCAGGTTAAGAGTTGAGCAGAAGAGTAAGTTTGCACAACATCCTAGAAGTTGTGATGCAATAAGAACCAATCCGATAGCAGAGTCAGCTAGGAAGAGAGAAACAGCCCTTGCTGAGAGACCCCGCTGGTTATCAAGAGTCAAGAGAATCTAGGATGCTACAGAACCTGGTTGAGGAAACATGATTCTTCAGCCACCCCATCTAGGATCACTTCGGGTGAGACTTCAGGACATTCCATGGTCTGTCACCGAAAGGGCCAGTGAGCTAGGGGTTTTGTTGGTACAATAAAGTAAACCTGGGTCTACCCAGAGGAGACTAACAAATGGTTCCATCACCGGTTTTGAACAAATTGAAGAGCTAATGTTTTGTTGGCATCCTATTAAAGAAGAACTCAACCAGTGGGTTGAGTCTAAGGAAAGAGAATTTGCTGAGAAAGAAAACAAGAGTCCTAGGCTTAGTACAGAGGACTGGTTACAGAAACATATCTTCACAGACCTGCATGAGATATTTTTTGCGACCTATGCAAATGAGTTGTATGATTGGTTGTCAAAGTTGAATGATAAGCACGTATTCAAGAAGAAAAGGAACATTGTCTAGACATCGAAGCTGATTCACACCGTGAAGAGCGTAGATAATCCCATTTCGTGGGCAGTAGATTTATGGCTTACGAGTTTGCTGGAAGGTTTCATTACAGAGTTTGCAGTTGATCAAAGAAAGAGTTTCAACGAAGTAGAGAGGTACTTCTTCAAAGGATATCGTGGTAAGTACTTGAAATCTTTAAATTTGTTCCTTAATATGTTATTATATGAAAAAAGAGTACTGGATATATTCTCAGATGAATAAGTTAAGTAAGTGTAATGCCACAAGAGTTTGAGAGTGATTCTGAAGAAATTGGATGTACATGTAGCGGTAAAAGATATAAAGTAGATTTTAGATCTTCCTTCTTTGAAGATAGTTCAGATAGTACTAGAGAACAGAGTCAAAGTAATAAAGAAAGAACAGTAGGGGGTATCCCTTACCACCCTTATACCCCACAGAAACCAATCAGGACTCAGAATAATCTCATAGGAACTCCATCTAGTAGTTCACACACAGTACATACTACATTTACACTGCCAAGTGGTAGTAATACAGCAAAATAGAATCCACCTCATAGAAATAGAATGGGGGATGACATGAAATTACCTACCTTTAGGGGTATAGGGGCAGAAGACCCAGAACAACATTGGTTCCCATGTGAAGCTGTATGGACCATTAAATAGATCCAAGATGACAATAATAAGCTTGTCCAGTTGGATTGAGTTTGCACCGGAGCAGCATAAGGAATGGTTCATCGCAGCACTGCTCCCTCATATCAGACTTCCACTAATGCAACATAAAATCCATACATAGGATGAAGCATTGGAGATGGCAATGAAACTAGAGGCTTCACCTCTAGCTGAGACTAGTGCAGGTATGACAAACTTATAGAATCGGTTAGCCAATATCACGTTACAGCTACATGAGATTAAGAAAGGAAAATAGGTTGAACAAGAATTATGGTGTACAAAGTGTAAAGGACATGGCCATACCAAAGATAATTGTCTAGTATTTGTTGAGTATCTAGCAAGTGGGGCTCCTAACCCCTTAGTACAGACTCAAGGGCCATGGTGTGAAATCTGTAGAACAAGAGGACATAGACCACAGGAATGACCTTTACTTCAGAAGTATGTACAAACTCCTAAGAATTTATACTGTAACTTCTGTAAGTCAGTAGGACATGGTGAAAATAATTGCAAAGCTTATGATCTCATGATAGAGAGAAAACATGACTTCTACAGAGTCCATTCAGAGACATCAGGACCATCAGCAGGACCACAGCATGAACCAGCTCATGATGGCCGTGGTGGAGGATTCAGAGGACGAGGCCGCGGTGAAGGCTTTGGCCATGGCCATGGACCGATTGCTTGTTACAACTGTGGAGCTACAAGACATTATGCTAGAGATTGTCAGAACCCTACTACAACATGTAAGTATTGCAAGTCCTATGATCATACTATAGAAGAATGTCCTATCTTGATAGCCAAGATTAAGGATCCTAACCCAGTAGTAAACCAGAATATTCAACTTATTGCTGCTGAGTAGAAAGAACCAGAACCACGAGTTAATATTGTGACTCGCAGTGGTGCTTCTACTAGTAGGACATCGCAGGATGCCAAAAAGAACACAGGTCCGAAGTGGGTGCGTAAAGCCACTGATAAATCTACACCACTTGACCTGCAGAAGAACAAAGAAACATTTCAGCAAGCTAAAACTTTCTTTGCCGACCCTACACCATCAAGATCACAAATATTTCCTTGTAGGGGAATATCGCAGAAAAAACCTTGTGGCGTTAGTCCTGTGTAGACATTGCATGCTACCACATCGGGAAGGTGCGAAGAAGATGAGTTGACAGGAAGTGTAAAATCCTTCCTGCGGAGCTGCTTGAAAATCGTAAGAAATGAGAAAGCCATAGGAGAGCTTCAATGCATCATAGATCAGTATCAGCAGTCTTCTTCCATGAGAAGTATGCAGCATGTTGTTCATGATATTATGGGCCATACAAGAACAGGAAGAGAAATGAGACTCACAGCACAAATTGGAGAGTTTGAAATGGATGAGGTAATCCTAGATTTAGGATCAGAGGTAAATGTTCTGACTAAGCAGACATGGGAACAGATGGGTAGCCCTAAGTTAGCCATATCACCTATCCATCTGCGACTAGCCAATCAGCAGAGGGTATCGCCACTGGGTCGATTACCGCAAGTAGCAGTTGATATTGACGGAGTTCGCAGCTTTGCATATTTTGAAGTCATAGAAATTATTGGCGATAGCAGACCGTATCCAGCTTTATTAGGTATTGATTGGGAAATTGATAACATGGCTATTATCGATTTGAAGAAAAGACAAATGACCTTTGAGGATAAATATATTCGAGTCATTGCACCATTGGATCCTTTTCAGGGTCCTTGATACATTGAACCTATCAGAGTAGAGGAAGAGCTACGTAATATGGAGAGCTTCTATCAGATGAATGCTAACCAGAGTGATTATATCAACCCCACCGCAGAAGGAAATATTAGTTGGCGATGCGACAGCTCATGCGCATCGGATTTAGATGTTGGTTTAGAAAATTGGCAGAATAGACTTTACGAAGTCCCAGCTCATAGATGTCCATTTATGACTAAGTCACTACGATGGATTGGTACAAAGGTTAAGGATATTCCATCATTTGATGGCTTAGCGGATGTCAATAATTTTTTACAGCAGTTTGAGTAGGAAATCCCTCATGAGCAGAGGATGGAAGCTATTGACCTTGCAGTAAGAGCCACACCTGCAAGATGGTGGCATGCACATAAAGAAAATATCACATCATGGGATGATTTTAAGAGATTGATGGTGATCAGATTCTCTAATGACAATGAGCGTTTCCAGTAGAAATATACAGGAGAAAGTGACCCCAGGTCACATATTAAGACTTGTGAATAGAATTGGTTGTACATTCCAGAGGATGAATGGGTTCACCTATTCATTCACACTTTAGACACAGTCCCAAGGAACTGGTACACTGAGACCGAGTTGCACAGAGGAACGATTACATGGCCAGTTATGATAGATATCTTTCTACTCACTTTCACTTTTGAATCTGAGTATCCAAGCATTGATCAGGCTCTAGAGATTATAGAGACTAAGATATTTGATGATTGTACCCTACCAATGTATACTCAGCCTGATTGGGCCATCCAGTTAGAACATGCGCTAGAGTGTTACAAATTTACAGAAGAGCCAGGTGATGAGGATGAGAATCCTCACAGTATCAACATTCCAGAGTTAGAAGGGACTCATGAAGTTGAGGGACCAAAGCTAGACATTCCAGCTGTCATATAGCCTATTAAGATTAAAAAGATCAATATTGGCACAAAAACAGAACCAAAGTTTGCCTCTATTGGAGACTATTGGGATGATGAAACGGTAGGACACATCACATATTTGTTACATGAATATCAGGACTTATTTCCCACTAAGTTTATAGAAATGAAGGGAATAGTAGGATATTTGGGAGTCATGCGGATACCTTTGAAAGAGGATGCTAGGCCGGTTAAGCAGCGGCCATACAGATTAAATCCCCGTTATAAAGAAAAAGTTAAGGATGAGATTGATAAGATGGTAGCAGTAGGCATTATTGAACCGGTAGAAGAGAGCGAATGGTTTAGTCCCCTGGTAGTGCAAGAAAATAAAACTAAAGGAGAAATCAGAATCTGTGTCGATTTGCACAAACTCAATGACACATCGCTTCATGACCCATTTCCGACACCTTTTACTGATGAAGTTTTAGACAATGTGGGCGGAAAAGAGATCTACTCATTCACTGATGGATTTTCAGGCTATCACCAGATAAGAATCCATCCAGAGGATCGACATAAGACCACCTTTGTGATAGAATGGGGCTCATTCCAGTACATGGTAATGCCCTTTGGTCTTAAAAATGCACCAGCTATCTTTTCTAGAGTAGTAGTTGTTGTCTTTAAGGAATACATCCATAAATTCTTAGAAGTATATTTTGATGATTGGACTGTATTTGGATTAATCAAAAAGCATATAGGAGATTTAAGGCTCATGTTAGAGAAATGTAGGCAATATCATATTTCTCTTAACTTGAAGAAATGTATATTCTGTGCACCATTTGGTATTTTGTTGGGTCATATTGTTTGCAGACAAGGCTTGATGGTAGATCCCGCAAAGATTGCCATCATTGTAAATATTCCAGCACCCAACTCAGTCAAGCAGTTGAGAACAGTGCTTGGTCATACAGAGTATTATAGAAAATTCATCAAAGGCTATGCAAAGATCACAACACCTATGGAAAATTTGTTAAAGAAAGAAGCGAAATTCCTATCGAATGAGGAATGCCAACAAAGTTTAAACACTCTTAAAGAGAATATGGTCACCGCACCCATCTTAGTATTTCTAGATTGGGACAAGCCATTTCATGTACATGTGGATGCATCTGGCATCACACTGGGGATTGTCTTAACATAGCCAGGAGAAGGGGGTATTGATCACCCTATCACGTACTCAAGAAGAAAGTTATCTACCGCAGAAAAGAACTACACCACTACAAAAAGAGAAGGATTGGCTATGGTGTATGCTCTACAGAAGTTCAGGAACTATTTATTGGGTGCCCCATTCAAGATGTTTACTGGCCATTCCGCTTTAAATTATTTGGTCAATAAGCCAGTTTTAGGGGGGAGGATATGTAGATGGTTACTCCTATTTCAGGAGTATGATTTTGAAATTATTGTAAAACCAGGAAGATTAAATGCCAGACCTGATCATCTGTCATGAATAGACTCAGGAGAAGAACCAAGTAATCTAGAGGATAATTTGCTAGATGTGCAATTGTTTTCTATCTAGATCGCAGATGAGTATGATGTAGATATTATTCAATTTCTCACTACAGGGTGGGCACCAGTTGAATTTACTAAGTAGCAAAAGAAACAGTTAGTTGTTAAAGCGGCAGACTTCACTTTGATCGCAGTACATTTATATAAGTTAGGTCCAGATGAAGTCCTGCGCAGATGTGTTATGCCGCACAAGAAGGAGGCCATTATCAGAGAAGCACATTTAGGTACCGCAAGAGGTCATTTCGCAGGAAAACCGATTGCTCAGAAAATCTAGCCACAGGATTATGGTGTCCTACTTTGCATAGAGACACTAAGGAGTTTTGTAGATGCTCTGATATCTACCATAGGGTAGGAAAACCTTTCCAGATAGATGAATTTCCACTGCGACCATATATTACGTTGCGGACATTTGACAAGTGGGCTATAGATTTTGTGGGTCCTATCAACCCACCAGGGAAACGAACTGGTGCAAGATACATCATCACAGGAACAGAATACCTCACCAGGTGGGTAGAGGCCAAAGCAGTAAGGAATTGTGATGCTTCTATAGCTGCACAGTTCATTTTTGAAAACATCATAATTAGATTTGGATGTCCAGCAATTTTGATGAGTGATCAAGGCACACACTTTCTGAATTGCACTATTCAGGCCTTAACGAAGGAATTTCAGATATAGCATCATAAGAGCACTCCCTACCACCCATAAGCTAATGGTACGGTGGAGGATTTTAACAAGATTCTAGAAAATGCTCTTACTAATATTTGTAACAACCAAAGAGATGATTGGGACCTCAGGGTTAATGCTGTATTATGGGCTTATAGGACTACATGCAAGAAACTTACAGGACACACACCTTTCAGCTTGGTGTATGGACAAGAGGTTGTTATGCCTATGGAATATATTATTCCCAGTTTAAGAATTGATCAAATTATCGAGATGGCTGATACAGACATGATGAATGAAAGACTAGTGCAGCTACTTGCCTTAGAAGAAGACAGAGTCATCGTAGGATTTCATCAAAAAGTGCAGAAGGTATGAGAAAAATATTGGCATGACAGGCACATCAAGAGAAATATTTTTCAGATAGGAGACCTAGTGCTCCTTTATGATAGCAAGTTTGTTAAGTTTCCAAGGAAGCTCAAGACACATTGGTTGGGGCCCTATCAGATTCAGCAAGTTACAGAAGGAGGTGTCGTTCAGCTCAGTAAACTAAATGGGGAGCTTGTTCCTACTTTGATTAATGGCAGTAGGCTTAAGCTTTATAGTGATAGCCACTCCACCTCCCAGCCCTAACTCAGAGAACTAGGTGGTGCAGATGTCCAGTGTAGTTGAAAGGAGGCATCGCACCCATAATTAGTCTACACCCCCCCAAAAAAAATTTCTAAGTAGGAGGAATCACAGCAGGAAAGTTTATTTTGCACAAGTCATAGGACGCTTGCGGAGTTTTTGAATGCTACGGATTCTCACGCCAACTTTTTGGTTAAGGATGATGTGGTGTGACATCGCAGCGAGGTGATGTTCCCCATGCCATGAAGACAATTTTGAAAAGGGACAAAGGGCCAGTCACTTCGCCCTCTGACAAGCAATTAATCTAGATGTGACAGGTATGCATTGCCCTAGATTTGGAAACAGTACAATGATTGTCCTAGATTTGGTAAATCTTGGTCAAGACCGGCGCCTGTACACAATTTTCAAGGGAGATTTGATCGTATTTTTAGCACTTAATGAGGATCGGGGCAACGGGTGTTGTCTTGTCCATGCAATAAATGCCGCCAAAGGGTCTAGCTTAAGTGACCGTTGCTTCAGAGATTATCACCTTCATTATAGATACACAGATCATTCATACAGAAGGGTTACTTTTGCGATTTCTGAGAGTTATAGAGAAATGTGTAGAGTTTTCCTTGTGCAGAGATACTCCAGTTACAGAGTGCTAGTTTCCCCATTTTCGCATCCATTGCTAGTCCAGAGTATTGCACCAGGTGGTTTATGTCCGAGAAGGAACCTTTAGAAGACGTTGTGCGATGATTCCAGCATGGTGGCCTTGATTCTGCTATGACGACGCCACCCAGGGTTGTGAAACTAGGTGCACCATAGGTCAGGCATACGCCAAGGATGAAGAGTCAAGCTCAGATATTAGAAGAGTCCAGATCAGAGCAGAGAAAAATAAAAATGAGAAGATCAATGAAGATAAGAAAACAGAGAAGAAGAATGATAACAAGAAATATACCGACAAGAAGAAAGATGAAAAGGAGAGTGAGGAAAAGATGGATAAAAAGAAAGAGGAAGAAATTAAACCTGAGAAAAAGAAAGAGAAGGAAAAGGTTGATGAAGTACCACCATATCCAAGACATTTTCTCAATACAAACAAAGGCTTGTTCTCAGAATGGAATTCATGGTTTGTATAGTTTTCGTATGGAAGGACCCAGACCGAATGAAATGTTTGAGAAGGTTGGAAGATACAGACTTATATTTTCTTTGTGATATGATTTCTAACCCAGAGAAAGAGGAAAGGATATCTGTGGAAGGCTTCTCAAAAGCTCAAGATCCTTAAAGGAGCTGCTGATCCACGAAGAGACCTATATGCAACTTTGGAGTATATCTTGTGTGAGGGATTCGATGGTGATCCAGGTGAAGCGGTCACTTGAAGGTCTCGTAAGCAACCAAAGCATGAGCATGACAATGAGGGAAGTAAATATAAGAGAGATCTATGAACTAAGTTTATAGAAGATGATGCCAAAGATGATAGAAAGCACAAAGGAGCAAAGAGAAAATTTGATGGTCAAGATGGAGGAAGACCACAAGGTGCAGATTGCTGAGCTTGAGGCTCAAGCACCAGGAACACCTGAGGCATACAAGGAAGCAAGGGCACATGCCTTTAGACTCACTTCAATGCAAATGAAGTGTCACATAGATGATGCAGAGTCATTGCTAGCTGATCCGATGAAGACATGATCGGAGCTAGAAGAGCTCCCAACTAAACTGGAATTGCAGTAGAGCATCCAGAACATATAGAATGCAACAACAAAAATAAAGGAAGAATTCAAGATCTTAGGAGCTCTTGCAGAGATGAAGAATATGATAGAGATGAACCAGTTGCAACAGGAAGCGCAGCGGTTACAAGGAGAGACTCGTAAGGACTTCATAGGAAGCCAAGGAGAAGCTATAGCAAGAGAAGCCAGCTGTTAGTGGCTCGGGGACGAGCCAAAAGTAACTGTTAGGGGACTGTTGGAACAGGGCCCCACAGCTACAGGAAAATATGCTATATCGAAGCAAAGAAGTCAAAGGAAATAGTACCTGAAGCGGCTGAGAAGAGAGCTCAACCATTGCACTTAAGGTAGCGATGAAGACAGGAGGGCTCAACTACCCTCATAAATAGAAAAGGAGCAATGGGACGAGGTATTAAAGACAAAGGATAGAAGGGGAGCGACTAAGGAAGTGCTACCCATACCCATGATCAGCACCAAAAATCATGAAATCCTGCAGAAAGCTGCAGTATGACCAGTAAGTGGCATTCCAAAGTACAAAAAGGCCGACTGTCAAAGTTAGGTTTTTTGGGTTACTGTTGGGATAGGCCCACAGTTTTGTATCAGGGTGAGACCTTTGGGCCACCTATTTAAGCATGTATTTTGTATTATGAAGGGTTAGCTAGTATCTAGCTGGTCAGTTAGACAGTCAGTTGGTTAGTTGGTCAGGTTGTTACTAGTTCTCATCAGTATTGTAAGACCTTGAGGAAGAGCTGAGCTCTGGTTCTGTTGTAAAACCTATAGTATCTTATTGTAACCAATAGCTGACTCCTTGAGCATGAATGTAAAAATCCATAGGGATTAAGAGAGAGAGAGAGAAATAATATATTGTAAGAAGAAAGCATCATAGGAAGAGAAGAGCTCTAAGAGAGAAGGGCTCCCAGCTGAGTGCGTGGAGTTTCCCAGAAGATCTCAAGCTACATAAGAGGTTGCAGTAGAACTGTGCTACTCTCTCCAGATATAATATAAACACAGTTCCTGTGGACATAGCTTCCTCCCTGGAAGTGAACCACATAAAATCCGTGTGTTGTGCGACTGTTTCATGTGATTGTGCTATACTTATTTGCTATCTGTTATTCGTTACATGAACGTTGCTTATCAGTTAATGAATGTATGTATGCTATCCTCAGTTTACAGTAACATAGAAGGTTAAATGTGAGTTGAATGTATCAAGTATTATGTATATGAGTTTATCAGTGCTTCATTCATGACAGTAACAGTTACTGTGTTAAGTGACTTCTGTATATTTAGTTAAGCAAGTTGAGTGTCATTGATGTTAAGCATGTTAAACTGTAGAAGTTTAAGTGAAGTTGTTTAACACCTTAATGAAGGTTAACTAAGCTATTATACCCAGAGAGAAAGCCTCTAGACCTCAAGAGTTGATGAGCATATTAATTCTTACTATAGGAAATATCGCGGCATAGAAAGGAGATATCGCACTGGCGGGGAAGCTACGGTGTGAGATATCGCAGGTTAAGAGTTGAGCATAAGAGTAAGTTTGTGCATCGTCCTAGAAGCTGCGATGTGATAAGAACCAGTCCGATAGCAGAGTCATCTAGGAAGAGAGAAACAACCCTTACTGAGAGACCCCGCTGGTTATCAAGAGTCAAGAGAATCTAGGATGCTACAGAACCTAGTTGAGGAAATGTGATTCTTCAACCACCCCATCTAGGATCACTTCGGGTGAGACTTCAGGCCGTTCCGTGGTCTGTCACTGAAAGGGCTAGTGAGCTAGGGGTTTTGTTGGTATAATAAAGTAAACCTGGGTCTGCCCAGAGGAGACCAACACCTCCTATCCTACTTGAACTTGTCCAAAACCACTTCAGTTTGACCTTAACACACCCAAACTGAACACTACAAAATTTAAGGGTTCTAATGAAAGTTTTACAGATGAAGATGTATGATAGTACAACCCAAATCATTTTGCATATTTTAACATTGAATAACTAGTGCTTGAATACTAGACACCATACAAAGAAACCAAATAGAATGTGGTCACAATATGTTTGAACATTTCACACTTGAATGGTCATTGTTGCAGCACTCGCGTCATGTCGTATCCTGCAAGCCACGACACATGAACATCCACCCTATCAATAATCTCGAGGACATTGTATTTAATCACCTCTCCACAGACATGTTAGTGTCACTTTCACTGTAATTATGTACAATTATGTACAATTATCTACAAATAGTTTTTGGAGTCCATAAAAACCATGAAACATTATCTTGATATCATGTCTTTCTATTGCAACATGAATGTCTCATTCCTTCTATGCCTAATCTTTCCTACATGCATATTTTAAGGTTGTAGTATAGAGGGATCATATAGAGGACCATCAAACCAATTAGAATGCAAGATTATTATAGAATTTGTTCACACATTATTAATTTAAAAGCTTAAGCACACCATACATAAGGCCAAAAGTTACTATAGAGGAAGGGGGAGAGTGTGTGGTCATCCTAGGCCTCAAGTTGTAGGACGGGGGTTACTTGGATGGAGAGAGAGGCTTGGTGGTAGGGATCGATAGGGGGGAGGGTAGGTGTGGTGAGTGGTATGGGGACAACTAAGAGAGAAATAGAGAGAGGGGTAGGTGGAGGCATAGGGGGGATGATCATTGAGAGAGATATACAAATAAGACATCTATAATGAAAGGTTACAATAAGAATACAACACTTAATATGGTCACAGTATGTTTAGACATTGCACACTTTAAGGGTATTGGTTTAGGACTCTCATAATGTCTGAGCCTCCAAGCCTCAACACATGAATGTACATCCTATCAATAATATCGATGATGTTTTATACAATCCTCTACAGAGTCATGTTAATGTTGCTTTCATTGTAATTATGTGCAATTATCTACAAACAATTGCTGAAGTACATAAAAACTATGCAACACCATCTTAATCTCATGTATTTTTATTGTATCATGAACGTCCAATGCCCTATATGCCTAATCGTGTCTACATACATATTATCCTTTCTAAATCCCAAGAATAGTCCTTCTAAAATGCAATATTCGATTCCAAAAGTGGAATTATTGATTCAAAGGATTATGGAGTTTATAAAACCTTATTTTGGGTTTTAAAAACCCTATTTTGGGTTTTAAAAACCCTATTTTTGGATTTTTTGTAAAACAATATGGACTTGAATTAATCCATATTTAATGAAATGGGGGTGGGAAGATTATCCTAGATAAAAATTGATGGTAATAATTTATGTCATGAATGTGAATGTTTTATCAAACCAAAGATTCTTGAACTATACAACTTTTATTAATCAATCATTGCATATATGAATCTTATAAGACAAATCAAAAACATAAACCATTCAACCATAAGAGACAATATATACCGTTGGAAAACCCTACAAACATGATGGATGAAAAACCCAACAATTCTTTGAGTATGATGGATATATTTGCAGAGAATATTTTACAGCACGCAAGCAAATTTCCCAATAAGAAATGTCGCCTTAGCAATAGACAAGAGAGATCCAATACAACACTGTAATCAACAATATTGAACTTTCCATATGCCTATCATATTAATAACAAGCCAAAACACCTAGCATGCACAAAGATATGCGCCCTTCCTTTCATTATTTTTTTTTAACTGAATGTTGACTAACTTGAACTCATTCTTTTAATCTTCAACTGGATGTATGACCATAAATTTAGGAGGCTAACTGAATGTATTTGTTACTTCACATTTAATGGAAAAATTTTATTATTAACTTCTGCATGGATCTTCTTAGTTAACTGAATGTTGATCACTTAGTTAACATGATAACTTAAGAGTCATTAGTGCTTCACTCTTAGTTCCATCCATATGTTTTCATTTCCGATAAACATTGTATAATTCATCATTTATTTTGTTTCTCCTTAGTCATTGATATAAATATGTTATATTATCTTGTATGTTTGCTTGTTTCTTGTTGGCTATGATCCGTGCAGGTTCTTCAACTTCAAATGAGCTAAATATTTCTAGCTAGTAGGAATAACCTTCAGAAATAAGGTAATCCTTCATTCCATTCAAGTAATCCTACTCGATCTAGGGAAAGGTTTTCATGTTTTTTATGTTTTGTTTTATATATATACCATATTGACTAGAGAAACAGTTTTTGTCCATATTGATTGCATTTTTCAAGTAACACCATCCTATAACTAATTTCGATGATGTTTTATACAATCACCTTCAAACTGTTGTCTTAATGTCACTTTCATTTTATAATTCTATGAAATTTAGAAAAAGTTGTTGTAGTCTAGAACAATTGTGTAAGATTATCTTAATCTCATGTCTTGCGATTGTAGCATGAATGTACCATGCCTTCAATTCCTACATTTTCCTAAATACATAATTGAAGGTAACAATATAGAGGGATCAGATGGAGAAGTATCAAACAAATTAGATTGCAAGCTTCTATATCAGATTCGATATGTAGTTGTTTTTCACACATTATTAATATAAAATATTAAGCATGTCATACATAAAGTCATAGGTTACTTTAGGGAAGGGGGAGTCAGAGTGGGGGGTCATGCTAGGCCTTGAATTGTAGGAGGGGGGTTAGGTGGACGGAGAGAGAAGGGAGGGTGGTAGCATGGAGATATGCAAGAGAGAGACAAAGAGGGGAAGGGGTGGAAAGTGGAAAACAAATATAAATAAAGAGAGGGGTGGGGTTTTTTAATATCCTCAATTAAAAACAAAAGTGATATTAACTCAACCTTGACCTCAGAGAGAGAAACTAGTTCAATATTTTTACTACAACCCCATAGATTCAATATTTTCCAAACACCTCCTATCCTACTTGAACTTGTCTAAAACCACTTCAGTTCGACCTTAAGACACCCAAACTGAACACTACAAAATATAGGGGTCCGAATGAAATTTTTACAGATAAATATGTATGATAGTACAACCCAAATTATTTTGCATATTTTAACATTGAATAACTAGTGGTTGAATATTGGACACCATCTAAAGAAACCACACACAATGTGGTCACAATATGTTTGGACATTGTACACTTGAATTGCTGCAGCACTCTCGTCATGTTGTATCCTACAAGCCGCGACACATGAACATCCACCCTATCAATAATCCTGAGGACATTGTATACAATCACATCTCCATAGACATGTTAATATCACTTTCACTATAATTATGTATAATTATCTACAAATAGTTGTTGGATTCAATAAAAACCATGCAACATTATCTTGATAACATGTCTTTCTATTGCAACATGAATGTCTCATTCCCTCTATGCCTAAGCTTTCCTACATGCATATTTTAAGGTCCTAGTATAGAGGGATCATACAGAGGACCATCAAACCAATGAGATTGCAAGATTATTATATAATTTTTTCATACATTATTAATTTAAAATCTTAAGTACACCATACATAAGGCCAGAGGCTACTATAGAGGAAGGGGGAGAGTGCGCAGTCATCCTAGGCCTCAAGTTGTAGGACGGGGGTGA
>LPNX010193481.1:425531-462359 GCA_001517045.1 Pseudotsuga menziesii | reverse complement strand
GGGGGGGGGGGGGGGGTAGGGGTAGGTGGAGGCATAGGGAGGGATGATCATTGAGAGAGAGACACACAAATAAGACATCTATAATAAAGGTCACAATAAGAATAGAACAATTAATGTGGTCACAATATGTTTCAGCATTTCACACTAGAAGGGTCATTGGCTTAGCACTCTCATAATGTCAGAGCCTCCAAGCCTTAACACATGAACGTACATCCTATCAATAATATCGATGATGTCTTATACAATTGTCTGCAGAGTCATGTTAATGTTGCTTTCATTGTAATTATGTGCAATTATATACAAACAATTGCTGAAGTATAGAAAAACTGTGCAAGATGATCTTAGTCTCGTGTATGTTTATTGTATCATGAACTTCCCATGCCCTCTATGCCTAATCATTTATAAATACATATTAGCCTTTGTAAATCCCAAGAATAGTGCTTCTAAAGTGCAATTTTCGATTCGAAAAGTGGAATTATTGATTCAAAGGATTATGGAGTTTATAAAACCTTATTTTGGGTTTTAAAAAAGCTATTTTTGGATTTTTTGTAAATGAATATGGACTTGAATTAATCCATATTTAATGAAATGGGAGTGAGAACAGTATCCTAGATAAATTTGATGGTAATAATTTATGTCATGAATGTGAATGTTTCAGAAAAACCAGAGATACTTGAACTTTAAAACTTTTATTAATCAAACACTGCATATATGAATCTCATAAGAGAAATCAACAACATAAATAATTCAACCATAAGAGACAATATATACCCTGGGAAAACCCTACAGACATGAAGAATGAAAAACCCAACAATTATTTGAGTATGATAGATATATTTGCAAAGAATAGTTTACAACACGTAAGCAAATTTCTCGATAAGAGATGTCACCTTAGCAGTAGAGAAAAGAGATCCAATTCAACACTGTAATTAACAATATTGAACTTTCCATATTCCTATCATATTAATAACAATCCAAAACACCTAGCATGCACAAAGATATGTACCCTTCCTTTCATTATTAGTTTTTAACTAAATGTTGACTTACTTGAACTCATTCTTTTAATCTTCAACTGGATGTATGACCATAAATTTAGGAGGCTAACTGAATGTATTTGGTACTTCAAATTTAGTGTACAAATTCTATTATTAACTTATGCATGGATCTTTTTATTTAACCGAATTCTGATCCTTTATTTAAAAGGATAACTTAAGTGTCATCAGTGCTTCACTCTTAGTTCCATCCATGTAAAACATTTGCGTGGATCTCTTTAAGTTTATTTTAATTAACTGGAGCACATAAGTATTTATTAATTCAATTGCATTATTTACTATTTTTATCTTTGCATGGATCTCAAAGATATTCCTTATTTAACTAATACATTATTTATTTACAACTAAGGCTTTAACTGAATCGTTTACAATTTTGGTTCACATGAAGGAATACATAAGCAATTCAAATTCATTCTCTCTCTATGCTTATCTATTTTTCATTTATTATTTACTACATGGTCCACATGTATTTATTTATTTATCTTATAATATCATACCTAGAAGTATTATTCCATACTAATGATCATATATATTACCCCGTTCCATATAGTAATATGCTAAAGTAACTCACTCTAGGGGTAGCTAATATCTAAACAAGAACTATAACACTCAGTGACCATAACTAGCAATATATCACATAGTATAACCATATGAATTGATACACCACAAGTCTATGTCCATAATTGGATATCCATTCTCAGATGGTACCATTTATGAGAATCATTGACTTGATACAACACAATGTCCCCACTTGATACCACACACATCCCTAACTTGATACAACACAAGTCTAGGAGAATGAATCCTGACGATGTACATTTAATACTCCCTCTCAGCGAGAGAAACATGTTGATGTATGTGTAAATTAAGAATATATTATTATTTATATTATCACTATATGTTGTTGTACCCTCATCGAAGATGTGTTTTCCTCCTCTCGGGATGTCATTATTGTATATGGACCTTGAGGTACAACCCCCATTGTAATTCATGGAAATAGTCCCCAGTATGACATCATGTAATGTATTTTTAGAGTCTCTATCATGAGAATTCAGCCATGTTTTGGTAAGAGGTTGGCCCCAGTCATGTATTAGGGAGGTTACTTGAAGAGTATAAACAGGGAGGTTCCCCTCCTTATTTATACACTCACACTCACACTCACTCAAGTTAGCATGAGGAGAGAGAGAGATACAAGGAGGAGATATAGATAGATGCAACATACTTATTATAATTGGGTGTGTCCATCTTGTGATATAGTCTTTGTCACGGAACTATTCTAAGGAAGTTTGTAGGGTTTTCTCCTTTATGGTTTCCCCGATGAAAATATTTTTCTCGAGTGTATATTCTCTATCTTGTGTATCCTGATTTACTTGTTATTATTTCATATAAATATCCTAATCAAGATGATTAGGCTAGAAAATCTAACATGGTATCAGAGCCTCACTGAAAGAAGGCCCTATGTAGCAACGAAAACTAGGGATTCCTAATTCAATATATTCTCTCCACAGATCATCAATAAAAAAGGGATTGTTTAACTCACCTAGAGGGGCATATATTTTGGTGGAAGAAAAATCATATTAAAGAAGTTTAATTTTTTACCCTAACACTGGCGCTGAGAGAAACTAGGGCATCAAGTTTCGGATGCTTCCCACCTTAGTATTTAGAAAATGGCCTTACTAAGAAACTCACCTCAAGGAGGTCCATATTTCTGTTCAAATATAATTCCCAAACTCCAAGTTTGGAAAATTAGGGTTTCTCTAAAAAAACCTAGGTCAGCCAGCTCCGGAACCATGTCAGAAAACTCAAATTAGTAAGATATAAATATTTTCTATTTCCATTTGAGGTTCTCATTTGAATATGACTCACCATCGTTAGCTTGAGGAAAATATTGGAGGAGTTGATAATTTTCGAGCATGGGAGTATAGAATCTCCATGATCCCTAAAAAGAATGAATTTGATGAGTACAATAGTGGAGAAGTTCCAGAGCCGGAGGGAGACGAGGCTAAGGCTACTCATAAGAATAACTTGGTTAGAGCCAAGAGAATCATTTCAAATTATATTAAGGATCATCTCATCCCCCATGTTTCATCCTTCAAGACACTTAAGGAATTATTTGATTCTTTGACAAATATTTTAGAACAAAAGAACATTAATTGGAATATGACATTGAGGAACCAACTGAAGAATGTGAAGATACAAAACTTAGAGAATATACAATCCTACTTCACAAGGGTTTCTCAAATCAAGGAAAAAATTGAAGCAGTCAAAGAGAATGTATAAGAAGGAGATATTGTGATGACTACCTTGAATGGCCTCCCAATATCATGGTATTCATTCATTCAAGGGATATGTGCAAGAACAAAGTTGATATCTTTCATCCCAATATGAGAAGAATGGAAACAATAAGAATATCAGCTCATAACAAGAGAAGATAAGATGGGAACAACTAAAGACCAATATCTCACAACCCACACCATAAATAACTAAAAGAAGAAGGAAAACCAACATCACAAGAAGAAGAAGGACAAGAAACAAAAGAAGTCCAAAAAATATCCTTCCAACATTCGATGCTACACTTGTGATGGAAAGGGACACTTTGTAAGAAACTGTCCCAACAAAAAAAAAAATACATCATGCTCACACCACCGAAGACGATGAACCGACAAACAAAAGATTCAGAAGAGAGAAGGATGATTCATAGGAAGAGTATGTGCTAATATCAACACTCATGGGAACTATATCACATGGAATCAATGATTGTCTTGTGGATAGAGGGGGATCTAAACATGTGATGGGATACACAGAATGATTTTTCAATACGTATGAGCATGATTCACCTCATAAGGTGAAACTTGGGGATGGTTATAAATACCCCATAAAAGGAACTTGAGAATATTCATACAAGATATACTCCAGAAAATATTTAAAGATGAAGGATGTGTTATATGTTCTAGGATTGAAGAAGAATATTCTCTCCATCTATGCACTAGATGAAAAGGGAATGAGATTTGCATTTGTTGATGGCCAAGTTCTATTGTGGCCTAAAGGAAGGACAATAAATGATGCAATAGTGATTTGATAGAAATACGGAGGCTTGTACAAACTAAAAGGACATCATGAACAAGCATTCATTCATGAGTCAATAGAACCAAGTGAACTATGGCACTGAAGGTTTGCACATGTGCACTACAAGTCACTACCAATTGCAATCGAATCAGCCTCAAGACTTCTAGAAATCCAAGAAAAGCATGAAGGAATTTGCAAAGGATGTGCACAAGGAAAGAATGCAAAGAACATATTTCCCAGTAGTGAAAGTAAATCTAAAGGAATACTGGATATAGTACACTCAAAAGTATGTGGGACCATGTCTTCCATATCATTAAGCGGGTATGTGTACAATGTTTCCTTTATAGACAATTTCTCACATGAGACTTGGATATATTTCTTGAAAGGAAAAAATGAAGTATTTAGTAAGTTCAGGGAAATCAAAGACTTTGTCAAGAACCACATTGAAAGTAAGATCAAGACTCTATGATTAGATAATGGTGGGTAATTCACCTCAAAATAATTCAAGGAGATATATAGAGAGTTTGGGATTAAGAGGGAGTTGAGCACTCCATACAATACTCAGTAGAATTGCATTGCGAAATGAAATAACTGAACCATAATGGAAGTAGAAAAATAAATACTACGTGACTAGGATATTCCAATGCACCTTTGGGTGGAAGAAACAAGGACACTTGTGTATGTATAGAACCATACTCCTCATTGAGTGCTTGACAATAAGACTCCTAAAAAGGATTTCTTAGTAGATAAGACGAAATTTATCCATCTTAGAATATTTGGTTGCCCAGTGTACATAAATATCCCAAAGGAGAAGAGAACCAAGCTCAATCCTTCTGGGAGGAATGGAATATTTGTAGGATATAGTGATACATCAAAGGAATACCGAACATACTTCCTAGGATTCAAGAATATCAATATCAATAGAGATGTAACCTTTGATGAGGACTCAATATACTCTAGATCCAGGAGGCTACTTGTTGAAGAGGTTGAGGAACTTGAAGGAATTATGAGAGTCCAAGGTATGGAAATTCTAGAATCAATTATAGAAGACCATGAAGATCATGACATGGAAGAACCACAAGAGCTTGTAGAGAAACTTCACAAGGACTCCCATAAGAGGAAATCATCATGGGAACATGATTTCATACAATATGCATAAAGATATGGAACTCTAGAAAGGAGGCATAGAGAAAGGAAAATACCAAAACCTTACAACAACTATAGGGACCTTCAGTGTGACAACATCAATAAGGAACCTTCCAATTATGAAGAGGATGTAGAAAATAAAGAATGGAAGGATTCCATGATTGAGGAATATCAGTCGATTATGAAGAATTATGTATGCGAGATCTTTCTAAGACCATAAAGGAAGTATGCCATGACTTCGAAGTGGATCTACAAGAGCAAGCATGTTGTAGATGCTAGCATCAATAAATGCAAGGAAATGTTCATGGGATGAGGCTTCTCACATAAATAAGGCATAGAATACGAAGAGACATTTGCACATGTAGCAAGGTACACTTCCATTAGAACTATACTTGCATTAGATGCAGTTATGATATGGAAGAAACATCAGATGGATGTAAATACACCATTCTTGAATGGTGTAGTAGAGGAGGAAGTGTAGGTAGAATAACCACCGGGATTCAAGACACATGACATACATACTCATATGAGAAAATTGAAGAAAGACTTGTATGGATTGAAACATGAAACCAGGACATGTTACAATATGATGGATAGCTTCCTGATGAGTCTAGGAATTTCTAAGAGTGAAGCGGATTCCAACCTTTACTTCAAGGTTGAAGGCAGAAGACCAGTGATTCTCATGTTATATGTTGATGACATGTTTCTGACAGGAGAGGATAGACTCATTGAAGATACAAAGAGGATACTTTCTACTGAGTTTGAGATGAAATACATAAGTATGATGCACTACGTCTTAGGCATGTAGGTGTGGCAGAGTGGAGATGGGATTTTCCTTGGTCAAGGAAAGTATGTAGTGGTGATTCTGAATTCTAGAATGTAAGGCGATAACCACACCTATGGAATAGAACTTGAATCTTATGTGTGATACTTCATCAGAGTCAGTTGATTCGATGATGTATCATCGGATGATTGGGTCATTGATGTACCTAGCGAATACGAGACCATACATATACTTTGTTGTGAACACCTTGATTTAGTTCCTAATGGATCTCATACATGTTCACCTGGTTCCTGCAAATCATGTATTAAGGTACGTAAAGGGTATAGTGGATTATGAGCTTAAATATGATGCGAAACAGAAGATTAACCTACATAGTTCTATTGATTTGGATTGAGCAAGTAGTGCAACTGATACAAAGAGCACTTCAGGTTGTTGCTTCAGTTTGGGATTTGGCATGATATCCTTGTTTTGTAGGAAGCAATCCTATCTGGTGCTAAGTACAACATAGGAATACTATGTTGCCTCTTTCTCACCTATTTATGAGGCAGTATGATTGTGGAAGTTACTCTCTGATTTTTTTGATCTCTAGTTAGAATAAACTTGTATCTTCTGTGACAATCAGAGTTTCATGAAGATTTTAGAGAAACCAGTGTTCCATGACAAGTCAAAGAACATAGAGATCAAGTTCCACTGTATCAAGGATATGGTGTAGAGAGGAGCACTAAAGCTTTAGTACGTGGCAACGGATAAGCATATAGCCGATGTATTAACCAAGAATTTAACTAGAGTGAAGTTCAAGTAATTCAGATAAAGACTTGGTGTGGTCCAGAACGAGACCCATCGAAAGAGGGAGTGATGAGTTCTAGCATAGTCATAGATGCAGGTTATCTTGGTGACGCAATTAGTCATGTAGGTTGTCCTCAGATATAATCAATCCTAGTGAAGCTTGCATGTTTTCCTTGGATTTAATCAATCCTAATGTTCTCCTACGCTAGAGATGACAAGACACTAGAAGACGTAGATGGATGAGATATCACATGGGAAATGAGACAGGTTATTTGAGTGGAAAATATCTTGGCATAGTACGCAGGTATCTTAGACGTAATCAGTCCCATAGGTTTTCCTTAGATGTAATAAATCTTGGTGAATTTCACTGGTTATCCTTGGATGTAATCAATCATGGTACAAGTTATCCAAAGTGTAAAGATCCTAGTGTGGTACACGAGTTGTTCAGATGTAATAAGTCTTGTGGGTTTTCCAGAGTGTAAAAAGGGTCCTGGTGTGATACAGAGGTTGCTCAAATGTAATAAGTCCTATAAGGTTGTCTGAATGGAAAATATCTTGGATGCATATTGTTCGGATGTAATAAGTACTTGAGGTTGACCTGGAACATAAAATTCCTGGTGTGGTACACAGGTTGTTCGGTCATAATCAATCCTTGTATGTGTGTGTTACCATGTTGGATATTATGAGGTCACAAGGAACTTGGTGTGTACCTAGGAAGTTCTCCTATGTTGGTAGAATGCAGGTTTACCGTATAGAGACATAATACACTTGTTGTGATCCTAGGTGATTCTCTCATAGTGTAAGTTGCAGGTTGTCTTGATGGCATGAATTATCCTAGAATACTCCTATGTTAGTATAACACATATGGTATGCATTTGGGTTGTTCTCTGTTTGTTTTTCTTGTTTTTGTGTAGGACAAAGAGATGATATGGATACAATTAAATGGTGGTAGGAGAAATAGGTTATTGCAGTGGAAATGTAAAGATTGTTCCTAAGTTGTGCCCATGAAATGGCTTGCTCATGGATATGATGAATACCTAGATGAGGAATAGAACTACACCTATCATGAAAAAGGTTTGTCTCTCTAGAAACATTCGATGACATATAGTACTATGCAATGATAAAAAATATGTCGACCATGGAAGCAACTATGATGATGACTCTGTGATGATTACTGGACCAGATGGTTTGGTGACTGTGGAGAGAGATAATACCTTCCTATTTAAGAGGGAGTGTTTATGTAGTTGTAACTTCGAAAGATATTATGATGTATATTATCACTATATGTTGTTGTACCCCCATCAGAGATGTGTTTTCCTCCTTTCGGGATGTCATTATTGTGTATGGACCTTGAGGTACAACTTACATTGTAAGTCGGGGAATTAGTCCCTAGTATAACATCAAATAATGTATTTTTGGAGTCTCTCTAGGAGAAGTAGGCCCTTTTAGGGTAAGAGGTCATCCCCAGTCATGTATTAGTTCAGTCACTTAAAGAGTATAAATAGAGAGGCANATGTATACACTCATACTCACACTCACTTAAGTTTGTGTGAGGAGAGAGAGAGAGAGAGAGAGAGAGAGAGAGAGAGAGAGAGAGAGAGAGAGAGATTTGCAAAATAATTCTTCTTATTGGGTTTGTTCATCTTTTTATACAGTCTTTGTGACAGAACTATTATAAGTAAGTTTGTGGGATTTTATCCTTTATGGTTACCATAGTGAAAACATTTGTGTCTTGTGTATCTGCTCTATTTTGTGTATCTTGTTGTACTTGTTATTCTTTCAGATAAATATCCCAATCAATCTAATTAGACTATAAAACTAACAAGACATTCTCTTCTTTACAAGGCATTTTCTTCCAAACCAAGCTTATCTCAAAAGGATTTAAACTTCCTCACTGATAGTGAATTGTCCACACATTTGCAATACACTCATCAGTAGTTTATATATTGAAATTTTACTTACATTACCATGAATTCGATGAAGTGATACTTCATCTTAATGTGTTTAAGCATAACATGAAACATCGGGTTCTTAGAAATCTTGATTCTAAAACACATAATAATAGTAGGATCAAGTCTTTCACCCTAGTAGGTAGCATCCCAAAACTATACTACTCCTCAGTAGGTAGTACTATTAGTAAAATAAATTTTCTTCTGTAGTATTATCCACAATACACTTAGATTTGTAGTACTAGTTGCAATTTACATTGCTTTATCATAGGATAAAATAATAGTTGTATATCACAATAGGTCTACCATGTATCAAATACAATAATGAACATATCCTAATGTACCTTAAAGGTACTCAAACATATGCTTAGAAATAAGAATAAAATAAAATAGGCATGCTATGTACACAGAGACCAACCAAGTACTTATACATAGTAGCATCATCTAGATCTGATCCATAATACAGTTTCTATAAAATAGAAACAATGGATTTCATATCCATCATATACAACACATTAAATGTGGAATGTCGTGTAGAAAGAAAGTCTTATCTTTTATTCAATCTTCAACATTTGTTGACTTCAAGAATATTCTACCATCTAAAGAAGTTCTTAGTGAGCTTGCTATTCTCTGTGATGTTCTTCAAGGCCTGATCACTTTCATAGTGATTTCATATCGCAATACCTCACATAGCCAACTATATGGCTAGATAAAATATCCAATAGGTTTTACTATTCTTTGACAATTCATACCATAACTCTTATTGAGTATCTAATATTTTATGAGACTTTGACCATGTATCTGTTTAAGTGGATTTTATCCACAAGATATCATAACCCCTGGATACTTGAGTGATGTACCATGAATAAATAATTTGGGGACTTTTAATTGTTGTTTCCTATCAAGATAGATCAATACTCCCTCTTCAACTAGAGGATTATTTTTATACTATACCAATATTTTTCTAGACATAGGCTTAGTAAATATTCTAGCAATTCTGCTCATATGTGGATATGTACAAGAGTTACGCAACTCCTTCCTATACCATGTGTCGGATATATCTAAATAGGAAAAATTTTAACCTTTACTTCTCTACAATGTTCTTTATATGGAGAAACATATTTGATGTGATCTTTCTCAATCACTGTACTAGTTAGAATCCATATATCCATGAAACTTTCTTTCACTGACCGAGACATATATGAATCTACATATGCTTGTACTAAGTAGGTAACACAACACATAATTTGATGTACATGTCTATGTACTAACGATAAATCATATAACTGATCTTGGGACATGTGTATATCTAACATTTAAAATATCCTACAAATCTAAATAAGAATCAGATTTATCTCCATGTGTGTGTTCATGGACTTATAATCCAATGTTCTTGAATCCTTTCAAGAACTCTACTAAGCATTTTCCTCAATCAGAAGAAAATATTATCTAAAGACTATTACAACTCTAAAATTAAGAATCATTCAATAATCTAACATATATAGTCCTTATGAATATGATCATAATGCATGTTTATACATAGAAAGAGTTTAATTAACCAAATCCACTGGTTTTCTAGGAGCTAATAAATCTAGCTTCTCCCTCTCAACATCAATGATGTGAGAATCATAATTCGAGTTCTTCATTATGGAGACTCATACTTTTCTATGTATAACACATATGAATATAAATAGGATAAATAAATTGCCTTCAAGAGTCTTTACATCTCTCAAAATAGTGTTAGGGATTTTATTCTGAATTCTTCCTAATAACCATAGGAACCTCCAGATCTTCTCTCTTTCGGGATCAACCATCATAATGACTCCACATTCATGTCATTGTTTTCTTGTAGATCAGGGAATATTATTTTTTCCTACAAGAAAGATTATTCTAATGGTTAGAACCATTTCATACTTCATGAATTTTATTCACATGAATAGTTTCAATATACTGATAATGATTTACACAGTTATGTACACATATTATCCAACTATTTTTACATAACCCATTCTAATCTCATGTACTGGTATGAAACCTTATATTAGTCCCATATCAGTCCTATATCATTTCCATATTAGTTCTATAAAATAATTTAATGCAACCCTATATTCATAACTCATGAACAATCATGCCACCTTAAATTCATATGAAAATCTCAGCCTTACATGTATCCCTATATATCTCAGAAAATTCATCCTTTATTCATCTTTCATAAAATTTTATGCACCCCCAAATTCATAAATATTTATGCATAACATATATTTCATGAACTTCACCATTTTCCAATAACATAAAGACACCAATATATATGCTTAACATGTTATATCATAAAACAATTCCTAATCTAGGGAATACATATATTTGTATGACATTAATGAAACATATTCAAAACCCTTTAGATATGATTTATAACACCATATGATAATCAAGATGAAAATTACTTATATTGTATTGTTTTGTGTGCTCCCTCTTGATCTCTTCTTCCTTGCGGAGATTACTAGAGTCCCTTGATCTTGATCTCGCTATAAATTTGAGTGCATGAAGGAGGTAGCGAATCCATGCATGGGGAAATTGGATCCCATTCAACATGGAGTGAATACCCTTCTTTAGGAAAAAAAAAATCGATGATCATCATCTTCTGCTTTGGAATATTTCTCAACTCTAAGAGGCTCTCATTACACACAAGATCCATTGAAGAAGAATAATATCCTATTCACAAATACTTGGGTTGTTCAACCAATTAGTCTATATTGGAAAGACGTCCATAACACGAATTCTGAAAAATTCATCTTCAAAGACCTGAGTATATCTCCCAAATTGTCTTGAATTTTTTAAATCTGTTCACGACTAAGCTAAATCAACCCATTTGGGAAGTGATTTTTCAACAGTTTTGGTTGATTCCTCGCAGTTTGATCATAAATGATTCACATATTTTGTTACATGGAATAGTGACAGGATTGATGCATACTAACTTGCTATGGATTCAATCTAAATTGGATGAAGGCTTATCCACCATTATGGATATGTATCCATATAATTAATTCTCCTCAAGAGTGTTCAATACTCTCACTTTCCATGTGTTGAAGTGGGAAGTTCCCTCGACACGATATTTTGGTTGGACGGAGATCGATGTCATGGATCCATGATTTTATCAACTCATTAAAATCATCTAGGATTTATTTTGTTGTAAAAAACTAAATGTAGCTTGGTAACTATTCCTTCTCAAATCCCAACCAATCTATGTGCACAAGGAATTCACTTTTTTGACCAATATGTTATCACATTCATTCATAAAGGGGGTTTTTAATTTTTGAAAAATAAGGTCAATATATTGTAGGTATTATGGGGGGAGAGTAGGGTATCAAGGGTTTATAGGTAATCAAGGGCACAAAAAATGGTATCCAGGAAAAATATTGAATATTTTGTAAAAATGGGTATTTTTTAAATTGGAAATATGTATTGGGAGGGGGGATCAACAAAATAATTTTGGTAGGTATTTATCAATATCTAGTGAAATTAGGGGTATTTTTTAATATCCCATGAATGAAGGAACTATGACATACTAGTTTCACTAAGTGAATACCCCGTGTACTCTACGTGTAAGGTGAATAAATAATGTATTAATAGAGAATGTAACCCCATAATATATAATTAAATTGTGCACTGCATGATAAGAAATTAGAATTAGAATTCATTATTTTTTGCACTGGTTTATAATTAATTTAGTTGAATGATTGGTATTAGGGGATATGGATTCAGAACTATGTTCAATCAAACGACTATTGAAATTTGGAAATTTGATTATGAAAGTGGATTTGGAAATGTGGTTAATCAATTTGTTATTTTATTTTAGAAATGTGATAATGAAAGTTAAAAGTTAAGTGGTTTTAAACATTAAAATTTTATTTTATCATTATTCTAATTTCCAAACTTGTCAACCTTTCTTATGTTGTGCTTACTTCCACCATCACCTTGATTATTGAGTCTTTTTCAATTTCATGTTTCTACCTTGTTTTGTGTTTTAGTACATTATAGAGTTATAGTAATTAGATAGGGGGAGGGATATCATGCCAAGGCACATGTATATTCAATATTTAATAGAGACTCGACATAGTTATCCAGTTAGTTAGGTGAACATACATAATTATCAAGGCTCATGTTGGAGAAAGTTCCTTGATCACTTTTCAATCAGTATTTACTTCGTCATTGAGAAGTGAGACATGAATATTTATGCTAGTAAGTGATATGGTGAATCACTTCCTCTTTTGTTGGGTTTGTTAATGGTTGATATGGATACTCGACTAAAATATTTCATCCATATATCTCAAATCAATATCCATTGGTATTTAAACATAGACGAGTGTACTTCTCAAAGGCCCCCAAAAGTCATAAGAGAAAAACTCACCTTCTGGTTTGAATTCACAATCAGTGTTTGCAAGAATAATGATCAACTAAGATTTTATTTTGGAATCTGAATTAGGAATCAAGGGGAAGAGGTGCCTTGAACAGTTCCTATAAAAATCACAATTTCAAATTGTATTAACTCTTCATCCTTGCTTAGGTTGATTCCACTATCGAGTTGAACCATTTTTCAGGTTGTTTACACCATAACCATCGACCCTTTCTTAGGCTACATTAACCATTTATTTCCCTATTAATTCATAAGGTATATGATACCTTCTTTGGAATACATGCGATTGTATTGAGAAAAGTAAGTACACATCCTCCCTGGCACCACTAGTATACCACCAACCTGCATAAGTGTAAGTCATCTCCATTAGAGATAGAAAATATACCTTTGTAATGATTAATTCCTATAGGGGAGTATGTCTCTCCTTTGATTCACATATTTCAATGGACAAAAACATGTTGTAATCAATGGGATTGTAAGGTTAACAATGATACATATACAAATTCATATAACAATGATACATATAAGAGACAAGGAATGGTAGACATAATAACAACTTATATTAATCAAGAACACATGTGGGGTCATTCATAAAACCAAACTGAGTTTCTATCTGGCTCTACAACCTACATATAGGATTTACAATTAGTTACATAACTACCTGTCGGTTCAACCAATTGACATGACCTATGATATTGACATAATATACAATTAGTCGAATAGAGGATCTAGTCGGCTTGGCCGACTAGGCTCCTCCAATATCTTCCCCAGAACAAAATATTTCTTCATCCCGAAGAAATGAGGAGATGACAATATTTTGTCTTTGAGTAGCTACATTTATGTATTGATATTACTTTATGGACTGTGCTTCCTGATGGATGGTTGTTGTTGAACGTACACTTCTACAATAGCTATTGCAACGATTGATAGTTGATGTTTAAATTCCTCCCAAGTGTGAAGTGCTTTCTATATAACTATAGTTAGGGTGGTGATGCTTGACAAGTTCTCCATCTTTTGATGCATATCTAAGTTGAGTATGCTGATCATGTTATTCCCCAAAATATGTGTCTTTTATTCGATACTGGAAAGTAGTCATTGTAGCTGCGAGCTGATTTTGTTGAGATGGGTGAGACTAGGTCTGGCTTGGCTGATACATTGATGCTCCTATTTTTCTTTTTTTTTCTAATTTACTTATTTCCAAAATGACCTGATCATTAATTATTTGAGATCGCTGGTGTTTGGTCAACGGTTTTGAAGTGATCTGATGAGGTCACGAGTCTTCTACATTTTTTCAATCACTTGGCCATAAATAGTATACCAGTTTCGCAATACCCCGGTCATGACAATGGTTTCTGCAATATACTGAACCAACAGTTTGTAAGCTTCAGTAAACGTTGTAAACTGATTTCTCAAAAAAACAACAGTTTCTTCAGCCTATACCCATCATATTTCCTTTAGTTGTTCCTAAAAATTTGGCATGACACTTTCAAAAAGATGGCATGCCTTGTTGAGGGTTTTGTCAGAGTCGGCCCCTGTTGGAATTGTAATAAATTGGTCATGCTAAACTCTCACACTTGGTCAAAAAATCTGTTTATTATGTATTTATTTTCTTCAAGTTGTTCTTTTGTTTTCTCCCTTGTGTGTCTAGATTCTTTATTAATAGCATCCGCTAATAGGTCTATTTCTTCTTCTTTGTCCTTCTATGGGTTAATATCCATTGTGGAACCCAGTTGAGCTAGATGAATCAATGAAGAAACCTGTTGTTGAGACTGCTGTAGTTGTTTTTGTTGTTCCTTTTATTTTTTCTTCTTTTATTTCCTTTGTTTTATTTTTTCTCATTTCTTCTTCTTTGTTTTGTCGGTCTATTCCTTGGATTTGTTTTGTTAGGACTTCTACTATGGCTTTTGGGATTTGTGCGATAACATGGCTAAGATGAGAAGGGTGGATAGCTTCGTTAAATTCGATGAGATTGGATATTTGTTGTGACTGTGGTAGAGGTGAGATAGGTGGTGAATGTAAGTCGACAAGTAGACCTACTTCTTCTTGTGCAAGTGTTTGGTTGGAGGTCAATGGAATTATAGGATCGACAAACTCGGTATGTTTGGTAGTCATGTCAGCAAGGGGTTGTTCAATGGGTGGGATTTTTTGTGGTATAATTGGTGGTGATATAGGTTGGGGTATGAATGAGGAAATGTTCTTTGCTACAACATTGCTAGATAAGTCATGATTTGTTTGAATGGTAGTTTCAGTATACCCAACGACTTATGTTTCCATATTGGTCAAATGTGGGCAGTCGATACTGTTGAGCACGACTAAACTTGGTTATGGTGATTCCATAGTCAAAACTGGTATTTTGACAAACATATTTTTCAAGTCAGGAAGAATAGAGGGTATTTGTTTTATAAATTCTTGGAGATCATTGTTGGTTTGAAGTTGGGATCGAAGCGGTGTGGGTAATGTCTGTAAGTATGGATTTGTAGCAAAAACTGGTGTGATGGTTGTTAAATTTGGTATGAATTATTCAATAATCGGGGTTGCATATGGCGGTGGTGGAGTATGGGTGATATCTACAAAAGGTAGTGTAGCAAACTTTAATTTTTTATGGCTTGTATTGGGCTTGTCTTTTCGTTGTTCCTCTTCTGTGATAAACTTTAAAAATTGTTCATCTACTCATAACTTTTTCTTGGTGGCCTCTTCAAGTATCAAGATCGACTATCATATAATTTAGAATAATCATATTTAGTTGGTTCTTAAAGGATGAGTTTGTGTTTCCCCTTCCCTTTTACTGTGCTCTTTCATTTATGTCGAGCTTGAAATAACTCATCAGCTATTTGATTGATGTTTTCTTTAGTTAGAGCATATTTGGGAAGAGGAGTATCAGATTGGGTACTTTCATCAATTTGTGATTCTTCCTCATATTGCTATTGTGTAGTTTTTAGTGTGTTTTATACCAAAATCCTGTCATCATCATGTGATAATACCTTTGACATACTGATTTTCCTTTAATCCCAACACTTGGAGTGGAAACCCATGATAAGTGTCAATCTTTCATGAAAATTCCTAGCACCGTGCTTTCCCTGTTGTCCAGGAGTGGTACCTTGTTCGCATCGCCTATCCCTTGTTGTCCACAAGTGGTGCCACCACTTATGGCCCTTAGTCCATAAGCGTTTCTTACCAGAACTGCTCTGTCATTGAAGGAGAAACGCGGTACCCTAGGTAAAAAGGGAAAAAGAGAATTTTCTCGAGCCTTATAGATCATGAGCCTCGTGTCCTCCCTTATCCCTATCATTGTGGGTCAGTTGAGCTTGAGATCCCTCATTCTAGGATCTTAGAGGCCACCTCATCTACTAATCTCTCAACCATCCCTATCCATTGAGCCTTATAAATACAACCTCATATCTATGGTTTAGGGGGAGAACTCTTAAGGTATTGTTATTTTGTTGGATTTATCACTTGTCCCAAGCCATTGGAGAGCATAGAGAGATAAATTCGGAGCTTGTGGGGATGATAGTGCTTGGTTTCATGGAGATGCATGTCAACACTAAGGCTTGATTGGTTGTAAACTTCTCCATTTTTATACTAATACAAAGATGATTTCCATCCCACATTATTGTTGTTGTTTGATTTCACATGTATGTTGTTAGATTCCTTAGTCACTAACATGGATTAGTAGATCATATTCTGGTAGCTTTGATGTGTTTGCATGTTTAAGTTGATTGTAGGTACACAGGGTTACTATCGAAGCATCACATTCTAGGTATCTACGGCATCCAAGGAGGGTCTTCAACCGTTGTCCTTCATTTGTTCTGGATATGAACCATTCAGACCAGTGGAACACCTTACTATCCACATAAGGTGAAATATTCCAACTAACAAATCAAGCAACTCCACTGGGGAATAGAGATATGTATCAGTTGTTCTGATCTTCCTCAGTTCTCAACTCTTATCTGAATCTAGGCTCCTTCTCCAACTCTCTTCAGTCAAATCTGCTTTCTGAATTAGTCCTTTTGGGTTTGAAACTTCTAGATCTGTTCAGATCTGAATCATTTTGACCTTTTGTGCTCTGTTTTTATACTCAATCTAGCAGTTTTGACCTTGATCTAGTCTTTTTCTGAATGGATCTATCATTCTCTTTGTGTTTTGGAATTTTACAGGGAAGCGCGCCCATGCAGTGTATGAGGAGCGGTGCCACCGCCTAAACAGAGTGGGAAGCACATGGTGCCACTGCCTATATCCCGTTGGTGAGAAGCAGTGCTAGGATAGAACCACCCTGTCAACACCTGAGAAGCGCGGTGCCAGGTAGGCATCATTCCAAGGCCCTTTTTCCTCATTTTTTTTGTAAAAAATTGAGTTGTGTTACTTTCAATCCTGCACTGTCAGGCTTGTGTGACAGAATCTGATGCTTGTGGCTTGAAATTGTATGGTTTAAGATTGGTTTGATTAGGAAATTCAAAACCTAGATTAGGCCTTTTGATTGTTCATTCACTTTGGTGCTCCTTGGTTGTGTTTGTGAAAGGATTTCTAATTTCTTAAAAATCTTAGGGTATTAGTAAGATCTCTTTTCATTTTTTTTATATAGACTATAATAAGAACACTAGATTAGCTTCTAGGTTTCATTTCTTGTTTGCATAGAAACTTCTTTTTCCTTCCTTTAAAAAAGAAAATTTTTGACTGAGACTAGGTTATCATCATTGAGCGTGGGACATTGGTTCTATGATTGGCTTCATAAGCTTTCAAGATCTTCATGTTCTTTTTTCTCTTATGCATTTACAACTATCTCAATCAAAATAAAAAATATGGTAGTTTTAAGTTAGATTTGCTTATGTTTTGAGAAAATTGAAAAAATAGAGTGCATTTGCATATAGTGTGCTTCATGTTTTTCTTTTAGGAAAAGGGATTCTTCCCCTTCTCACTTTTTTCAGAAAAGAGAAATCACTTTGGAAAAGTACTGCTTGTCTTTGATTTTGTGTTCAAGACTATTGTTTGGAAGTATTTTTTAGGTTTTGAAACAAAAGAAAATGCTCTCTTTCCCTCCAGTAAGTAGGCATACTGAACGGTAAAGTGAAATATTTGCACAAGTATACGGCATGGTTTTACTTTTCTGTCAAAAAATCATGCATTCACCTAACCATACACTTTAAAATTAATGGTAGTTATAGGTTAAAATTTATGTAGCAATTGGAGTGATAGGTTAGAGACGTGTTCGTGCGTTGTTAAGCATAGGAGCTGTTGTTCTTTGTCTGCATTATATTCTGGGACTCACGTGGTTCTTCCACATACTATTGGTATATCAAACAACCTTTCACGTACCCTTGAGGTATATAGAAAGGTACTTCTTGTACTTGATTCTATATCGGAAGGCCCCTTGTGTACAGTTATGCATTAGACAACACTACTATTGATTCGAGCTCCCACGTACCTTGAGTGTATGGGGAGACCCCACTAGGATACCCTATCCATCTGAGAAAATCCCTTTGGCCATCTTTCTTGGAGGCATACATCGAAAATAGAATTCGAGGGGAGATTACTATGCACGTACCCTCGAGGTATATCGCGAGTGGCACCTTCTTGACAATCCTGGTGAGAGACCTGACTTTTTGAACTCCTCCTATCATTTTAAGTGTGCTTGTTTTGACCTATAGCTTGTGTAGGGAAATGTTTTGGTGTGTTTTCTAGTTTTTCAGACCCTAGGTTAGATAGGAACTATACAAACTAGTTGAGTTAAGATAGTCCAGAAGAGTACGGGGATTGCCACCCTATTTTACTCCTGGTTCAGGAGAAAATCCAATGGAAGCTATCGATCAAGGAGCTACTACCACCTCCCAAGTGGGAGATAATGTGGTTGTAGAAAGTGGAGTACCATATTCTTCACACTCGCCTCCCTTGGTCCAACAACCTTCTCAGGGAAATACCTTGTTCCATTCTCCCATGGAAGGTCATGTTGAGGATACAACTCATCTGGATTATGGTCCCAATGCTCCATTTTGGGATACCTCTATAGGACAAGACATTGCCTCATTTGGAATTCATTTAAACTCTTCTGAAGATGAAGAAGAATGTAGGCAATACCGTGCTACCATTCTCTGTGCACAGGAGATTGACAAGCAAATAGATGAACTATTAGGCCTGACACCATCACGTTCCACATCTGTTCCTGTGGGATATCGCTCACTTGTCGATTCTATGAGACCCATTGAACCGATTATAGATCATGTGGTAACACCACACAACCCAGGTCAAATTACCACCCCCACCACCTCTCATGTTATGTCTGTTCCCAATCTTCCCCAGTATTCTGCACCTAGGGCCCAACCTTCAATTCCCATTTCATCAGTACCTTCTAGTGCCGGGGGGGAATCCCTAGCACGACCTATGTTATCTGGCATCGAAATTGTACCTAGTCAAGGGCAGACCCCTAACATAGAACCATCTACAGTTTATCTCCCTCCGACCCATACTAATGTGGTTAATCCCCCATCCAGTTCATGTCATCCCTTGGGGGCACAACCTGTAACCGCTCAAACTTCTAGAGGTTATGGTTATCAAATACCTGTAGGTAATCATCCACCCAATCCTACAGGAATTCCTTATGCTAGAATTCGATACCTTAGTAACACTTTTACGCCATGGGGGAAACCCAATTGGTCTTACATGCCAGCTATGGGAGGGATACCTATACATACTACAGGAGGTGTCGAAGGACCGCCCTATGGAGGTCCTCCCCTTGGGGGACCTGATGGTCCCAGAGGATTTGGAAACTTTCCTCCTTTTGGTCCTAGTGGTCCTAGTGGTCCTGGAGGTCCTAGTGGCTTTCTTCCTTATGGCTCTGGAGGGTCTGGTGGCCCTCCACCTAGTGGTTCTGGAGGCTCTGGAGGTTTACCTCCTGGTGGCTCTAGAGGGTTTGGTGGTCTGCCTCCTGGTGTTCCTGGTGGTCCTAGTGGTCCTGGTGGTCTCGGTGGCCCTAGTGGTCCTCCTCCAGGAGACCCTAGTGGTCCTAATGGTCTTGATCCTAGAAATCAGCCCCCTGCAGGTGGATTTTCCGTTAGTTCTTTGTCACAACAACCTATTTTTCAGTCAACTTATGGTCGTACTGGTAATTATATTCCATATCAATATTACCAGTATGTGAAACCCAATCGACAATTACCTTTCCTATCAACTTTTGACTTACCTGACTTGTCCAAGTTGATTAATGACCCCATTCGACACAATCCCTCGTGGCCTCCCATTTCGGTAAAGTTACCATCGGATATCCTATTACATTCCATTTGTGGTGTGCTTTAAACTCCCTCATGGATGACTCCATTTAGTTACGACTCTTTCAGTAAAATTTGACCGGTATAGCCATGAAGTGGTAGATTTAACTCCCACAACATTCGTTTGTGGATTTTGGCTCGTTGGCAACCGTGTTTCTTACACACTTTCAACTCCCTATTCATTATGAAATGGGAAATGATCTTTTAACCTCTCTACAACAGAACACCTCCACCCACATATCCGATCATATTCATGAGTGGAGAAGGCAGAGAAGGCTTATTAAGGCCCCTATTCCAGATCAGTTATTAGTTGATTGGTTTACCAAATCCTTGTTGCCTTTTATTGCTCGAGATGTGGCTATGGGTGGTGTTGTTACTAAAGAGCAGGATATTAGTCAGGATCAGTACCCAAAATTGATTTATTCCCAGTCTAGAACTCTTTATGACCTGATTCCTCAAGCTCCTTGCCGCAACACCGATCCTACCAAGCCACCAGCAGAAGTACCTGCTGATGGGATTTTTGGCTCAATCCAGTCCCCGTCCGTAGCGAAACCTTCCAAGCAACCCCAAACTACGACCCCTACTCCATTGACTCCTAAAGTTTCCACTGAGGTCAACTCTATTCAAAGTACTCAAACCTTGGGTAATAATAAAAAGAAAAGTAAAAATAGAAATAAAAAACCTGGAAACCAACAGGAGACTCCAAGACAATCCAACAGTGATAACGATAAAGGGAAAAGGAAGGAAAAATATCCCTGTCTGCTATGTGGAGGTGACCATTTTTCAAAGGAGTGTCCTCGTCGGGATGAAATATCCTAGTTTCTGAAGTCCAATCCTGCACCCGCAATACTTATAGATCCTTTCCCCTCTCAGCAACAACTGATAGAACACATGTCTAATCAGGGTAACTCTAGTTCGTCATAGGAAATTTGTATGATGTTCTCAGACACCATCAATCTGCAAAATCGAAGTTAGAATTATGACAAACCCATAGATAAGAAAGAAGATCATCCTTCTTTAGGGAAAGATCCCTCTACTAGTTCTCCGTAATCCTCGTCTACTGTCCCCTTATCTATCGAGAAGCCTACTCTCGACATGATTTTGTGTCCACCTAAGAGTGCTCTTTGGAAGGTTGTCTTTAATCCCAATGCTCGAGCTGCTCAATTTTATAATGTGGTTGAAGACCTCGGTCAGGAACCTTGTGCAATGTCTACCTTAGAAGTAATCCAAAGTTTCCCTACACAGTGCGAAAACTTGTTGACAACATTAGGAGCTTTAGACCGGATAATACCAACTTGATTCATTTCAATGTTGAGAAATATAATCCTAGATTACCGCATAAAATTGCTTTTCAGATCATTATGAAAGTAGTGGGAAAGAAAGTTATGAAGGAGCTTTGACCTTGGTTTTGTCTCTATCTTGTTGGAAGGATCTCGGCTCTCCCAAGCTTGTAACATCACCTATGACCCTCAAGGCCTTTGACAGATTGGGTTTCCAACCCCATGGTCTCATATCAGCCCTAGCGGTTGAGCTGGTGGACAAAACCATTTCTATTCAAGTAGAAGTGGTAGATGCCCCTTTAGATTACAACCTCCTTCTAGGAAGAATTTGGTTCTATGCCATGACTGCTGTTGCCTCAACAGTAATCCGAAGAGTAAAATTTCTGCATCTAGGGAGAATTGTTACTATTGATTAGCTTGATTTCTATATGCCAAATGTTACTACCTCCATGGATAATTACATACCCATGTTACACCAGTCCCTTCCTCCTTACCAGTCAATTGGGGTAGGCATGTTGAAGGATTCATCCCTTATGGGGATTTTTCCATCCACTCCTCCTAGCACGGATATCATGACAGTCCATATGATCACCTCATTTGATTATGAGCCTAAGGGTAAAAAAGTTGTTGATTCCACCTCATTGAGTCCACAAGAAGCTATGTATGACACCATTCAAACCTTTTTTGATGATCACATGGATGACCTTCATCTAGTGGCTTCAGATCCTTACCATTTACTGTACTGGTTAGAGCCTTCTCTTCCCATTCTAGATTATCTCTTTGAGACTTTTCCTTTCAATGAGTCCATTATGGAGATCATGAATACAGATGAGTCCATTTGGGAAGAACTGCTCAGCAAATGAATCTGAAGCATACAAGGCACTTTTTAAATAATTTCATGATATTTTTTCCTAGTCCTATGAAGAGATGACGGGGATTGACCCATCTATTTCATTCCATGAGATTAAAACCTATCCCATGGCTAAAGCTGTCAGGAAAAAACTAAGGAAATTCCATCCTCGGAAGGCCACAGCTATTAAAGCTGAAATTGAGAAACTTCTCAAAGCTAGGTTTATTTATCCTGTACCCCTGACGGAATGGGTATCAAACATTGTCCCTATCAATAGAAAGCAAGGCACCATTAGAGTCTATATCAACTTTATGGATTTGAATAAATCTTGTCCCAAGGACAACTTTCCTACCCTGCACATCAATCAGATTATCGATAACTGTGTTGGAAGTGTCATCTTTTCATTCATGGATGGCTTCTCTGGCTATAATCAGATTGAGATATTACCCTCCGATCAGCATAAGACGGAATTCATTTTCCCATGGGGAACCTTTGCATATAAGAAGTTACCTTTTGGTTTGAAAAATGCTAGAGCCATGTTCCAGCATGCGATGTTCTATGCATTTCACGATATTAAACATATTGTTGAACTGTACCTTGACGACCTCCCTGCTCATTCACAGTGATGGGAGGACCACCTTGGTCATATTAGAGAGATATTCATGAGATGTCGTCATTATAATATACGGATCAATCTGCATAAATGTGTTTTTTGTGTTAAGACGGGACATCTGCTAGGTTTTGTGGTATCCAAAGATGGCATCCAGATTGATCCTTTAAAATTTCCTCCATTTTATATCTACCAGCCTCAACTAATCTCCTTGAACTCCAAATTTTTCAAGGGAAGGAAAACTTTATCCATCGTTTTGTGTGCAATTTCGCAGAGAAAACACACAGTTACATGCGTCTCCTCAAGAAGAACACTCCATTCTTCTGGGATGACCAGGCCCAACATGCCTTTGATAATCTTAAGCATGCTCTGACGCATCCACTCATGATACACCCCCTGGAATATTCAAAGGAGTTTCTCTTGTATATTGCTGCCTCCGCTACTACCATCGCTATGGTTTTAGTGTAGGAAAATCTCCACGGTCAAGAACACGTGATCTATTATGCCAGTAAGAATATCATGGATTCCAAAACTCGCTATTCACATGTGGAAAAGTTAGCATTGGCCACGGTCATTTCTGTACAAAAGTTTTGTCACTACATTCTGCTCTGCACTACCACTGTATTGGTAGACCAGAACCCAATGTATTACATCTTGACTTGTCAGGTGATCGATGGCAAGTACTCCTGCTGGATAGTCATACTTCAAGAGTTTGATCTAGAATTTTCCAAAGCCACATCAAATAAATCCTTGGCCTTTGCCAAGATTATGTGTGATCTTCCCTTTGCTTCGATGGAATCTGAGCCCAGTGATTCATTTTCAGATGAGTTCCTGTTCCTGATTAGCACTACCGATCCTTGGTATGGATATCTGCATATTTATCTCCAAACACAACGATTTCAGCCACATTTATCCCACGATGATCGCCGCCATATCTGTCACCATGTGAAATACTATCTCATCCTGAATGATACCTTGTATAGACGTGGGATTGACTCTATTCTCCAGTGATGCCTCACCCATCAGGAGGCTGAACATGTGTTGAATGATTTCCACTCTAGAGCATGTGGTAGTCATTTATCTGGGATGGCTACAGCCTAGAAAATCCTTCGCGCTGACTATTTTTGGCCCTCTGTCTTCAAAGACTATCATGAGGTTGTTAAGAAATGCCCACCTTGTCAACACTTTTATCCTAAAAAGTGCACCCATCCTGCTGCGCTACACCCTGTCATTGTTGTTGGCCCATTCACCAAATGGGGGATTGACATCATGCATTGTAAGCCTACCTCAACTGGGGGGCATGGTTACATCATCATAGCCGTTTATTATTTCACAAAATGGATTGAGGCCATGCTTACATATGTAGAAGATGGTAAGACTGTCGCTCTCTTCTTTTTCAATCATATCATAGCTAGATTTGGATTTCTACAGTCCATCGTTACTGATCATGGAACCCATTTCCGTAATCAAATGACAGAGGAAATAAGTGCCAAGATAGGTTTTCTCCATGAAAATTATATGCCATATTATCCATAAGCTAATGGTCAGGTAGAGGCCATTAACAAAGTTTTGAAAACTATGCTTCCTCGGATGGTTGGAGATCATAAATCCAACTGGCACCATGTTCTTTTCTCTTCTCTTTGGGCTTATCAGACTTCTGTGAAAACAGCCACTGGTTTCACACCATTCTAGCTTGTCTATGGAATTGAATCTATCTTACCGATTCAATTTCATATTTCATCTTTACAACTTGTCGTCAAACTTCTCCCAGAAATTTCTGCAGAGGAAGAAATTTTTTGTACTTGAGTATCCTTGATGAGACTCAGAGAGATGCTACCTTGGCTAATGAGGCACATAAGAAAAGCATCAAGGCACAGTATGATAAATCCATCCAACCTCATGTCTTTAACAAGGGTGACCTAGTTTTGACTTATGATCAGAGATATGACAAACTAAGGAAGGGTAAGTTCAAGTCCATGTGGTATGGACCTTTCATTATTTCTAAGGTGTTAGAAAAAGGAGCTTACGAGCTCATTGATTATGATGGAATCTCTTTGGGGAAACCTCGCAATGGGTTGTACCTAAAAATGTAATATGCCTAGGTATTTATTGGATAGTATCTTGTATATAAGTATATTGATTGACTTTCAGTGTGCTTTTAGTATTTTCAAGATGGTTTTGAGTTTAGTGTCTACATATGTTTATACCATGTTTTGGTCATGCAGATGGCTTTCTACGGCTTCACTAATGGTGCTTGTCACCACACCTTGAATCTCGCCTCAGCTGCTTGGGTCCTCTATTCCCCACCTGAAGATTTGGTCAGTTCAGGAGTGGTTTGTATAGGTCCCGTTACTAATAACATCACCGAGTATGAAGCAATCATCGGTCTTCTGACTGAATCTTCCTCCCAGGATGTTCGTGATCTAGTAGTCTTGATGGACTCACAAATCATGGTTTGTCATTTAAACCATGTTTACACCATTAGAAACCCTATGCTTCTTTGCCTCTTCCAGAGAGTACGTTTGATAGAAAGGTCATTTGAAACCATCACTTATAGGCATGTCCCTAGGGAACATAATGTAGTTGTTGAATCATTAGCTAATTACATCCTAGATTGGCATATTTCCCATTCATGATGTCAAAATCAAACATGGTACATTGTAAATAAACATTCAAAGATACATAAAACTCATAGAAAATGAATTTTCCATTTGAAACATATAAACACCATGTAAAAGTCTGTATATATATACAAAATCCTGAAGCTGCCAGCTTTCAGTACATATCTCATACACTAGTGGTGCTCATGATAGCACATCACTACTTGAGCTACCCTATCTAGCACCATACTGAACTGACCTGGTACTCCCACTGTGGATCTCTGATATCTCATCGGGAGGTCATCAATGTCAGCATCTCGGATATCCAAGGTCAACCTATCCAATTTTTCCTCTAGCTCCCTGGTGATATCATCACCCCGTGGTACAAAGCAGGCTCCAGCTCACCTGTCAAATGAAGAAGCTCCTCCAGGTTGTGTTGCTCCAACATCTGCATGAGAATATACATTTCTCGTCACTTAACATAAAAAATATAAAACATCAAAAAACATAAAAACATTTCATCCATTTTAGGGTTTCTTGCTTCTTACCAATGTCACCCCACTGTCCACCAAGTGGGAGTGGTAGGTCAAAATCTATGGTGAAGTCCATACCTGTGTAAGCATAATCCTCAACCATGAGGATCTAATATTGGAGCCATATGATGAATGGATCATTGAACTTCACCCTTCCCCTACCTACTCTTTTACAAAACATGACCTGGACCCACCTTAGCATACGAGGGTCCCATGCTCTCAGACTCCAGAAGGCCACCTAAGGTCTCATCTGTGGTACCCGCTTGAAGAAGAAGCAAGATAAAATGGAGCCAAATCCAAACTGCTTTAGCTCTCCCTGCCGATACTTAGTCAGCTAATCTTTGAATATTGGAAGCATGGCTTCCACCCAGTTGAATACCGTGGGCACCATGGATTCTATGGCATACAGCATGTGTTCCCTAGAAGCCTGATGCACACCTTGACTCCTGGCCACCCTCTGCATAGTAAATAGGATTGTCTGTAGGGGCCCATCCATCACTGCTTTGATGGGGATTTTCTTCCCCGATGTTCTTGTCCCTGGAGCACAATGACGATCTATAAGCTCTTGAGTGGTGATATCCCCTCCACGGGAACCTGTCAGTGAAATGGGGGCACCCCGTCTTGAGAGACCAGTCAAGAAGTAGATGTCCTCTACTTCCATTGTAAGAATATGGGCCCCCACCTTGAAATACTACTGCTCTGGATTCCACATCTGCAGTATGTGTTCCAGTAACCACTCATGTGACACCATGCTTGGGGTCCAGAAGAAATTCAGGAGCCCACAGTCCCGCAATGCAGGGATAAAACCCACATTTCTCTTAGCAAAGGCATCCTCATTGTCTTGTGTTCTTTCTTTCCATATCACCATGTTTTGAGCAACCAAGACCTGCCAAAAACAATCATGGCATGCATTAGAATCATTCCTAACCATTAAAAATCAAAAGAATGACTTATTATTGCTCATGCTGTTAGTTTAAAGTATCCACAACCAGCACTGCCTATGCACCGCTAGAGATAGGTGGTGGAACCGCCTGTCAACCATGTTATAGGCGCAGTTCTCGGGTGGTACCGCATATCCCACAAGGGGTAGGCACGGTGCCCACTTTTAAGGTTTTAGGGCTCCCCATATGAACCCAAAACCCCACCAAAACTCAAAATAAACACTATGAAATGAAAGAATAGGGTTTTAGCTGTTACCTGCAACTGACGGTGCTAAAAATGGACGGTGGAAACTCCCAGTATCAGCTGCTAAAGATCAAGCTAAGAAAGTGCTCCAAATGCTCTCCACTATGGGTAAATAGTGAAATGATTTGATTTTTTACTATTTACATGACTTATATAGGCATTTTTGGGTCTGACATACTATAGTTTTGATATAAAATCACATTTTAGTCAAATTTTATCTGTCGTAATCCCTTAATGCTAGTTTTAAATGCATTTAGCACTTGTTTCTGAGTCAATTACAGGATAAGAGAACCATAGTAAGAAGCTTTGGAAGTTTGTTTATGGATTTTTCGCACTTTCATAAAATGGAAAAGGTCAATGAGTGTTCATCATGACACTTTGGTCATGCTCTTTAAACCTATTATCAAAGGTTTCTTTCTAGGCTCGTAAAAAATTGACATTGTGTAAAGAAGAGTCATGGAGTCTTCTTTTCACCTCTTTTTTAGGCTCCTTAAACACGAAAAGATCGTCGAGCGATCTTGTCTTCTTTATGCTCGTTAAAGTATTTGAAGAGTCGTCCATCCGATGATAGGTTATCTATTTTCCGGTTCGAATAGGACTATTTATGAAAAAGGAACACTCCAGCCAATCATGACTGGAAGAGTTCTCTAATGTATGATTTTACACTTTTTCGGGCCTTAGAGACTAAGTCATATGAAAAAGAACCCATTTGGAGTCTTCTTCCGTATTTTTTCAGACTCTCTAAACATGAACGATACCGAGTTTTCTTTCAGTGGACTCGTTAACTCAAACATTGAAAGACCCATTTTGGGAACGAATCCCTCCTGTCTCAAGTTTGTAAAACATATGATTCTGGACTCGTCTTTTGACGAGCTATATCGAGTGTTTATTACCCTCTTTGAACTCATAAAACCGAAAAGAGGCACTCATCGATCATGATGGGGGAAATGGGAAGGGAATCATTTTGTAAATAATGGCAATTATTTGTCATTACCTTTGAACATGGCACTTGTCTACACATCATGTCAGTCAATTGGGTATTCAAATGACCTCCATGACGATCCACTTTCATGAGTCATGTCACTCCTTTGAGTCTTTCAAAAGAATGCATTATCCACTGTCGCATTATGTGTATGTCCCATCCAGTCATGCTGCTAAGTCTTTTTGTCGTGTCACCCGATGTTCAAAGGGGATTTGAAGAAGTTTTACCTCTGTAGTCTACACAGTCTTTGTGTCAGTATCTTTGAGTCAGTCTTACGATTACTACATTCACAACATTCCAGAACTATGTTTCGAGTTTCGTGTCGTCGATGTAGGACTCATCATGGCCCTCCTTCGATGAGACTTTTCCCATCGACATCAAATCATCATCCAGGAAATAGTCTTAGAAACAATATTTTGTACCTTGAGATCTGTATGCCTTAATGACAGATTCTCTCGCTCTTGACATAGGTTCACATCATTAGCCTTTGATCGATAGAATCGACTAGGTGTTCGACATCAGGACATCTATTCACACCTAGTAGATTGTACTAGGGTACGTTGGGAATCATTGACATTAATGGTGATCTTCCTTGTTCCTGTTAATGGTTCACATCATTGGCTGGTAATCAAGTGGTTTCTACCATGTTCGACTTCAGATCATTGTAATCACATGGATAGAATCGTACTTTGTGGAAGATGAGATGAAGATCCTGGGAATTTGTTTAAAGCGTTCATTGCTTTTCCCTAGGTTGCGATGGAGTTTTGTATATCTATAATGGATCCACATTTGTATGGTCATGGCTATGCTTAAATTTTTGTTTGTATGACATAGATCTACATTTGCATTTTTGGTATCTATGTCCAAGTTTGAGTCCTTTATCACATGGATAGACGTTGTATTCTAGTAGCCATGCTTGTTTATTCCTCTCATGGATCTACCTTGTATTGGTCTGCAGCCATGAGTTGGTTACTTGTGTCTATGATTCAACATACTTATGTACTATAGATGCCTACTTGACAACATGATCCGATCAAGCCGAAACTTTCACCTCGTAGCAACGACTTGTTCTCTCAAATCTCTCGTTTATCGTATCCCTCTAAGACTCATGATTTGGGGGGCATCCTATTATACCAAAATCATGTCATCATCATGTGATAAGACCTTTGACATATCTATTTTCCTTTAATCCCAACACTTGGAGTGGAAACCCATGCTAATTGTCAATCTTTCATGAAAATTCCTAGCACCATGCTTTCCCTATTGTCTAGGAGTGGTACCTTGTTCGCACTGCCTATCCCTTGTTGTCCTCAATCCATGCCATTACTTATTTCCCTTAGTCCATAAGTGTTTATTATCAGAACTACTCTGTCATTGAAGTAGAAACATGTTACCCTAGGTAAAAAGGGAAAAAAAGAAGTTTCTCGAAGCTTCTAGATCATGATCCTCATGTCCTCCCTTATCCCTATCATTGTGGGTTAGTTGATCTCGATATCCCTCATTCTAGGATATTAGAGGCCACCTCATCCACTAATCTCTCAACCATCCCTATCCATTGAGCCTTATAAATACAAGCTCATATCTATGGTTGAGGGGGAGAACTCTTAATGTATTGTTATGTTGTTGGATTGATCACTTGGCCCAAGCCATTGGAGAGCATATAGAGCTAAAGTCGGAGCTTATGGGGATGAGATTGCTTGGTTTCATGGAGATGCATGTCAACACTAAGGCTTGATTGGTTGTAAACTTTTCCATTTTTATATTAATACAAAGTTGATTTCCATCCCACATTATTGTTGTTGTTTGATTTAACATGTATGTTGTTAGATTCCTTAGTCACTAACGTGGATTGGTAGATCATATTCTTACAGCTTTTATGTGTTTCCATGTTTAAGCTGATTTCAGGTACACAGGGTTACTATTGAATCATCACATTCCAGGTATCTATGGCATCCAGGGAGGATATTCAACCTTTGTCCTTCATTTGTTCTCGATCTGAACCATTTAGACCAATGGAACACCTTACTGTTCGCAAAAGGTGAAATATTCCAGCTAACAGTGTGACCCCCAATGGGTTGATGTCACCAGACTTTTCACAGTCAAGGGTGAAGGTTCTTATATGTAGTCAAACTTCATATTCCTCTTCTTTTTCATCATCAACTAAGGGTTTGACCATTGGTCAATCTGTTCTTAGTGCTAAGGTTGGAATATCCAATTTGGTGTTGGATTGTCGACTGAGTTCATTGAATATTTCCTCAACCGATGGGTAAAATTTGAGCTCCCTAGCAGCACCCCTAGCACCCTGCATATACCAAAATTATGTGTTTTCCAACCCAAGTTGGATTTGCGCTATCAATGGTAAAATCTGTCAGATGTTCTGAGGTACTTTCCAGCACGTAGTTTTTAGTTTTAGCACTTAAAACCATGTGTTAAGCTAGAATTTTGTTGTTTGTGCTCCTAGTCAAAAACCACTCAGTGCAAATTACTTGAAGCTCCACATGGCCTATCATTTTGGCGCATCAAAATCCTTGTCTCTGATAGGTCGAAGATGGTACATGGCTATCCAAATTATCAATGAGGGGTACTCGATCTAAGCGCCCTTCTCCTAGAATTTCACACATATGTGCTTAATTATCTCGGCTAAATGTTCATCCCAATGATAAATTTTCCCTTTTGTCGACACATTTTGAACTTCTTTAAGAATGTTGAGCTTTAGATCAGAACTCTTCCTGTGCTTGTAAAATCCATAGAGATCATTTTGGCAGCTATCTTCGATGTGCCATAGATGATTTTACTTATTATCAGTCCTCTTGAGTTCTTGTCTGTTTTTGTACCTATTAGTTCTTTAAAAAGGTATGGGTTTAATATAATAGGAACTAACTCTCCCTTGCTTGGGGTTACTGATATTAGAGGTGTTAACCCAAAAAATCCCTCAGTAAGATCTATATGACCTACACCACCAGGAAATCTATGCACGACCCTCATTTGACCCCCACACCCTCAAAAAGGCTTAAAAATATGAAAAAGGGCTTAAAAACCCCTAAAAAGAGCCAAATTAGCTCTCATAGGGACTACAACCTCCAAAAAGGGGATAAACCCCCTCAAAGGAGCTTAAAACCCTTAAAAGAGCTAAAGATTGGGCGAAAGGGGCTAAATCCCCAACCAGGGGCTTAAAACCCTAAAAATCCCATGAAAAAGTATAAATAGAGGGGTGGGGATCACTCTCAACACACTTCTCCTCTCCCTATTGTTACGCTTCCCATGTGAGTGCCTTGAGACTAGTTGCCTCTCAAGCCATTCACCATCCCTCTCCTCCATTCCTCCATTGATCCATAGCTCCCCATCCATTGAGAGGTGCTCTCCCAAGCTAGGGCATGGTGGCCCATTCCAACCAGAGAAGGTATACTTGTCCTTTTATGTCTTTTGCTTTAGTTATATTGTAGTTTTTTCTGACATATCTTTGTTTCCAGGTTTATTGCTTAATTTTTTGATTGCAGGTTGTTGCAAGTTTTCCTTGTAGCTAATTCTTTGTTCTCTAACAGTTTAATGCAAGATTCTGGAGCTTACCCCTAACCTTGTGTGCAAGGGTTTCATTCTGTTTTATTTTCGTTTTCTTTCTGTTATTTCCATTTTCATAGGAACCCTACCCTTCCATCCTATAGAAGGAAGGGATCCATTCCTTCCTATAGCAAGGGCGAAATCCCTACTACAGATTTGGCAACCATGCCAGCTCGATGCCACAGGATCCCTGGGTTTAATTTTTGAATTTAAGTTTTATTTTCCCTAGTTTAATTTTATGCTCAATATAGTTTAGATCTATCTTTTCCTTCTTTTTTAGTTATAGCCAAGCCTCCTTAAGACCAAGCCGAGCCCATTCGGCCACATTATAGGTTACTGTCGACCGGACCTAACTTAGGCAAAAACAAATTCCATATTTCGAACTAGGTCGCTCTTATCGGTCTTAAAGGTGTGATCAGGTTGCTCATTCAGGCCCGAAAGGCACGACTTCATCCTAGAAACTAGATCACTTCTATCTGCAGTTTATGAGCGACCCCCTCCCCTGATTTGGGGAAAATTTGGCGACCCCTTCACCACATTTACCTCGAAAAGAGTGATCTGTCTCTCATATTTGGATTTCTAAAATTATTGGGACTGTCAGTGCGGCTCAGCCACTTCTGTACATAAAATCTATGTTTATTTCCTTTTAGTATATGTTTATTTCATTGCAGAATGTGTAAATCACTAACAAATAAAATGGTCAATTGGTTAATGAATCTATTTAAAGATTGAATCAAAAAATTACTATAGGTTTCAATTCTGAAAATTAAATCTTTCCTAGCCCTTCCTCCTCTACCCAGTCATCACCCTTCGGTGTATTCTAGGATAAGACAAAGGGTGAAGCTTGTATAGTAATATGCACTTTACCTATCATTTTTCTAAACCACTAAAAATGGGTGACTTGGAAGGTAGAGGGGGTGGTAGGCCTAGGGGGCCTCACAACATTCGCATCCTCCCTGTTGACCAACCTTGGATCTGGAGGGTAACCTAAGGATCTACGAATGGGATTAGTCCCATTGTGTTGAGATCCCACTACCCTTTCCTGGTTAAAGAGAAATACAGGTGTAAGGTAGTCACCTAGTTAGGCTATCATAGTTCAGATTCAGATATGGTACATGTTTAAATTTTTTCTTATCATTTACTGCTTTCATCAACAATGTTCTGAACTTTGTGAAATATTCATAAACCATTTAAGCAGCCACTAAGTATAACAGAAAGAAAAAATACATACACACAAACCATACCACATAAAACAACCAAACTCAGTTCATGACGTTGAGCTAGCCATTAAAATATATAATTTACACTAAGTCAAACATTTGCAGTCTTTGAGGACATAAGTCCTTGACTGCCTTAACTGTGGGAAGTACTTGGGATTAGCCTAGAAACTCATTATGAGGAGTACCACAGGAACCCCAAAGTAGTTGGCCACTAAGAGGAATTTCCAAGCAAAAGGGACAATCACCCCCACCGATTGACTAGCACTCTCGTGAGGAAAAATCCAAGCATTGTCTCCTGGTAGTCTTGGTGGTCGAGTGACCACCTGAAATCCAATAGGAAGCCATTAAAGCTGGGATCCAAAATCCATTACCATATTTCACCACTTGACATACAAATCAGACGCAATTGATCCCCTGTGTTCTTCCTCACGCCTGAGAGGTGATCCACCACAGTTTGGGTCCTTGAACCAACACCATCGAGACAATTCTCAATGACCCTCTACACCATTAGAAGGACACACATCCTCTGATTTAGACTCAGAATCATACCAATCTGAGCCAGACCTACATACTACACCATCTAGCCTCATGTTTGGTGCAAACCCGGATCCATTTTTCGGCTTAGTGATTGGCAGTGGACCCATGTCCACACCCCACACCACCACCAACACCCCTACTGGTGTGCCCAACACGGTCATACAAACCATCATAAGCCAGCTACCACCACCCATATTGACCAGTCAAGTTGTCCCACCCGTAACACATGGGAGAAGTGTTCCTTCCACCTACATTCCCCCTCCTGTCACACATTGGTGCAGTGGCCCTTCCACTCACACAATTCCATTTACCACACTTGGGGGTAGTGGCATGTCCACAATAGTGCCACAAGTACCCCCAGTTATGCAGGTGCATCATGTCCCTGCAAATCCCACCACCATTGTTTCCCCGTCTCACATCAACCTTGGGTCAAACCTTCCTTTCATAGCACACCTCAACCTGCCTGACTTGGCTCGGTAAACAAATGACCCTATCTTCCATCAAACGTTTTGGCCTCCCATGCCAACCAAAATCCCCTTAGACATTCCCAAGTTTGAAGGAAGGCAGGGGAGTGCCCCCAAAACCACATCATGATGTTTCACCTATGGTGGTCATCAAACAACATGGTATATGATTCAATCAGACTCAGACTATTCCAACGCACCCTCACAGGTGTTGCAACCAAGTGGTACATCGAGCTGCCACAATCCAAGTACTTGGATTTCAACTCCTTGGATTTCATGTTCCTGCAGTATTTACAACTCCTCATTAGATATGATGAAGGGGTGGAGATATTGCTATCTTTCAACCAGAATACTGCGACCCACATAACTGACCACATCCATGACTGGCGGTGGTACCGTAGTTTGTGCAAGATTCAACTTGATGACAGGATCTTCCTCGATTGGTTCCTAAAAAATTTTCTACTTCCTATAGAAAAGGACATGGTATCCTAACTTCCCTAATCCAAAGAAGAGGCCATCTTGAAAGCCCAACAATTTGATCTGATCTATGCATAGTTAGATACCCTTACATTGTCATTCCAGATGCTCCCCGTGTAGGAACCTCCTATCCGGATGCACCGGGGGAATCCCATGCTGCATATGGCATCATAGGTTATGTCTCCCACCAACCACAGCACCATCCGACACCACCTATAATACCACCACAACCAAGCAACACCCCCATTGTTGTGTACTAAAACCAAACTATGGACTATGCAAGAATGATGTCCTAGTCCACTGCCACAACTTCTTATGCACAACCTGGGCCACCAGAGTAGGAACAGGCATTAGATTAGCCAGCACAACAATATGCGAGACAAATTCCCACATTTTTGGCACCTGAACCCACCCAAGTCTACTATGCACCACCAATGCAAGTTGTTCAATCCCCCACCCCTACTCTGCCAACACCTTTAGGATAGGTGTTTGCACAGCAAAACCGTCCTAACCATCCAACCCCTAATAACCAACAAGGGCAGGCCAAAAATAACTGAGCCTAAAATCAAGGCAACAATCAATTGCAAGGAGGAGGTCAACAACCAAACCCTCCCAACAATGTCTGGGCAAACCGACTAGCCCAAAATCCTCAGTAGCCAAACACACCTAGACACAATGCTCCATTGCGCACAAACCAACCATGCAAGTTGTGTGAGGTCTACGCGCACTATACACACGAATTCCCCTTCATGGGTTGTGCCAAGCAAGCCATTCACAATGAGGTTCAGCATGCTACCAATACGACAACCCAAACTCAACCCAACCTGGCTATTAGCACTCCAAGAAACTACTTAGTGGTTATGGCTAAGTATGCTTGGTAACTTGAGAAATCATGTTTTTTGTGTTTTCTGAAAAGGTGGATCGATGGGATACCAAAATGGCACGATGGAGAGATTTCTTATCAAAATAGTTAAATGAGCCAGTGCTCTTAGAAACTGTAAATCAGATGCAATATAACAAGAAAGGTATGGAGAATACTATTCAGATAACCAAGTACATTTGGAATGCAGGGTCAGATCACCAAGTACATTTGGCATGCAGGGTCATACTAAACAGCAAAGAATTCCTTCATTCAAGTTCATGAGCATAAAGCTGAGCTAAACCTAAACCAAGTACAGAACCATTCAAGTTCATGAGCATAAAGCTGAGCTAAACTTAAACAGAATACATAAAAGAAAGATGGATGAAAAGTCTGATTACAGAAACAAAAGGAAACTGTGATTTTTATTGGAATAAGCAACCAAAGCATAGGCCAAAATTTCTCCAAGCTCGAACCCCCTTTGCTCAGCCTTAGTTCTTAGACTTTATAATTTTTACAAAGTAGTTTCAAGATCCTAAAAACATGGATCTTGTTTGAGTTAACACTAGTAAAATAAAACAACAAATGCAAAAAAGTAGGACTGATTCCTTGAATCAAGGCAATGCTGATGTGTTGATCTGCTTTCAAAGCTCGATGGACTTTGATTGGAACATAACAGAAACGCTCTGATGATGTGGCACTTTGAACTTAGAGTTGTTTCCTCAAAAATATGCTTCAAATTATCCAAAACGCCCACTTCACTTTGATCTAGCTCAAAACTCCTGTAGATAATGATAGAATAATTTATGATCCATTCATTCTGATTGGCTTTCTACTAGTTCAGCGATCAAAACTGAGATCTGGGCGAAAATTAAAGGAAACTATGAAAACAGGCTTTCGGCAGCTAACTCTTCTGCTGATTTCGTGCGTTAGCTGCCGAAAGTGAGCCTTTTCGGCAGCTAATGAGCTCTTGGAGGCTCGCCTAAGCTGCCGAAACCTGTAGAATTCCTAAAAAAATGCCTTTGGAAAAAATCAATTTTCTCAGCCGTCCGATGTCCGTTTTTCATGTTCAAATAGTTGATTTTGATCTACAGATCATAAGCTATCCACTGGTGATTTTAGATTTGGATTTAGAGTTTAGGAAGGCCATAAAAATTTCCCCACAAGATCACGTGATTTCAGCAAAAAATTCCTCCAATTTCCATTCACTGCTCTATGCAATA